>OY978525.1:48673928-49208928 GCA_963854835.1 Megamerina dolium
TTCTATAGAAGAAGCTGGTCACCTTTGCAAGAAATGAACAAATAATATTATTGTTTTTCGCTGTTTATGTGGGAGAGTTAGAATGAGTACGAATATGTGAGAGAGAAGTAAAGGTAATTCGTAGAATCACAAAGCACAAGTGTGAGAGAGAGAGGGTCGATAGAGCAAGTATTGTAGAATTTAGAGGCCAAATGTTAGTATTATTACGTTACAAATTGGCAATCGGGTTTTCCGTAAAAAATATAATATATGCGAGGCGATTCCAATGGTACGAGTACAATAGAATAATTGGTTTTGTTTACGCTCAAGAACCACCGAAAAAATAAGAAAATAATCGTTTTTTATGCTCCACTCACACGGTTTTGTTAATATGACAACATTAGTTATATTTAGGAAATGCAACAACGATTTCTCTGAGAGAGGTAGTTTGATATATTTAAATTTACTGAGATATGTACATACAAGGGATTAATGATCAAAATCATCGTTTTTATAAAAATATAGGGTGTTCTAAAAAGTTCGGTAAAAAATTGGCGGTAGATGGCTCTAAAATGTAACATATCCGGCAATATTAATTGCATCTGGCTATACCATAGCTTACTTGAAAGGTGACATTTTGTTAGAAGACTAACAAAATGGAGGAATGTTGTGAGATGAGAACGTTGCTTTTTATGCTGGATATGTTGATGGGTATGGGTCGTGTTATAAATATATATATGTAGGGATCAGCCGAATCAGACTACTATTATCTGGGTCCCTTTTCGTCCCTCTAATCGTGTGTTATGTATTTGTTTGGTTGCAAAATTCTTCTACTTCTATTTCAAGCATATCTTTGTGAGGTATGTTCCACATTTCGAGTTCGTCAATAATTTGTCGATCCAGTATGGACATCTTCCTGCTTGCCAATGTAGGACACTGGTCCACTATGTGCGCCGCTTTCTCCGCCTTCCCTACAATAAGACCTCTTTTGCAGAGGTGACACCTGAAATTGTCATGCCCAGTTATTAATGCAGTCAACCAACTTAGGGTTAAACGTCCTAGACTGAGAACCCTCCCTGATTCACTGCCCATTGGTAGCCTCAACGAGGCCTTTGCCTATCTATAAGTGGACAAACTCTTCCATCTCGAGAGATAGAGTTTCCTTATCCAATCTTCAACCTTTGCCTTCACCGTGCCGTCACTAAGCGAAACTACTGGCTCCGGTCCATAAAATTCAGCTTTAAATCCTTGTCTAGTCAAGGCGTCTGCAGCTTCATTTGCTCTACACCAATGTGTCCCTTCACCCACATAAGAGTAATCGTATTACTACGAGCACATCCGTTAAGTTTCCAAGCATTTCTGCTTGACAAACCGATATGTATCTTCCCATATTCAGAGTGCATGCAAGTCCCAACTCCTTAGAAAAGATTCCAGCACACGACCTGCCATACATTAATGAACCATCAGTGAAAATATTGATGCCATTTTCCTCACATACATCATATGTGAGGCCGTCATCAACACCAACTTAGAAAATACCATAGGTTATTGCAATCGCATAATCCCCGCCTGGTTATCGAATGCTAGCAAGATTTTCTTACCTTGCACCTTACCGTCCAGTAGATGGTCTAGTGCATCCATTAAACCAAGCATTTCTGCTTGACAAACCGATATGTATCTTCCCATATTCAGAGTGCATGCAAGTCCCAACTCCTTAGAAAAGATTCCAGCACACGACCTGCCATACATTAATGAACCATCAGTGAAAATATTGATGCCATTTTCCTCACATACATCATATGTGAGGCCGTCATCAATGGGTGTTCTATGTGATTTTCCGGTCATTTTTAGCCTACCCATTCCTTCTATTGGTTTTTGCCTCTCCTTCACACTGCTATGTACCAGTAAAAGGATGCTCCTATGCCTATCTTTGTGCGAATCCATAGCAATTATTGGTTGTCTTCAGACATAATGCTGTTAATGTCATCAACTTCACAATATGCAAGTCCAATGGCAGCAGCCCCAGAAAGACTTCCAATACTTCTACCGGGGTAGTCTGGATAGCTCCAGTAATCCCAATACAAGCCGTTCTTTCTATCCTATCTAACTTGCTCTTTGCGACTTTCAGGAGACCTTAGGCCACCAGACCACAGCAGCATACGCTATTACGGGCCTTACCATCGTTGTGTAGATCCAGTGCATTGATCTGGAGGTAATTCCCCACTTGAGACGGCACACTCTCATACACTGATGCAATACCCTCTTGCTTTTCTAGATCTTATCATCAACGTTATCCAGGATAACGCCTAGATATTTTACTTCTTTGGAGCCGTTGACGTTCGATCCAAAGAGCCTAAGGGGGTCCATTCCTATTCCTGTCAATCTTCAAGTACAGAGTACTGTCCCATTTACTATCGTTTACGGAGAGCCCCTGTTCTGTGCATGGTATCGTAAATAGTGTCCAAGAACTTACCACCCACCATTACCGATATTTCATCTGCACACCCGACGGTGTGTATGCTTTTGCGTCCAAAAGCTGGAGTAGGGAATTGACCGTGATGTTCCAAAGAATGGGCGCGAGTACGCCCTCCTGTGGACATTCTTTGACTATCCTACTTCTGAGTCTGTATTTTGAAAGTTTATAGCCCTCAGCACGCTGTCCGTCCACTTTATAATGGTTGGGCTGACTTCACGAATAGCAAGGGCCATCCTTAGTTTATCCTGATAATGGTACAATAGTTCGGAACGGACGCAGTGCCATAAGCTGCAAGTGCCTAGCCCTCACCAATCTAGTTTATCGAAAACAATCGTATTGAAGGCACCCTCTACATCCATGAAAGTAGGCATACCTATCCACCACAATACAGTAGTCTCTCTGCTACTCGAACGAGTACGTGAAAGGCCGTTTCAGCTGGTCGTTTGCCAGCTCTATATGAATGCTGGCACCTGCTTAGTAGCTTAGTCACAAGCGTTGTCCTTTCCATATAGTCCGCCAGTACTCCCTCCATGCATTTAGGCAGAAAAGAGGTCGAGTTAACTGGCCAGAAAGTTTTCGCCTCCGAGTAGTCCCTTTTTCCTGGCTTTGTAGGAAAGACAACCTCAGTCTCTCTCCGTTGAGATGGTACATATCCTGTAGCCAGGCAAGTAGTGAATATTCCCTGGAAATACACCTCCATCAGGTATTTCAGCGAATCCCCGATTGTCTCTGTAAAGGAAACAATCGTTTTATGAATTCATCCCATTGAAACCGGGTCCTTTGACATAATCCCCTGTAATCTACATACATCCGACATAGCTTGCATATATGGCAGAATTCCTTCCACGTTTGCCTTTTACGGTTGCGCAGAGTCTTCTTCAGTTCCTTTTTTTGAGACCTATAGTCATCCCATGCATTGGCGTCCCCTCTAATATGACGATTAAAAACTTTCCTGGTCTGTCTTTTCATTGACTCCGATTCCCCATTCCACCATGGAGTGGGGTCTCCTTCGTGCACTATCGTTGGGGGACAAGCAGATTTAAATGTTTTGATCATGGCTGAGCTGATAGCACTCACCTGATACTCACCAGCTGCGGTTGTTCTAGTTTTCTTAAACCTTTCTGGCAATAATTCCTTAAAAAACTTCACAGTATCCTATGTATTTCCTATGTATTTTATCATACAGAGCCCCAAACTGAATGGTGCTGTGGCCTGCCATTATTAGTCTATCCACAACCCTCCAATCAAAAACCATGTCTAACATTTTGACATTCGCCAGGTTGATGCACCTCGCAACGACGTGCATCAACAAAGGATGGTTCAGTTTCCCTATTGGTAACTTGTAGACCAAATCTTTCATTGGTGCTGCCTCACGCAGAACTGTGCGCATTGACATCGTAGCCTAAGATCACATCAACACCATTATCATCACAGAATGTCACTAGAACTTCCACTTCTCTTGGAGGTGGCTCCTCTGGCGGATATATAGAAGATATGATCATAAATGAACTGGCACCGTCGCCTATTCTTACTATTGTGAGATCCGGTGAGCACAAGTTAGATATTAGAATCTCAAGTATCCTCTGTTTAAAAGTATCCTCCACTAAAATGCAAGTCCTTAACCTTCCCCCTGTTTGTGGATAGAACAAGGTGGTCTTTTGTACAGATAGACTTTCGATCTTTCCACGAAGCATCCAGGGTTATTGGACTAGGGCAATGTCAAGCTCATCATCATCAAAGCTCCGCACCATCATTGCTGATGCCGCTATGCTGTGGTGAATATTGAGTTAACAGATATTTAAGTATTCCTGGCTCGGCCATAATGTTTTGTATTTGCGGAATTTGCCATTAGCCCCACGCCAAGAGCAGCCATATACTCTTCATACTGCATTCTTTTGGAATTTGACGGATGCCTGTTCGAGACTGCAGTTGAGTCTGTGCAAATAGCACTCCATTTATAAGTATCCTTCACACAGCCGTTTAGCCGCTGCAGTCTTCTCAAAATGATGTCGCTGTCCACAGTATTGCCATGAGCCACAATCACCATCTTCCTCTTTGCTAAAATGTTAGTTAGTTTGACACATTTCAGCTTTGCACCCTCCCACAAACCGGTTAGATGCTCCTCCGTCTTGCACAGCAATTTTTTGGAGTGCTGATTTTTGCACCTTAATACAAACAATTCGCTCTCCGGATCACCATAACGAGGTCGGCTTCCGCTATCTGAGCGTAGCTTTTCCTCACCCTGGTGGGTTCGTTAACATCGCCCTTTGCTTGCACTCTGTCAAGACAGCTTGGCCCAGGAACTGCATGCGAGTCTTGTGGGTTCGCCGGGTTAACAGTCCTATCAGATTCTCAGAAAATAATTTATTTTGACATTTCGTTTCAAATTATCTGATGTATTTTCTTATGAGAGCGGAATTTATTATCCACAGCATATTGAGCTTAAATAAAAAACAGTAGCAGTAGTAAATGTAGCGTTGTCAAGCACAAAAGCAGAATATATGAATATTTCTGAAGCGTCAAAGGAAGCAATTCATCTTCGTCGTTTTTTGTCTGAAATAGTGGGTCCACAAGACACAACGATACTTTTCAACGACAACCAAAGTGCTGGTCGTTTATGTAAAAATCTAGTGTTTCGTAATAGAACAAAACATGTACACATCCATCCGTCGATTGAAAAATACGATATCCGCATGGAATATTTGGAAACTAACAAGATGTATCAATTTTATTAGTTTAAAAGAAGTTTAATTCTTGTTATTTTGTATATAATGGTTATTTAAATATATACATTGTATTTTGAGGCGAGGTGTTGAAACTTAATTATACTTAACTTATATACAATAAGTACATATACACTTTCGACCAATGGACCGAAAAGCCCAAAAAGAACCCAATAAACATGTGTAAGTAAAGAGTATATAGAAATAGTATTCAGACATAGTATTCATATGAATTTCAAACAAAATCATCATCCATTATTTGAAAATTAACTTACAAAAATATAAAATATTTTTAAGATGTTTGATGTTTGCTAAATGTTCATGAAAAGAAAAAACAATTAATTAATAAATTAATTAATAAACAATCAATTAACATAAAAAAAGAGAAAGCTGAAGGTAAGTACAAAATAAAGTCCAACAATTTTAGTCACTTTTAATATATATGAATCCTATAGTTCCAGGGAGGAACAAAGGGCCACAACAAATTTTTGCCACGAAGTGCGACTAAGAGCCTTTTGTTTATGATCTGCGCAATTACCTAGTTGATCATACACTATAGTATGATGCCTCTCCAATTCTTACAATTCTGAGAGTATTCCCTTCTTTGGTATTTTTATGATTACGCCTTCTTTCAGTTCATCAGGAAGGTTACCAGTGTCCCAGAACTCCTTTATTACGGGGTAATTTAGGGGTGCACTGGTCTCGGGATCGGCTTTTAATAATTCCGGTGAGATTTTATCTTGTCCTGGCGATCTCCGATATATTTGGGCATTCTAGTGGAATATCGTCTCGTTCTTCATGAGCTGTGCATGTGTAGATTTTTTCGACAGAGCCCGCAGTCTTAGAGAGCATATCGGTATAGTACTGTGTCCAAATGGACAGTTGCCGCTCTGTTGGTGTCACGAGTATGCCGGATGTGTCTCTTATTGGTAGCGATGTAGTGTTTTTGTCTTGCGTCAGCCTTCTTGTTGTTCTATATAGGTCTCGGCTGCGGTTTGTTGAAGCAGCTGCTTCAGTTTCCAGATCAAGATTCTCTGTACATTTGCGCTTATCATTTTGAGCGCTGCGTTTCACTTTTCGATCAATTTGACTCTATGACTTTTGTTGTTCCGCCTTAGCGTTCCGTGTCTTAGCTGCGTTCAAGTGATGTTTTTCACTTTTTCGTAACTGAACCATTCTGTGGATTAGGATCGGGTAACATCTCCCGTATCATCTGGGAAGAAGAGAATAGACAAAGAAGCTTATACTGGGAAAACTTACCGGGGCTAACACACTCCAAACTAGCGCTAGGGACATACAACCTGAAACGCTACGAGGAATGTATGAGTCTAACGAAGAACAACAGGCGAATCATTACGGGATTATTAACAGGGCACAGTAAGCTGAATTATCACCTAACAAAACTGGGAATTTTCTCTGATGCTCTCTGTAGGTTCTGCAGGGAAGAGGACGAGACCGCACAACACGTGATAGGAACTTGTCCTGCACTGATGCACAAGAGAAGGAAATACCTGGGAGATTTCATCATACCCGAGGATGAAATTAGACTCTGTGAATTGGGACCAATACTAAAATTCATCGAGGGAACTAGGCTGAGAGACACACTCTAGCTCTGCGAAGGGGGCACAATAGATCTTATAGGTCGCGGTGCAACATCGCCGGGGCACAATAGATCTTATAGGTCGCGGTGCAACATCCCCACAACGATAATAATAATCTTGCGTATGTTGAATTTTCTTTGCTTTTGCTGTTTTTGGTTTTTAGCCACAGCTACTATCTTGAGCCGCACTTCACCAAGAATATTTTAGTGGTTGCTGGCACCTTCAGCTCTTCTTTTGTTGCGAGTATCAAGAAAGGATCTGCACCTTTTTATGCTGATGGCGATGTGGTCGATTTGATTTTCTGTAATGTGGTCTGGTTATTACTCGAGCATAATTCCGTGAACAGCTCACCATTCTCAGTCATTCCTCCAACTCCATGACATCCCATCATATGTTCGAAATTAGTGTTATTAGGACCAACCTGAGCATTAAAATCGCCAGTCAGCAACATGATGTCGCCATTGTTGACTTTCGAACTTACTCTAGTCAGGAGGCTGTAGAAAGCCTCCTTGTCCGTGCAATCTGATGTTTCCGTTGGTGCATAACACTCCACACACGTGATATTTCTGACGCGGGTGCGGAACCTTGCTGTAATAATCCGTTCAGAAATCGACTTCCAATCCATTAGCGCTTTACGTGCTTGTTTTGAGAATAAGAAACCAACTTAACTCGCCCTGGGCTGGTCGTTAGGTTACCGGAGTACATAAAAGAGTGTGGTGGTTCGCTGGAGTCAGGTCATCTGGTTTCACAAAGTCTTAGAAAGCAGAGCTTGTAATGTAAAAATTCTTTGCATATTTGCCCCAAGCGTGATGGTTCCAAAAGTGTTCTGATATTCCAAGTTCCAAAACGAGTGCTAGATTTCATGACAAAAGTCGATACCGTTTGATCCATTTAATATTTTCTTTTGTTATGGTTTCAGTAATCAAGAGAGTTTAAGATGGATAGGAGATTGGGCTGCCGCATCCGACTCTGGTGCTGGGACTACCAGCTGATCCTCCAGACAGGAACCCAGTTGACTGGGTTCCTGTCTTGCAGAAAAATAAAATAAAAAAAAAATTCATGAGAAAAAGAGAAATAGCGAGGTCAAAACAAAAACAGAAAACTCACAACAGAATGTGAATCGACAACTTTCTCCTAAGGAGGTTGATAATACTTCCAGGCAAACACCGAAAAGTGCAGGTGCTCGAGGAGATGGACGCCCTATTATAAAGGCTGTCAGTCGCTCCAAACGAGGCTCCAAACTGCGTCCGCTCAGAACTATTGTGCCATTATCAGGATAAATGAAGGATGGCCCTTGCTACTCGTGAGGTCAACCCCACCATTATAAAATGGGCGGACAGCGTTCTGATAGCTATAAACTTTCAAAATACAGACTCAGAAGTAGGATAGTCAAAGAATGTCCACAGGAGGGCGTACTCGCGCCCATTCTTTGGAACATCACGGTCAATTCCCTACTCCAGCTTTTGGACGCAAAAGGCATACACACCGTCGGGTGTGCAGATGAAATATCGGTAATGGTGGGTGGTAAGTTCTTGGACACTATTTACGATACCATGCACAGAACAGGGGCTCTCCGTAAACGATAGTAAATGGGACAGTACTCTGTACTTGAAGATTGACAGGAATAGGAATGGACCCCCTTAGGCTCTTTGGATCGAACGTCAACGGCTCCAAAGAAGTAAAATATCTAGGCGTTATCCTGGATAACGTTGATGATAAGATCTAGAAAAGCAAGAGGGTATTGCATCAGTGTATGAGAGTGTGCCGTCTCAAGTGGGGAATTACCTCCAGATCAATGCACTGGATCTACACAACGATGGTAAGGCCCGTAATAGCGTATGCTGCTGTGGTCTGGTGGCCTAAGGTCTCCTGAAAGTCGCAAAGAGCAAGTTAGATAGGATAGAAAGAACGGCTTGTATTGGGATTACTGGAGCTATCCAGACGACCCCGGTAGAAGTATTGGAAGTCTTTCTGGGGCTGCTGCCATTGGACTTGCATATTGTGAAGTTGATGACATTAACAGCATTATGTCTGAAGACAACCAATAATTGCTATGGATTCGCACGAAGATAGGCATAGGAGCATCCTTTTACTGGTACATAGCAGTGTGAAGGAGAGGCAAAAACCAATAGAAGGAATGGGTAGGCTAAAAATGACCGGAAAATCACATAGAACACCCATTGATGACGGCCTCACATATGATGTATGTGAGGAAAATGGCATCAATATTTTCACTGATGGTTCATTAATGTATGGCAGGTCGTGTGCTGGAATCTTTTCTAAGGGGTTGGGACTTGCATGCACTCTGAATATGGGAAGATACATATCGGTTTGTCAAGCAGAAATGCTTGGTTTAATGGATGCACTAGACCATCTACTGGACGGTAAGGTGCAAGGTAAGAAAATCTTGCTAGCATTCGATAACCAGGCGGGGATTATGCGATTGCAATAACCTATGGTATTTTCTAAGTTGGTGTTCGAATGTGTTCAGAAACTTAACGGATGTGCTCGTAGTAATACGATTACTCTTATGTGGGTGAAGGGACACATTGGTGTAGAGCAAATGAAGCTGCAGACGCCTTGACTAGACAAGGATTTAAAGCTGAATTTTATGGACCGGAGCCAGTAGTTTCGCTTAGTGACGGCACGGTGAAGGCAAAGGTTGAAGATTGGATAAGGAAACTCTATCTCTCGAGATGGAAGAGTTTGTCCACTTATAGATAGGCAAAGGCCTCGTTGAGGCTACCAATGGGCAGTGAATCAGGGAGGGTTCTCAGTCTAGGACGTTTAACCCTAAGTTGGTTGACTGCATTAATAACTGGGCATGACAATTTCAGGTGTCACCTCTGCAAAAGAGGTCTTATTGTAGGGAAGGCGGAGAAAGCGGCGCACATAGAGGACCAGTGTCCTACATTGGCAAGCAGGAAGATGTCCATACTGGATCGACAAATTATTGACGAACTCGAAATGTGGAACATACCTCACAAAGATATGCTTGAAATAGAAGTAGAAGAATTTTGCAACCAAACAAATACATAACACACGATTAGAGGGACGAAAAGGGACCCAGATAATAGTAGTCTGATTCGGCTGATCCCTACATATACATGTATAACACGACCCATACCCATCATCATATCCAGCATAAAAAACAACGTTCTCACCTCCATTACACTAAATCAGCAAGAGGTATCTTAGCCGACGACAGGGCTCACCAGCAACCCCTCCAAAAAAAAAAAAAAAAACTCATTCATTTTTTGTCCTTCGAACCGGATTGGCTCACAACAATCGGGAAAAGTAAATCTTGCCTCTAGGTACGTGGAAATATTTGTCTACGTAAATGTATTTAGGCATTTTTTTGTTGTTGTTATACTACATACGTACATATGAGTTGTGCTTTCTTAATTGCATAGAAAAGTTCTGTTACAAATTTTAACAAAAATGAAAACCCTTTTTTCTTATATTTGAAATGAGTTTTATTGAACCAGATATGTGCCTTTTTGATAACGTATGCCATTTTCTGAGAGAAAAACTGATTCAAGTGCACTTTGTAGGCCTCTGTGCAATTAAAGTTTACATCATTAAGAGAGTCCTGCAGAGATCGAAACTAATGATAATGTGAAAGTGCAAGGACCGGGCTATATTTTGGATGCATCAAAACTTCCCAGCCCAGCTCTCTCAGTTTTTGCCGGGTTATCAAAGATGTGTGTGATATGGCGTTGTCATAGTGGAACACAACATCTTTTCTGTTGATAAATTCTGGTCGTTTCTCTGTGTGTCCACCTATCTTTAAATGGTTGATAACTGTTTGGTGATGAATGCCGGTCTTGCTCAATTTTTTCCATGATTATGAAATCTCTGACTTTTCTGTGATTGGTCGACCAGAGAGAGGTGCATCTTTAACATCAAAATAATCAGATAGAAAAGGAGCATACCACTTTGCTGCTGCTTTTCTAGTTACAGCATTATCTCCGTAAACTTCACAACTTTAACAAAACTTAACACAACTTTTAACAACACCGTGTGAGTGGAGCATAAAAAACGTTTATTTTCTGATTTTTTCGGTGGTTCTTGAGCGTAAACAAAACCAATTATTCTATTGTACTCGTACCATTGGAATCGCCTCACATATATTATATTTTTTACGGAAAACCCGATTGCCAATTTGTAACGTAATAATACTAACATTTGGCCTCTAAATTCTACAATACTTGCTCTATCGACCCTCTCTCTCACACTTGTGCTTTGTGATTCTACGAATTACCTTTACTTCTCTTTCACATATTCGTACTCATTCTAACTCTCCCGCATAAACAGCGAAAAACAATAATATTATTTGTTCATTTCTTGCAAAGGTGACCAGCTTCTTCTATAGAAGTACATGGGTATAACAACGAACTTATTGTTTTGGAGATTAGTAAGAGGGTTTTCAGTCTCTTTCTCATTAAATTTTCTATTAATTTCTTTCTCGATACTTTCTTACAGGCGGATTTTTTCCGGATTTTTTCTGTTTCATGGCCAAGTTTTTCACTCACTTTTGTGTATCTGTGCTGAACCAAGCTGCCAGATACAACCCTGAAGTCCCTTCGTGGAGGGCTCTTAACTCTTTCCTTACAAAATGATTTCATACACTGGAGTCGGTGTTGGATATTCAACCTGAAACGAGAAGTCATTTGATTCGACCGACATTACAGTTACGAATGCATGCTGCCAGTTATGTAACCACCACCTGCGAAAATGCTCAAAGCTCTCAATACGTACCGTTGATGAGAGAATATCCTTTGTGTAAAAGTGCGATTTATGCATCAACTGTTTCCTAACATCGCATTACCTTATAGGGTGCCAAAGCAAGTTCTCGTGACTTATTTGTGGAAGACGACACCACACCGCGTTTTATTGAATACCTCAAAATCCGATTATAAAACACAATCGACCTTTTTGCCAAGTGCCAAAATATTCTAAAAATATGCATTGGTATTTGTATTCAGGGGAATTTTTAGGAGTGGTTAGCCTTGACTGTATTTGTGTGTATTTGTTTTCTTTTGCATTATCAATATGAAATTGTATTTCGGTGTAATTTTATATAGCTTATGCAATTTGTAAAAACAGAAGAAAATTAAGATTTTTTTTTGTAATGTTTGCATGCTTGTTGTCTGCGTGCTCGTTTGCTCTAGCTAGTTTGGCTTACTTCAAGAATTCTAAAATACATAACATATATAATTAGTATAAATGTTAAGAATGTTGTTTTTCCGTCTTCTTTTTTATTATTCTTGTATACAGCGTTTTGTCAAAATTAGATAATCCCATTTTGATTAATAAAGTTGTAATTTTCACAGGATATATTGCTATCTTTGTCATCAGTGACATTTTGCGCTTTATAATTCATTACAAATACAGAGAATTTTGAAAAAAAAAGTATCATACGGGCATTATCTTTGAGCTAGCTAGCTTTCAATATTTTATCTGTGTATAACTTATAACTTTTACATTTTATGTATGTATATTTGTATTTATATAAAAAAATTTATGATTGAGCTAGATTTCTCTTTGGTCATTGTTCATACAAATATGAATTAGAATTAGTAAACGGCAAATCGGTTATTAATTAGTAATTACATATATCTATTACTCCTTTAAATAAAGTACTATTTGCAATACGGAGTTTAATGTAAAATTTTATGTAATGCCGTACTTAGTAAATGCTATGTTCATAGGGCAACATCGCGATACTTGCGGTAATCATCTGATTCGTTACCCAATGAAAGTTTGCTATTAGCAGTTATGTATGGATTTGTGTAATTGGAATAGTCAAATCCACCATAATATTGCATATGATGTGGTGGATTTCGTCGATTTAATGGTTGCTGTGTTTGAATCAAGTTTACCTCGTCTACTGTAGCTCTACTTGTTCTTATGAAAGAGTTTAGCGATGGTTGTCGATAGTGATGTAAATTAGTATGTGATGGATTTGCATAACCACCTATCATAGCTAAATAGTATTGTTGTTGCCAAGTGTATTGGTGTAAATAATTATTGATATCGTAAGCAAATAAGTCTTTTTGTACGCGTGTGTTACCATCCAAATTTTCTAATGAAATGCAACGACGTGTCAACTTAGATAGCGGTTTAAAATGCAATGCCAGATATTGCTCATGTTTACTCATGTCACATGAAGGATATAGTTGTAATGGCGACGTGACTTTTGGATCTATCGAACAATATAATGGTTCATTGGTGGAACCGTTTAGTGAAGGTGTTAGATTTATATTCGAATCGTTAATTGTATTCTTCAAATCATCAATTGTAATATTTAAGTATTTTCCATTTTTATCTTCTGTATCAAGCACATAACGTGGATTGTACATTCCAGGAAGTGTGCAACGGAGGTCCATAAGAGATTGGGTGCGATTTTCTATTAAAAATATTAACACCAAATTATTCATATATTTTTCCTATCAATTATCTACTCACCGTTGGTAAAATGCTGCACAAATGTTGGCATATATATATTGGCATTGAATTCATTGCATGGCCTGCATAGCGTATCAGGATTGTTGTGTACATGTAGAGTCGATGGCTGTGTTAGATTCGTTTCGTTCACTTGATAGCCAGCGTTTTCGAATATTGTGTGATCGTGTAATCTGCTGCTGGAACGTCGTGAATCGTTTGTCGTGACAGGCACGCATGGTGGTGGCGTTTGTAACTGTAATCGTGTGGCCAAATTTTGTAGTTGCGAAAGCACTTGAGACTCCCTGCGCCATCTAAAAAATTTTTTAGTTTAAAATTTC
This sequence comes from Megamerina dolium, assembly GCA_963854835.1. Lineage (NCBI taxonomy): Eukaryota > Metazoa > Arthropoda > Insecta > Diptera > Megamerinidae > Megamerina > Megamerina dolium. The sequence goes on from OY978525.1 coordinate 48,687,496, forward strand.
GTAAATTACGAAAATGTTATGTTTTATTTTTAGAGGAATTAATAAACTGAGTACCATATAACGTAAACTTTCACACCAGCGGACTTCTCAAGAGCTTATTTCAATGGCTATAAATAGCTTTTTTTCAAAGAAACTGAAATTGTTCAAAAATGTTTATGAACATCTGAAGAAACGTTTCTTGGATTACTGGTAAGACATATCTCCTACAGGAAGGTTAATACAATAGTTCATAATGTATATTTGTTTTAAACCATTAACCGAACAACGCGGAGGGACGGGCCTATCTTCTGGTCCATCTTTCGCCCAAAGTACTTCAAGTGGTAACATGCAACAGGAGCTCAACACCAGCCAGAAGAGCATCGGCAAACTTCGCCGCGGAGTCTACAAAGACTGCTGATATTAAGCCGCGTTTGCCAGGTACGGGAAACCTTCCTTTACTCAAATCTGCAAAGCCTACTGTCGCAAATAACAAAAAGAAAACTTTCAAAATGAAAACTGTTCTTTAATGTTACAATGTTATTAATATAACAATAGTAGGTTTTGTTGGATTGATCAATTTTTAGATTAAGAAACTACTTCTATAGTAGGAAAGACATATTCAGCCCAATTCTGAATACAAATTCCCTCGAAGTTTTCTCCCTTCTCCCTTTCTTCTTATTCCAAATAAAAATTCCTCAGGAATTTTTCATTCCTTTCTTTCCCCTTATTCTGAAAAAGGGAAAAATTATTTCGGGAAAAAAGTGGCTATAACGAACGTAAAAAGAAAGGAAGATTGTGATGCCATTTTTAATGAATTTTACGCCAACCATTTTTAAGGGAACGCTGAGCAAAAATTTAAGTTTCAAAACTTAATTGACAATAACTAAAATACTTTAATATACTAAAATGGATTGTGTGTGAATGACGAAGAAACTGATAAAACTGACAAACCTACTTCCTCGCGAAGAGTATCGCCAAAACGTTCCGACATCCTCGTTGAAGTTATTTTAACAGAGCGTGAATTGTGCGACACCATAAAGGTGCAATGGTAGATATTTGCATATATGTATATATATATTTATATATATATTATGTATATATTTATATATATATATTTATATATATATATATATATATATATATATATATACATAAATATATACATATATATATATATATATATATATACACACACACACATACACACACACACACACACATATGTGTGTTGTTCCTCCTGAAAACAATAGCTGAACAACAAATTGACGTTGCACTAATAAGCGAGCAATACAAAAATCTAGTAAATAATGGAAAGTGGTTAAGCGACATGAGCAGTAAAGCAGCGATATGGACCTGCGGCAATCTGCCTTTTGAACGCAAAAGTAGCACCCAACATGTAGGCTTTGTCTACGCACAAATTAAAGGAGTACATTTCTACAGTTGCTATGCACCGCCAAGTGCAACAATACAAGAATTCGAAGATATGGTAGACCGATTGGTGAATGAAGCGAGAGGGAAATCACCCATAATAATCGGGGGTGACTTTAATGCCTGGGCTACGGAGTGGGGTAGTGTACGCACGAACCGTAGAGGGACTCTAGTCTTAGAAGCGTTTGCCTGTTTAGACATGGTGGTGCTGAATCATGGTAATGCATTCACCTTCGATAATGGAAGAGGAGGATCAGTTGTGGATATTACATTCGCAAGCCGTACGTTAGCAAGAGTTATAGAATGGAAAGTGTCGGATGTATATACACATAGCGACCATATGGCTATTGTGTTCAATACGAAACCTACTACAAGGTTTCAATTACGCAGAACACAAACAAAGGCACAAACAAACGGCTGGAAAGTTAAAAAACTTGATATGGACGTTTTGGAATACGTCCTTAATGATCTGTATACAATCGAAGGCAATGCTGAAAAACAAGCAGAGCATGTAATGCGATTACTTGAGAAAGTATGTGACGCAGCAATGCCTCGAAAGGGGAAAAGTAACGGGAGGGCCCCAGTATACTGGTGGAACCAAGATATAGCTAGCTTACGCTCACAATGTCATAGACACCGCAGAATGCAACAGAGGGGCAGAGGTACAGAACAATATGGGAATTTACAATCGCAGTACAAGGCGACAAGGAAACTGCTACGGAAAGCGATATCCAAGAGCAAAAAGCAGGCATTTCTTAACTTAATTGATGAAGTGCAAAACAATCCCTGGGGGAGCGCGTACAGGATTGTGATGAATAAAGTTAATAGCAATAATGCTAATTCCCCCATCTGCCCGGCCATTATGTCAAATATCGTAAATGGCTTATTCCCACAACAGAGCTCGGAAATGGTTGAATCGGAAATCCAAGTTGATATAGACACAATTCCATCTATAACCCCAGACGAAGTTGCCACAGCTGCACATAAAATCAAAAATGAGAAAACCCCAGGACTTGATGGTATACCTAACGTCGTACTCAAAACAGCAATTAAAATGAAGCCAGAAGTTTTTGCGCAACTATACACGGCCTGCTTTAGAGAAGGATCATTTCCACGTCGGTGGAAACGCCAAAGACTTGTCCTAATCCCCAAAGGCGATAAACCACCGGATGAACCGTCTTCATATCGTCCACTATGTATGCTGGATACTGCGGGTAAGGTACTAGAGCGGATTATATGCTCTAGACTGGAAAAATACACTGAAGGTGAAACAGGCCTTTCTGAATGGCAATATGGATTCAGGAAAAAGCGCAGTACTGTCGATGCGATTGAAAAAGTGTGTGAAATTGCAAAAAAAGCAATGGAAGGGAAAAGATGGAGAGGGGGCAGTAAAGAATATTGTGCTGTTGTAACCCTAGATATCAAAAATGCTTTTAATTCAGCAAATTGGTCGTATACACTAAATGCTCTTCGAGGTATCCATGCACCGGCGTACTTGATTCGAATAATTACAAATTATTTTAAAAGTAGAACTTTGTACTATGACACAGAAGAAGGACCAAAGCAGTACAAGGTGACGGGTGGAGTACCGCAAGGCTCGGTACTGGGACCACTTCTCTGGAACATTATGTACGACGGTATACTTAAAATACAGAAGCCGAAAGGAGTAAATATCATTGGGTATGCAGACGATATCGCTATCACGGTAGTTGCAAAAACCCTGCCGGAAGTAAAACGAAACGCTGAAGAAACAATTAAAAGTGTTAAACAGTGGCTTGAGTTAGCGGGACTAGATCTCGCGGATCATAAAACCGAAGCAGTATTAATGAGTAGCCGGAAGAAGGTAGAGCATATTGATGTGCGTGTTGGTAGCCACATCATATCATCCATGCCATACATTAAGTACTTGGGAGTCCTATTGGACCATAGGTTAAATTTTAAAGAACACCTCAAATATGCGGGTGTTAAAGCAGCAAAAGCAAGTGCGGCACTGTCGAGGCTCATGCCGAATATTGGTGGACCACGTCAACCGATTAGACATCTACTCACAGGTGTCAACACATCGATAGTAATGTACGCTGCACCCGTATGGGCTACAGCGACTAGTTGTAGCTCTTACATGAGAGGGATAACAGCTGCATACAGATTATCGTCCCTAAGAGTCTGTAGCGCATTTCGCACAGTCTCTAATGATGCAGCGAATGTAATCGCGTGCCGGTGTCCTATTGATATCTTAGCGGCCCAAGCGAGGTCAATTCGTGATAATAAAAAACTACCGCAGGCTGAGCGGATAGAAGTAGAAAATATAATTAGCCATAGTGAGCGAGTATGGCAATATAGATGGGACGCATCGACTAAAGGGCGGTGGACACATACACTAATACCCAATATAAAAACTTGGATAGACAGGAAACATGGAGAGATACACTACCACCTGACCCAGTTCCTCAGTGGCCATGGATGCTTTAGAGAGTATTTGTATAGATGCAAACACGTTGATGACCCGTGGTGCCTATATTGCAAGCACGAAATTGAGAACGCACAACATGTGCTATTGAGGTGCGTCAGGTTTGAAGGCGAGCGCTCCCAGCTGGAACGGTTAATGCTACGGCCGCTAACACCGGAGGGACTTATCCGATGCATGCTCTCCTCGACAGAAGCATGGAACGCGTCAGCAGACATCATTACAAGAATGATGCAAAGATTGCGACGTGACGAACAGGCGGCACGTACAAGAAATAGCGGAGAGTGAAAACACTCAAATCCTGCCTTGCGAAGGAATGCCTTGATTGGTGGTACCGCAAGGATGAACAGGACAGTGATATCGGGGGAGGTGGTTTTAGTACGTAGGTACATATCGGGGCATAGCCCCAATGTGTGAATCGTGCATGCTGAATAGTACGGGCTACTCAGTATCTATGAAGATTTCCACCTTCCAGCGTATCGAAGCAAAAAAAAAAAAAAAAAAAAACATATGTGTGTTGTGTTGTGTTGTGTGTTGACGTGGTCAGTGAGCGCTCCGCTGTTTTTTGTATGAAATATTGGGAAGTGGAAGGATATTGGGAGTCGCATGCATTGGATCGGATGACCTGTGGGACTGAGAGGTCGTGCGAGTAGAGGAATCCTGCTAATATCGTAATGAATCCTGAATTTAAAGATAAGTGTATCAAATACAATATTGATTTGTGAAGAAAAAGTGGTTAATAGGAAAATAGCTGAATGTGCTGTTCTTTTTCTTTTTACATTGTTGGTACAATATTTTGTTGTTATCAATTTGTTAGTTGGTATATTGCCAACTACTGTGACGTAAATATAAATTAATTAAAAATAATTAGTGTAGACACACACCTATTAAGAAATTGGAGACTTACATAGTTGAGTTTACTTGGTGGTATTGCCAGCCAGTACTTGGGAAAATCCCCACAACTGGTCTTACACTTTGTAGGGATTTTATATATAAATTAGGAATATTTAAACATTAATCGATTTAATTTAAATTAAAACTGAAATAAAACATGTTATTTTTATCTCTTGACAAGTTCAATTGATCTTACACATGTAAGATGGTATATGTGTATGAGTAGTATATATGTGTGGAGTACATAACGATGATATGTATTTGAATGCGTAGAATGCGTGCATATGCAAAAATGCACAAATATGTGTGTGTGTGTGTGTATGTAAGTGTACATGTGTTTGAGAAGTTATATTTTGTGGACACGATCGTGGGCGTATGTGCATATGAGTATTTACATTTTTCGAGCGTGAGCATAGAAATGCATGAATTTGAAGGAGTATATCTTCAGTGGTGTGTGCAAGGGTGTACCATGTAAGATGTTGTAGAAAGGTATATGGTGGTATGCATGGGGTAAAGGTATGTGTGTAGTCATAGATGTGTATATGGGCATGCCTATGAATATGAGTATGTATGGTTACAAATGCATGTATGTATGTATGTGGGCATGTGGGTGTTTGCATTTATGTGTGAATGCCTGTATGTATATGCCGAGGTATATGAGAGACCTCATGGGTGTAGATGGGCGTGTGCACAATTATGAGTCCCCACGAGTGTATATATAGACATGGGTTTTTTTTTTTTTTTTTTTTTTTTTTTTTGTATTCGAAGGGGGAATCTTTCTTAGATACCGTCCACCATAGACGGCATGTACGATTCATACTGTCCGCTAAAGGTACACCTCATTCGGGACCACGCCCAGTCAGTAATATCTTACTATGCTGGACTTGCGAACCAGTACGCCTACGTACTAAACCCTTAACTCCGACCTCTATAGCTTGTTTGTGTCCTGCGGGACCGCCGTTAAGCACTACTTCGCAGGACTAAGCTGAGCTAATATGCCTCTTCAAACATCCCGTACATGGCGTTCACACAGCTGCAGTTATATTTCTCCGCTGCCACTCCTTCTTCCTGAGCTCCTTGAGAGCTATTGCAGCCCATTCTTTCATCTTAAACCACACTAAACTCGATCGCAGCATATGGCTCACAATGTTATCAGGTGTTATCCTTTCATTTATTATCTTCTCTATGGTCATTCTCTGCGTCTCAAATCTTAGGCAGAAGAAAAAGATATGCTGAGCGTTTTCGCCAACAGTGTTGCAGAATGAACATTCTGTCGCGTCATCATGACCGAATCTGTGGAGGTACTCTCTGAAACAACCATGGCCCGTCAAAAACTGCGTAAGGTAGTAGTCTGTCTCTCCGTGTCCTCTTTCGACCCAAGCTTGCACGTTTCTGATGAGCCTGTGGGTCCACCTCCCTTTTCCTGCGGCGTCCCATTGACTTTGCCATTCATCTAGGCTCGTCTGTCTCTCCTCTTTCCGTTCGGTTGCCGTTAACCGTCTATTCAGGCTTTTGGTTCTGTTATATACTCTGCCCAACTCCGAGGCCATTATGTCCGGCGGCATAATGCCGGATATAATACCGGCACCTTCTTGTGACACTGTCCTAAATGCACATGCAACTCTAATAGCGCTTAACCTGAAAACTATCTTCGCCTTCTTCGAGTATGTCTTTTGCCGCAGAGCTGCCCCCCATATAGGCGCCGCGTACATCAATATTGATTGACTGACTTTAGCCAGGAGCGCTCTCCTACTCTGGCTGGGGCCACCAATGTTGGCCATGATTCTCGTCAGAGCCGCTGTCATTGTTGCCGCCTTCCCGCAGGCTTTTTCGATATGCGCCTTGAAGTTGAGCCTCGTATCAATCATTACACCTAGATACCTCAACGAAGGTTGCGTTGTAATGTTGTAGCCGTCAATGTTTAGGGTGATTTTTTCGAGTTTTTTCCTGCTCGTGATAAGTACAGCCTCTGTTTTCTGTACCGCAAGCTGGAGCTTTGTCGTCGTGAGCCAATCCTTAATTTTCGAAGCTGTCTCTCTGCAGATGCTCTGAACTTGGGAGAGCTCCTTCGCAACGATCGTCACGGCAATGTCGTCCGCGTAGCCAATTATCTGGGCTTCTTTTGGCAATGGAAGGTTTAACACCCCATCGTACAGCACGTTCCACAGTAGCGGGCCAAGTACAGATCCCTGCGGCACTCCACCCGTCACCACGTAAATATATAGACATGGGTGCGGATGGCTATGTGTGTGTAAGTGCTTGTGTGTGTTCATGTATACGTGTGTAGATTTACATTTATGTGGATTAGCGCATGGATTCATATATAGTAAATATATCTCTTGTTGTGCCAGCGTGAGTATATGCGTTGGCACATGTAACGTGTAATTATTTTCGGCCATTGGCATTAAGACCGAGACCAGTAAGGTCTTAATTAAGGTATACTGGAAACAATGAATATAATATGGTAGTTTTGAGCTGGTAATTGTGGTATTCTGTTACCTCAGTATGCAGGGGTGGTACCCTGCAGAAATGGCTTTCGGGCTAATGCCACAATTGCCTCCGCCCCGCTAAAACCATGGCAGGCCTCGAAGAACGCTCAATGTTCGTCACCATTAAATTGGTCGTGTAGGCTCAGATGTAATATTCCTGACTAACACTGATCTAGCTCTGTATGCAAGTTCTCATGAAGGCTTGTGTCAGCTCTCGCATGGACCTCACTGCTTGCAAAGGGACCCATGGGATCTTAAGGTGACTACACTACGAGCAGAGATAACGATTTCGAGTTGGGGCCCTTTAAGCATGGAAACAAATAAAATAAACAATAACAACAATAGAGAAAATACAAAAGAGGAGGTTTTCACACGAAGACCTAAAGTAATGTACTCGCCAGTAAAACGGCCCAGTAAAGAACAAACAAGTCGGCTTGAGGCTGAAAAGTCGCCGGCTGTTCGGGTAAATAACCCGGATGAGTGCAACACTCCATCTGTGTCAGAGTTGCCGGTAGAGGTCTACTCACCGATAGCAACTACAGTTAGAGGAGATAATGCGATAAAACAAAAAGTAATAAATGAGGAGAACGAACAGCAGGAAGGTGAGGAAGACCTAACTTCTGCTGATACTCGGAAAAATGATGCATTTGATATCCTGGGCCACAAAATTGCTGAGCTTCAGAGTATGATTGGATCGCAAAGGCACATTAACCAGACGGTGCGAGATTTGGTATCTAATATTGCAGCCCTTCACGAAGAGGCATCTGAAAGATACTCACATAAGCGGCAAGGCCCAACCATTATGGAGGCAAAGGGTTCACAGACATCGCCTACAAGACAGCATGACAAAGTCATTATTCAGAAGCAGGAGATGCGAAAAGGAGAAGTGAGGGCGAAAGAACTTGAAATGGAGACGACACAGAAACCAAAACAACAGAGTAAGGAGGACTGGCAGCCCGTTATAAAGAAGGGAACAAACAAGCCACCACCAAAGAAAGGACTTCCTTTAGAAAATAAAGGGAAAGTAGTTCCAAAGCGTATCCGTGCTCGACCCGAAGCTATAGTCATAACTAAAACCGGGGACTTATCATACGCTGATATATTAAAAAAACTGAAGGCCAATCCAGATTTTAAGCAGCTCGGCGAAGGGGTTAATAAAATCAAAAAGACCTCTAAAGGTGAAATATTGTTGGAGTTAAAAGGCAAGCCAGGCGAGAAAACAGAAAAATATAAGGAAGCGATGGAACAAGCTCTCCAAAAGTCAGCTAGCATCAAAACACTGCGACCACATACCCTTATTGAATGTCGGGATTTAGATGAAATTACTGTGGCGGAAGACATATGCGCCGCAGTGGTGGAGAAATACCCAGAAATAGGACACTTGGACGCAAGTGCCGTAAAGTCCATGCGAACGACGTGGAATGGTTCGCAAACAGCGCTGATTAGACTCCCTGCAGAAATAGCAAAATCAATATTAAATGGTGAGCGAATCCGTGTGGGTTGGGTGAATTGCAGGCTACGTGAATATATAACTCCAACGCGCTGCTTTAAGTGCCTTGGTTTTGGACATATATCAAGGCACTGTAAAAGTACTATAGACCGCACAGATGCTTGCATGCGCTGTGGAAACAAAGGCCATCGAGCAAACCTGTGTAAAGCACAGCCCAAATGTGTTATCTGTGAACCAGGAATTAAAGGTGGAAACGAACACCCTACAGGATGCTATAAATGCCCAGCTTATAAAGCAGCTCTACAAGAAATAAGAAAACGGAATGATTAGGTGCATTCAGATAAATCTAAACCACTGTGAAGCAGCACAAGATATCCTCCTGAAAACAATAGCTGAACAACAAATTGACGTTGCACTAATAAGCGAGCAATACAAAAATCTAGTAAATAATGGAAAGTGGTTAAGCGACATGAGCAGTAAAGCAGCGATATGGACCTGCGGCAATCTGCCTTTTGAACGCAAAAGTAGCACCCAACATGTAGGCTTTGTCTACGCACAAATTAAAGGAGTACATTTCTACAGTTGCTATGCACCGCCAAGTGCAACAATACAAGAATTCGAAGATATGGTAGACCGATTGGTGAATGAAGCGAGAGGGAAATCACCCATAATAATCGGGGGTGACTTTAATGCCTGGGCTACGGAGTGGGGTAGTGTACGCACGAACCGTAGAGGGACTCTAGTCTTAGAAGCGTTTGCCTGTTTAGACATGGTGGTGCTGAATCATGGTAATGCATTCACCTTCGATAATGGAAGAGGAGGATCAGTTGTGGATATTACATTCGCAAGCCGTACGTTAGCAAGAGTTATGGAATGGAAAGTGTCGGATGTATATACACATAGCGACCATATGGCTATTGTGTTCAATACGAAACCTACTACAAGGTTTCAATTACGCAGAACACAAACAAAGGCACAAACAAACGGCTGGAAAGTTAAAAAACTTGATATGGACGTTTTGGAATACGTCCTTAATGATCTGTATACAATCGAAGGCAATGCTGAAAAACAAGCAGAGCATGTAATGCGATTACTTGAGAAAGTATGTGACGCAGCAATGCCTCGAAAGGGGAAAAGTAACGGGAGGGCCCCAGTATACTGGTGGAACGAAGATATAGCTAGCTTACGCTCACAATGTCATAGACACCGCAGAATGCAACAGAGGGGCAGAGGTACAGAACAATATGGGAATTTGCAATCGCAGTACAAGGCGACAAGGAAACTGCTACGGAAAGCGATATCCAAGAGCAAAAAGCAGGCATTTCTTAACTTAATTGATGAAGTGCAAAACAATCCCTGGGGGAGCGCGTACAGGATTGTGCTGAATAAAGTTAATAGCAATAATGCTAATTCCCCCATCTGCCCGCCCATTATGTCAAATATCGTAAATGGCTTATTCCCACAACAGAGCTCGGAAATGGTTGAATCGGAAATCCAAGTTGATATAGACACAATTCCACCTATAACCCCAGACGAAGTTGCCACAGCTGCACATAAAATCAAAAATGAGAAAACCCCAGGACTTGATGGTATACCTAACGTGGTACTCAAAACAGCAATTAAAATGAAGCCAGAAGTTTTTGCGCAATTATACACGGCCTGCTTTAGAGAAGGATCATTTCCACGTCGGTGGAAACGCCAAAGACTTGTCCTAATCCCCAAAGGCGATAAACCACCGGATGAACCGTCTTCATATCGTCCACTATGTATGCTGGATACTGCGGGTAAGGTACTGGAGCGGATTATATGCTCTAGACTGGAAAAATACACTGAAGGTGAAACAGGCCTTTCTGAATGGCAATATGGATTCAGGAAAAAGCGCAGTACTGTAGATGCGATTGAAAAAGTGTGTGAAATTGCAAAAAAAGCAATGGAAGGGAAAAGATGGAGAGGGGGCAGTAAAGAATATTGTGCTGTTGTAACCCTAGATATCAAAAATGCTTTTAATTCAGCAAATTGGTCGTATATACTAAATGCTCTTCGAGGTATCCATGCACCGGCGTACTTGATTCGAATAATTACAAATTATTTTAAAAGTAGAACTTTGTACTATGACACAGAAGAAGGACCAAAGCAGTACATGGTGACGGGTGGAGTACCGCAAGGCTCGGTACTGGGACCACTTCTCTGGAACATTATGTACGACGGTATACTTAAAATACAGAAGCCGAAAGGAGTAAATATCATTGGGTATGCAGACGATATCGCTATCACGGTAGTTGCAAAAACCCTGCCGGAAGTAAAACGAAACGCTGAAGAAACAATTAAAAGTGTTAAACAGTGGCTTGAGTTAGCGGGACTAGATCTCGCGGATCATAAAACCGAAGCAGTATTAATGAGTAGCCGGAAGAAGGTAGAGCATATTGATGTGCGTGTTGGTAGCCACATCATATCATCCATGCCATACATTAAGTACTTGGGAGTCCTATTGGACCATAGGTTAAATTTTAAAGAACACCTCAAATATGCGGGTGTTAAAGCAGCAAAAGCAAGTGCGGCATTGTCGTGGCTCATGCCGAATATTGGTGGACCACGTCAACCGATTAGACATCTACTCACAGGTGTCAACACATCGATAGTAATGTACGCTGCACCCGTATGGGCTACAGCGACTGGTTGTAGCTCTTACATGAGAGGGATAACAGCTGCATACAGATTATCGTCCCTAAGAGTCTGTAGCGCATTTCGCACAGTCTCTAATGATGCAGCGAATGTAATCGCGTGCCGGTGTCCTATTGATATCATAGCGGCCCAAGCGAGGTCAATTCGTGATAATAAAAAACTACCGCAGGCTGAGCGGATAGAAGTAGAAAATATAATTAGCCATAGTGAACGAGTATGGCAATATAGATGGGACGCATCGACTAAAGGGCGGTGGACACATACACTAATACCCAATATAAAAACTTGGATAGACAGGAAACATGGAGAGATACACTACCACCTGACCCAGTTCCTCAGTGGCCATGGATGCTTCAGAGAGTATTTGTATAGATGCAAACACGTTGATGACCCGTGGTGCCTATATTGCAAGCACGAAATTGAGAACGCACAACATGTGCTATTGAGGTGCGTCAGGTTTGAAGGCGAGCGCTCCCAGCTGGAACGGTTAATGCTACGGCCGCTAACACCGGAGGGACTTATCCGATGTATGCTCTCCTCGACAGAAGCATGGAACGCGTCAGCAGACATCATTACAAGAATGATGCAAAGATTGCGACGTGACGAACAGGCGGCACGTACAAGAAATAGCGGAGAGTGAAAACACTCAAATCCTGCCTTGCGAAGGAATGCCTTGATTGGTGGTACCGCAAGGATGAACAGGACAGTGATATCGGGGGAGGTGGTTTTAGTACGTAGGTACATATCGGGGCATAGCCTCAATGTGTGAATCGTGCATGCTGAATAGTACGGGCTACTCAGTATCTATGAAGATTTCCACCTTCCAGCGTATCGAAGCAAAAAAAAAAAAAAAAAAAAAACACACACACACACACACACATATATGTATATATATATATATATATATATACACCTAATTCTGTTTTTACGCGAACTTTTTTTACGCGAATTTGATTTAACGCGATTCCAAAAAAATACATATTGCGTTCTGTTTTTACGCGATTTGACTTGATTTAACGCGGTCTAAAAATGCATTTTTATCCAAAAAACGAGTGTTTTTACCAGATTTGGGGAATTTTAAACTAAATACATAGTTGGCAACACAGCAAATCATGTGGTACGAAAAATCTACTACAATCATAACAGGGGATTTCCCTTGTTTGTTTCTAATAATTTCTGGTGAATGTACAGTGCAAGAGTGCAGTCAAAATTCAGTGTTAAAGGTGAATATATTTAAAAAAATCGAATTATATGATAGAAAATAAAAATTATTCGCATATAAATATTTCTAAATTCAATAAACGGTATTTAATACATAGGTACATATTTGCCATGTATTTATTTATTACGTGCACTTAATTATTTTTATAGGTTAACTAATCACAATTTAGAATGTCCGCTACAAAACAAACTAAAAGAAAGGCTATTTCTTTGGAAGATAAAATCAAAATTTTAGATGGTCTAGCCGCTGGAGAAAGTGCCACTTCAGTAGGAAAACGTTTTAGTTTGAACGAATCTACCATAAGGACGATAAAAAAAAATGGGGAATCTATTCGACAATCTGTGATTGCTGGAACAAAATTAAGTGCCGCAAAACTGGCTAAAATAATTGAAGATGGTGGCTATACTCCGGATCAGGTATGGAATGCGGATGAAACAGGCCTTTTCTGGAAACGAATGCCAAATCGAACATACGTAGCTAAAGCCCAGAAAACCGCTAGTGGGTTTAAGGTAGCCAAAGATCGTGTGACCTTTTTATTTTGCTCCAACGCTTCAGGAAATCGGATGTTAAAACCCTTACTTGTAAATCGAGCTCTAAAACCACGGTCGATGAAAGGCGTTAATATGGACTCATTACCCGTTCACTGGGCAGCTAATAAAAAGGCCTGGGTAACAACTGAGTTTTTTACCGAATGGTTTCTCAAATATTTTGTACCGGAAGTTCGGCGCTTTATGAGTGATAAGGGCCTTGATTTTAAAGTTCTGTTGACTATAGACAATGCACCAGGTCATCCACATTTAGAGCATCCAAATGTCCAATTTTGTTTTCTGCCTCCAAATACAACATCGTTAATACAGCCGCTTGATCAAGGAATTATTGCAACTTTTAAGATCTACTATGTGAAGCAAACATTCAGGTACATTTTGGATAAAATAATGAATGATGAAAATTTAACAGTCACGGATGCATGGAAGAAATTTTCTATTAATGACTGTATCAAAAATGCTGGATTAGCGCTATCAGAATTAAAAGAATTAACGTTAAACGCATGTTGGAGAGCAGTTTGGCCGGAATGCGTTAAAAATAACAGCCCAGTTCCTTGTAATACGGTTGAATATTCAAACATCATAGCCTTAGCTCATGATGTAGGCGGAGAAGGCTTTGATGATTTATCGTCTGCAGATATCGATGAATTATTGTTAGATAAAGCACTTAGCGATGATGAAATCATTGGTTTTGCGCTCGAGATACCCGATACCAATGGAATTAGTGAAAATGACGAAGAGGTTCTTACCCTCATTGCATCCCTAGTTAAAGAAGGACTTCAAATGGCAGCTAAATTGGGCGATCATTTTCGCAAGCATGATCCTAATGAGGAAAGAGCCGCGAAATTTCAACGTGATGTGAAATTATTAATGGGCAACTATCGTGAATTACATAACAGCCTTATGAAAACTGGAAGTCAACGATTGATGACGGAATTTCTGACTAAAATCAATGAGCCATCACCACCACTTGAGGATGAATTTGGAAATGTTTCCAGCGATGACAGTGATGCTGAAGTCTATCGTAAACGAATGCGATTATCAGAAAGTGAGACTGATTAAACTTAATTTTTATATGTTTTTTAGTTTTATGATTTTTATGATTTTTATGATTTGTTTTTCTAAATGATCTGTTTCTTTTCTATTATTTTTGGTTACTTTTTGTTAAAATAATATACATATGTGCATGAAGCAATATGAATTTGAATTATACTTTTTTCACCTTATTTTAGCTGATATTTATTATATGGAACCAATCCCCTCTTTTTATATGGATACCCTATCTTTTTTTACGCGATTTTTTTTTACGCGAGTTTTTGAGGAACGTATCTATCGCGTAAAAACCGAATTAGGTGTATATGCCACTTATATGCCACTTATATGCCCAGAAGGGCGCTTTGACCGACTTATCTTTCACTATTGTTGTGCGTGTTAAATAAATTTATAAAATACATAAAATGCAAATACATATTAATTACTTCCTACTTTTTTGTTTTGATTACACAAGTTTCTATTTCTATTATTTTTATTATGTTTTATTGCTGCAGCGTACATTTGGTTTATATTGTGTAAGTCCTTTTAATGGTTCTGTTTGTGTTTTGTTGTATTCTCAATGTTTCAATTGTCATTCTGTTTCTATATCTACGTTCTAGGTCTAAAATTTTTGCATTATTAAAATCCGCTATGTGTTTGGTTTCTTGAAGATGTTGTGCTAACGCAAGTGTTGTCTTGTTATTTTTTATGTCTGATTTCTATTCCGATAGTCTTGTACCAAAAGCTCTTTTTGTTATACCTATGTATATTTTATTGCAGTTTATTGCTCTCCGAAATTAGGCAACTTTCAGACTTTTCTGTACTTACGGACTTCGGTTATAGAGCAGCTTCCATACAATTGGACTAAATAATCTTTCAGACTTGCGTGCTTAAAGCCGCAAATTTGGTATAGAGCTTGAGCTTTATGGTTTTTTATTACAATATATTAAGGCAATGATTTTCGTGTTTGCATTTGCATAATTTATATTTGTCTGTTATGCATACACTAATTACTGTTTATAAAATTAGAAATAATATGATAAAGCATAATCTAATTCTAAACTACACAGAGAACCCACCATACACTTTTCGGAATCAAATAAGTATTAAAATTACTTGTTATACCCTGCATAATGCAATATGCATGGTATATTCATTTCGGTCAGATGTTTGTGTCCATTTGAAGGAATCTCCGGAGATATAGACATAGATATATATATTCGTGATCAGCGTCGATTAAATTTTCGATTTAACGATGTCCGTCCGTCCGTCCGTCCGTCCGTCTGTCTGTCACCTGGCTGGTTCGCACGATAACTTGAGTAAATATTGAGTTATTTCGACGAAATTTAGCACAAGTAACCTACGATCCAAGGGTACGGAGGGGATTGATATTGCGCATGATCGGTCAATAGCCACGCCCACACCAAGCATTCAAAGTGACTAACCTCTGAATTTTCAAAATCTTTAACTTGCTATAACTCACATAATATACCACTTCGGACAACAATATTTCGCACATAGAGTTATATTATACTACTATATAACCTCGCCAAAAGTGGGTGAGCCACGCCTACTTTCTAGCGTAGCCCCCATACAAAATAACTGAAATTCTTTTAAATTCAAACAGCCGTACCTTCGGCAATATTCTGTCCAGAATAACCATAATTGACACTTAAATTAATATCGTAGTCGGTAATAATCTGGCAGAAAATCAGTGTGCCACACCCACTCCTTCATGGGTCTCCCATACAAAGTCGAGGGAATTAAACTAAAATTTTAAGCTCCATAACTTGCAAATTATTCAGCGTAGAATAACGAGATTTAAGGTGTGGATTAGTATTGTACGAGCAACTAGGCTCACAGGAAATGGGAGCGCCACGCACACTGTTTACCGTAGCCCCTGTACAAAATGAGTGAAATTCTTTTAAATTGAAATAGCTGTAACTTCTGCATACTTCTGTCTAGAACAAATATAATTAATACTTCAGCTAATATGGTAGTCGAAAATAATCTGACAAAAAATCAACATGCCACACCCACTTCTTAATAGGGCTTCCATACAAAATTTGGAAAATTAAAAAAAATTTAAACCGCTATAACTTACGAACTATTCAGCGTAGGACAACCAAATTTAAGGAGTGGATTGATATTGAAAAATTAATTAGATATACAAGAAAGAGGTAAGCCACGCCCACTTTTTATATAGCTTCCGTACAAAATCTCGGATTTATCTTAAACATTAAAACACCCATAACTTACTAAATAATACGCCTAGGTCAACCTATTGCAACCTAGGTAGTTTAGTATTATAGGCAGAAATTATTCCTCAAAAATTGGTAGCCTGGTTCTTAATGTAGCTTCTATACAAAGTAGTGGAAGAAAAGGATGGATATACGAGCAAACTTTTTATATATACCTCTACATATGCAGGGTATAATTTGGCCGGCCCCAGCCGACTGTAAGGAGATTTTTTCAGAACAGAAATAGTGCAGAATCAATTAGACATTATGGTATAAAAATATTTATTAAATTACTCGATGATCAATCAATTAGACATTATGGTATAAAAATATTTATTAAATTACCCGATGATTTTGACTAGACATTTAGTTTATGAAATTTTGGACAACTATTCTCTTAGTATTATTATTCATTTATTATTAAGTGACTATCAATTGTAATTTTCCGCTTTAATTGCAGCGTTTAGTGTAATGAAAATTGTATTTAGTTATTTTTTCCACACAAGATGTATTTTTTTTTTGGGAAATAACAAAGAAATGAATAATAAAGAAAAAAATTTGAGTTAGTGACCAATTAGCAGTTAATGGCGCTAATAAAATAAAATAAAATAAAATAAAATAAAATAAAGTACTACGTACCTTAATCCTGTTGGTATAACACAAATCAACGTAAAACAATTGATGACCAATCGTATGAGATAGGAAATAAGTTCCGTCAAACCATGCATAGATTGCAGTCCCTGTAAATTAATAAGAACAACTTATTTTATTAAATATTCTCTCAAATAGAAGTGTTAAATCAAAACCTTTACCCAATGTTGTGTTGTCATAATCATTACAAATATTAACTCAGGTATAGAGAGCAAGCCTATGACTGCCGACCAAACGAACAATCCCCATGGCAAGCCTGTTACCAAGCCATGAATCAAAATAGTAGTGGCCACATAGACTACAAAAAACTGTGTGCAGAGTATGTAAGTGGAACATGGTAATTTGGCATGTGCCTCCAATATCCAAGAAACCTTGCAAGAAAAAGCCGCTAAATATACGATCTATAAAAATAGAAACTGTAACATGTTATCAAAGTATTTAAAGTATGCACAGATTTAAAAGTATTCTCAGAATATTCATATAAGTTAACAAAAAAATGTTTGTATTAATTTCTTGACGGTTTGTTAAATCATGACACTCTTCGCTAGTTATGGAATAGAGTACGACTTCACGAATTTGACAGGAAGCACCTTCCTATTTTGAAAGATTTCCTCCTCGGCGGCTATATTAACAAGCAAACCTGCAGTATCTGGGGCCCTGAATCCACCGCATCCCCCGCGAGTCACTGTTTGGTGCGGTTTATGGGTCGAAGGCATCACACAAAACTCGCATCAATTCGGACTTTTTATGTCGCAAATTTCTGAATCGTGTAGTTTTTGTCGCGGTGATGTGAATTGGCCGCCCAGATCATGGGATTTTACGTCATTAGAATCGGAGAATAAAGTCTACGTGAATGATCCGAAGACAATTTGAGACTTAAAAAGCAATAATACATCGGTGATTTCGGCCATTCCGAAGGTTATACCGCAAAATTTCATCAAGAATATGGCCGAAAGAGTGAGATATCTACGGAATAGTCGCCGCGACTATCAGCGAAGTTATTTTCCACACATAATCTTATTGTTTTATCAAAGGTGCAATCAACCACCATAACAACAACAACAACAGTAGCATTAGAAACATCGATAACCGAAGCACCACACCAGCGCGAACCATGCAATTAAGCCGGCAACACTCCCCTCACATTCATTTTTGGTCCTTGGAGCCGGAATTGCTCGCATCGACTGGTAAGCTCTTGCCAACAAAGTAAAATATCAATGATAGTGAAAGAAGTCCTAAGTTTCAAAGTGGTGCTCAAATTGGCTACCCATTGTGGTATACATACATAAGAATCATACTATTGCTGATTCGTAATTTTTTTTTCGCCTACGGCAAATACACAATACACTATTTGAAATTTGGAAATATTTCACTATATCTGGCCATGCATATATTACTTATATTTATATAATATTTTAATACTTAAAAATATAACATTTTAAAAAACAAACAAAATATAAAAGGATTATTGAACTGCGTTGTTGTATTATTTTTAACTCTTGGCGGAAAAGGGCCTTTTTTGGTTTTGATTTGTTTGTTCATATATACAAACCAAATATACTCAGGTTTGTATGTACATAGGTACATATATACATACATATACTTATGTGATATTGCTTTTATTACTGGTGTTCCACCAAGAAAAGGTAACTAAAGCAATTTATGCATTCTACTCTTTTTGTGTTCGTAAAAATACACATAATATCGGACTCAATTTTCACAATCGGCTTACTAACTCTTCTAAGTGTTGGCTATTTCCCTTGAATTTACCAATTGCCACAGTACAACGTACCATGTAGTAATTACAAGAACTCTGTATTTTGAACACTAATTCGAGTCGTGTCAAATGGATCTTACGATGATCGAGGGCAAGACGAAGTACCTAGTATCAACAAACAAAGAGTCCCAACGTCACGGACAGCACGTCACTGTTGATAACTATGCCTTTGAAGTAGTGAAGGACTTTATCTATTGAAGGATCACTTTTGCTAACAGGCGCTACTTTGGGCAAAGTGAGCAATTGAGAATTCGTACCCTCTCTCGATCAACGAAAACCACACTCTACAAGTCTCTCATTATGCCGTAGAAGCTTGGACAATTCCTACCTCAGATGAGAGAATGCTCAGTGTTTTCGAGAGATAGTCCTACGCAAGATCTTTGGACCTATTTGCGTTGGTTGCGTGTATCGAATAAGGTACAACCATGAGCTGTATGATAATAAGCTATTATATAAGAAGATATTATATATTATATATTATATATATAAGAAGATATTATATTCGGAACACGCTGGTGGACGACGCAGAAGAGGCAGACCTAACCTCTGGTGGAAAGATCAGGGACTGGAGACCTTGTCAACGCTTGGAATTTCTCACTGGCACCAACTAGCGAAAGAAAGAGCTGGCTGGCTAAACATGCTAGTTTCGGCCTAAAACGATTTTCTGTTGTAATGGCCACATAAATAAGTAAGTAAGTAAGTATTTAATTCGTTATACATATTTATTAATCATCTTTCTTAAATTCGGCATTTATCACAGTACAACGTACCGTGTGATACACCGTAGTTCTGTTGTTTCATATGCGATACAACTTCTCTTTCGTTACGATCATTTAATTTACTTACACTTATATACATTGTCCGTTGTTGCGGATGCGCCTGCTGAGAGTCACGCTCTTCAATATTCTTTCCCCGCTATTCAATTTCCGTCATGCGATACCGCATGTTTTTCGGGAGATTATGTGTCGTTGCCTAACATCCGTGATATGTTCACTGCGTTATACCGAAAAAACGTCCGGTTATCATCCGTCGAGGAAACTCGAGGAAAAGCTACCGATACCATAAAGTGGCGTGGCATAACCTTAAGGAGAGATACGAAAATAAACGAATCCCCGTTAATATTCAGTTGAAGGCTCTTCTTAATTTGCAGCCAGTTTTTCAAAAAACTGGTGTGAATATAAGGCGCGTACAGCAAGCAATCAATGATTATATGTATAACCAATTTGCAATTATTGGATACCATATCGATACCAGCTTACGTGGAACGCTTTCCACGCATTTGTAACCGAATGCTTTCAGACGCTTGAATCGGTTTTGGACATTCGAAGTGGTTTTCAGCAACCCAGCCAGCTACAGAATTGGTAATCCGAAGCATAGCGAAGCGAAGCAATTTGTACGAAATTATAGCGTTCACTCGCTGAAAGCTTCAAAAAGTCTGGGCAGGAGCGCAAGGGTGTATTTTCTGACACATTGGGAAATTTCGCTTGGTGAGATTCACGTGGCACATGTGAATATATTGTGAATTCACGATTCTAGCTCTTGAAAGAGTCTTCACTAATGCTCCGCATAGAATAAAAGGCATCACTCCTGTTGTATAGGCTTGAAAAAGCATCCAGTCCCAGTGGAGGACAACTTCCGTCAACATCAGCTGCGGAACTCTCGCTACAGTCATTCACCTCTTAGCTGCAAACTGTGCCAATAGGCGGACGTAGTACAGTATCAGAAATCCACAATCCACCGAGAAATAGTTCGGCGTTACTCGAAATGGCTTCACTGCACATCATCACCGGCAACACTTCCTTCACACTCAAGTGGGTTGTCCTATCATTTACATCCCACAAGTACAGCGTGTGCCAAATAGCTTGACCATCGCTGGAAAACTCAACAATATGGAGTTCATGTTAACCCTAGATAATAGTGGATCACATCCCATAACCGAGAGTGATATAGTTAAGGGGTGTGCCTTTACTAGAAATAAAACTGCGTACGACAACGGGTGAGGGTGCACAGATTTTGGGTAAGATTAAGCATACGCCAACAGCATGACACTTTTGTTACTTTTGATACAGATACAGATAATTAAGAAATGTGTGTGGGTATTGTTCCTACACTTCGATGGATGAGAAGGACGATGCGACCAAAGAGAGTTTTTTTCAGCGCCTCGAAGGAGTTTATGACCGCTGTCTCCGCCACGATATCAAAATCGTGCTTAACGGCTTTAATGCCAGGGTGGGTAAGAAATGTACGTTTGGTCCAACTGTCGGAAAATTCAGCCTCCACCAACACACTTCCGATTACCGAATGAGGCTGATCGACTTCGGCGTAGCACGAAACGTGGTAATTAGTAATTAAGCGATGTGCCTGCTTCCAGGTGATGATCGAGGAAGTTAAACCGATCCGTGGTGCCAAGATCGACTTGGATCACTACTTTGTTGCAACTTAACCGCGAACACGTTCATGTCTCGCAAAGAACAAACGAAGTCCCACACAGAAAAAGCTTGACGTCAATAAGCTGCAATCACCAGAGACAGCAACTGCTTTTACCACTCGATTATCGGATCTGTTTATGCAGAACACTCCCTCTCTTGATGATACATGCGCACAGTGGACACATATATCCCACTCCATGACTACTGCTGAAGAGGTAATCGGTTTTCTACAGCCCTCTGAGGATTGAGTGGCATGATCAGGAATGTCGCGCCATTACCGCAAAGAAAGACACCGTCCACAGAAAGACCCTGCGTGCAAGCGCTACGCGAGCTGTTAGGGTACAGTATAAATAGAGGAGATGGGTGGAAGGACGTCTTTTCAGGCGCAAAAAGAGAAAACAAGAAAGACGCAAGTGTAAGGAAATAGAGAGTAGTAGACACAGGAATGAGACTCGAAAATTCTTCGAAAAGATAAAGCGTCTGAATAACGGTTTAAATCCGGGAGCCTCTTTCTGTCATTACAAAAATGGGAATCTGGTTACAGAAGTCCAGAGTGAACTGAGCTGAACTCTCTCCGCCGGTTAATATCGACGAAGTTTCAGACAAGGTGATTCGTTAATGTAAGACTTCTTCAATGTTATTATTAAGAAAATAATACGAGCTGCTAATCTACGACATAATGGCACTATCTGCAACAAAAGAGTCATGCTGTTGGTATATTGCACTGATATAATCGGCATGAGCACGCAAGCAGTCACTGCAGCATTCTCTGAGATAGAAAGAGAGTCTCGTCGAATGGGTCTTACCGTGAACAGGGGCAAGACGAAATGCCAACAAACAAAGAGTCCCGGCGTCTTGGACAGCACCTCACTCTTGATAACTAAACTTTGGAAGTAGTAAAGGACTTAGTCTATCTTGGAACCAGTAATGACGTCAGCCTGGAGATATTGCTAAGAGGTGCTACTTTGGACTAAGTAAGCAATTGAAAAGTCGAGCCCTCTCTCGAGAAATGAAAACCACATTCTACAAGTCTCTGATCATGCACCTTGTATATGGCACCAAAACTTGGACAATTTCCACCTTAGATGAGAGAATGCTCGGAGTTTTCGAAAAAAAAGTCCTACAAAAAATCTTTGGACCCATTTGCGTTGTTGGCGAGTATCGAATATGGTACAACCATGAGATGTATGTCGACACCGACATAGTAAAGCATTAAATATAGCGGCTGCGCTGTATATATATGTGTAATGCTCCTTACTATAAATAAGCGAACATATCAATAAAGAACAATTTTTTCAAACTTAGTTCGTTGAATACTTCGTTTCTACAGCGCTCTCTACGAAGCACTGAAAAATACACTGAAGTATCTAGAGCATTCACTTCGAAGCGCTCATATATTACACCACGATTGAGGAACCTAACATAGAACGTTATATTACATACTATAGACGATTTGTTACTAGTTTTGCAAACATCGCCAGCAGTTTACAGGAATTAACAAAAAAGAACAAACCACGTGTAGGTCGAGAAACAACAGAAAGCATTCCAACAGCTGAAATAAAGACTCTGCTCAGCACCATTATTAGAATATCCAGTACTTGGTAAAATTTTGTGCTGGACACAGGTGCGAGTGGCAAGGAATAGGTGGTATGCTCTCCCAGATCATAGATGGGCAAGAAAAAGTGATAGAATGCTATAGTAAAATTCTGTCAAAGCCAGAAAGCTGTGTCACTCGAAGAGAGTTGCTGGAATGGTTAAAGTAAATTTTCATAAGTACTTGTATGGTCAGCCATTCCTTCTACGATCTGACCACACCGCGTTAAGTTGGTTGTTACAATTTAAAAATCTAGAAGGGCAATTAGCGCGCTGGATTTAAAGGCTGCAGACTTATGATTTTACAATCTAGCATCGTAAAAGAGAACGTCATGGCAAAGCGGATGCTCTATCTCGTCCTGTACAAGGAGCACATTGTCGACATACGACTTACGAATATCTTTCAAGAGGAGTCATGGACCACCGAACGTGTCCAAGAAGGCAAGCGGAACGACCCAGATCTCGTAAAAATTATGAGCGTACGTCCAGATTGGCAAGAAATGGCTAATGAGAGTCCAATAGCAAAAGAATACTGGGCACAGTGGCAAAGTCTGCACTTATGAGATGGATGTTTATTCCGAGCATGGGAAAGTGAAGATGGAAAAATCGCTAATGATCTTCTAGTGGTACCCAAGGCAAGAATAAATGAAGTGATAGCTGAGTATCAAAATGCTTTCAGTGGAGTGCATTTAGGCATCACCAAACCCGTCGAGAAAATAAAGAAACGATTTTATTGGGTGCAGGCAATGTGCAATGGTCAAAGGTTCTATTAAGAAACGGTGAGATAAGATGCACCAATACACCGTAAGTGCTCCATTTGAGCGAATTGCTATGGACATAGCTGGACCATTTCCAACAAGTAACGCAGGGAACAAGTATGTTCTGGTGGTTATAGATTACTTCAGTAAATGAAGTATACCCCATTCCAAATCAGGAAGCTAGTACAGTTGCGGATGTATTCGTCAACCAATGGATTACTCGTTTTGGTGTACTGATAGAGTTACACTCAGACCAAGGTCGAAATTTCGAATCAGTTGTAATACAAGCGATGTGCCGTACAAAACTCGTACAACACCTCTGTATCCACAATCTGATAACATGGTAGAACGATTTAACCGTACGTTGGAGGAATATTTGAGAAAAGTCGTAGATAAATACAAAAGAGACTGGGATGTACATATACCTCTGTTCCTCATGGCATATCGATGTGTACAACATGATACTACGGCTACTACACCGGCAATGGCAATTTTTGGAAACGAGTTAAGACTGCCAGCTGATTTAAAATTTGGAGTCGCAACACCAACGAGATTAACCGATAGTAATTACATTATCGAAAACCGGGAGCAGAAGCATTAAGTCAGTTCATCAGAGAGCGATCGCAGATGACAAGCGACAAGATGAAAGCCAGGTGTGATTTGAGAGCAAATTCAAAAGAGTTCTATGAAGGAGAGCTTGTACTGATTCATAATCCACAACGAAAGAAAGGCCTGTCCCCTAAACTACAGACTCAATTGGAAGAAGCATATGAGATAATTACAAAAATTATTGAAATAGTGTATCGTATTCCACGTACCTAGAATAAAAGAACACAGTTTAGAGTATAGAAACTTGTAACTAGTGTAACTAGTATCGATGAAAAGCTGCAAAGTTAATTAGCCATATATAGCAGCTTGGACGTTATTGCAGGAGGGGTACAACAACAAAGGAGTGATAGTGGCTACACTACACAGTAAGGCAATTAGCCAATGAAGCAAGAAGCATTATTCAAATGCAACAGTCTCATCAGCAGCGACAAGCAACGTATAAATTTAAGGTACGTACTACTGGAAACAAATAAAATAATAAATATGTGGCACTTAAAGCCCCAAAGGGCTCATTGGCCGAGCTTCTCTTCCATTACTGTTGTGCGTCTTAAATTTTGGAGAGTATTAGAATGGACCTACTTATTTTAGCCGGTTCCGAACGGCAGAACACTTGTGACATCACTTTTTCTGAGCTTTGTCACAGAGTTCTTTTTAGAAGCTTTTTCATGGCAAGTTGTTACTGTCGGAAGAATTGCCAATTGCTTGCCGACAGGTGGGTACCGTTCGAAAGAAAAATCTTTTCGATATTAAATTTGTTATGCATCAGCCGGGTATTGAACCACGACCTACAGATCAGAAGGCGAACACACTAACCACTGAGCGACGGCACGCATTACTGGAAACAGAAAGAATAAAAATCACAGCAGTCAATGGTAACTCGGGAGAGTTTAAAGCGATACTTGATTGCGGATCTCGGGTCAACATCGTTTCAGAACGTCTCATGAAGAGATTATCCATAACCCTAATTAAATCTTCCTTGCGCATTGAGGGAATTAGCAATGCCCTAAAAGGTTACTCAGAGGATTAGCGTCAAGATGCAATCCACTAGTAATAGCTTTGCAAAAAACTTGGAAGCATTTCTACTTCCAAACGTTATCTCGGCCCAGATGGTATATCCAGAATTTTGCAAGCGATGTAAGATTGATGTCTTCCTTGGTGCCGAATTGTGCCTCAGTCTCCTAGTAGCGATAGCAGGGATACTCTGCTAGTTGAGGCAATTGAAAGGTTATTGAAGATGGATAAAGTCGAAACAACGAAAAACGACATGTCATCGATGCCTTCGCCAAAACCACCACAGGGCTTTAAATAAAAAAAAATAAATAAAAAATATATGCGGCACTTATAAACCGTGAAGGGCTCTTTGGCCGAGCTTCTCTTCCATTACTATTGTGCGTGTTAAATTTTGGATAATAATAGAAGCAGGTTCCGAACGACAGAACCCTTGGGACATCACTTTTTCTGAGATTTGTCACAGAGTTATTTTAGAAGCTTTTCCATTGCAAATTGTTACTGCCGGAAGAATTGCCAATTGTTTGCCGACAGGTGGGTATCATTCGAAAAGCAAATCGTCGATATGAAATTTGTTATGCTTCAGCCGGGGATTGAAAGCTAAGTATAGCAGACAACAACCAGCAAGAAGAATATTGTCATCATAGACACCATAATCATCGAATTACCAGTAACTATATATAAGATTCCAATTTTATTCCACATAAGTGTCATAGCTTTTGAAATGTTCTTAATTTTACAAACCAAGCATAGTTTTAACTTTTTCTTTATTAGAAAAAATTAGTATTATGTCATAATGAGAGAAGGGAGGAATGTTGCGAGCCAAAATTCCCGAGATTGTGAAATACATATCATATTTATCCATACACATACCAACCATGGTGTGAATATATTATTGTATGTTATATGTTGGTATGTGGGTAGATCGATATGTGGATAGTATTAGAAAAATGGCATATAAGCTGCCAGCTTACCGACGGCAGTCGCTTTTTAGTTGTCTACGTGAATTTGAATACTCCAGTATTAATGAAATAAGTAATTGTAATTCAAAGTGAAAAGTCAAGAAATAAAGTAAAGCGCAAGTATAACTGACCCTGTTTTATTTTAGCTAACAAGTGTTATAGTCCCGAAGGACACTTATGAGCTTGGGTTTACGTGCGAATATTGTGTGTTATATCCTTGAGTCTAGCGGTTAGGCATTTAGTAAGTGTTGTGGAAAATAGAACACAACACAATGGGCAATATATTGCCGATGAAAATGGTTACACTGTAAATCTACTCGGATAACTGGATTGCGTGGATAGGGTCTAGTGGAAAAGATTTAATTGAAAATATCATCAAACATACAGAAGATACAATACATCGATTTCATTTATTTTTTGATAATGCAATTTTAGAAAAATCCTTCAAGTGGTTGCTGTACGACTAGATAACAAAATGTGGGCAATACCTGGTGTGGTTGATGCTGGTGAAAAAATTAACAATACATTAATACGTGAATTTATGAAAGAAGCTTTAGATAATATGGATATGTGCGTGTGATATATGATATGTGATATACAACATATCTTCATTACATTTACACTTTGATTTAAGAATTCATTAAAAATGGCACAGACACGTACAAAAAATATGTAATGATTTTCGAAATGCATATAATGAATGGATTAAAACAATAGATTATAATTTTACAAGAATAATGGCGATGGTTTAGGCAAGCTGACACTCTCAGCTGGTATTGATGATATGAATACAAATTGGGTAGACATCAATAGTACATTGCAATATCAAGCAAATCTTATTGTATTTGTAAACAAATTTTTTTGTAAAATTTTTAATTATTGATCCTTTTTTATTAATAAAAATTTATGATATCATTTAATTCACAAAAATAAGATGCATACGAAATAATTTATTTTTTAGGATGTGATATCCTTCAATTTTCCTTAATCCTGGGAGTTTCAGCAGAGTACCTATATTCCAACACTTCCTATGTACATGCGTGCCGTTGTCTATCGTTGATTTTTAATACTTTGAGAAAACGTAACAAATCCTTATTTGTTTGTTTTCTGTTGAGTATTTATTTCTTTGTTAAACTTTTGAAGATAGAAAAATAATAATTCTACTCATAATAAAACATAAGAAACCGAATTTATTAACAACTCTGAGTTTGTCATATGCAAATATCATTTGCTTGATTTTGGCATATTTGGCAAATCCATTTCGGGCGAGTCTTCGGCAGTGATGTCTACGTTTCTTACATTCGCCTGATTATGACACAGTAGGCGAATGCAGCTTGAAGACTGGCTGTTCATAGTACCATTTTGGGCGAGTCGTCAAATTATTCTGTCAAGTAGCGAATCATAATAGGCCTAATAATGTAAATCAGGACTAATTAACCTATTAAAACATAAGGACTTCTTCTTTAATTTAAAAAACAATAATCTCTTGTACATTAATACATACAAATTGGATGATTTTAAATAAATATAAGACTTTCTTATTTCTTATTCTACCCCCAGTGAGATAAGAGCAGTTAACAAACTTCAATATTTATGAAAGGAAGGAGGTACTGGAATACCTCACAGAGCTAAAATTAAAATTCAAAATAATCAAAATATCTAAATTCGGTGGCAGCAAATCACTGATACGACTAGCCAAAGGTTCTGACGTTAGGGAGTTAGGGAAAGTATTAGGTACATACTTAATTGCAAGGTTAAGACTTTCTGAAGTTCGTTTGTTCATCTAAACGAATATTCACCTCAAAGCTAAATAGTGACCGTTCGTGTGTTCGATTCAATGCAATTCGTTCACAACCAAATTTAATAAAGACTGCAAAATATTTTTCTGAAAAAACTTATTACAAAAAAGCAAAAAACCCAATTTGCAAAGTCATATAACGAACTAAAGGGAGAAATACATATGCATTTTTCGGTTTACTGATAGAATTGCACTTATATGGAAACTAAGCTTAAATACGAATACGAATACTTACGAATAGATCAATTCCTGGTCAATGCTGCCACCAGATTATATAAAAAAACCGACATGACTCTTATTGTTTTTTATTTCCAGAAAATTGATGCAAAATATTATTAAATGTTTATAAATGTTTGAATAAAAATGGTGATGTATTTATTAATTTTACTTTGAGTTTATTTTTATTTTAGTTTAGTTCAATAATCTCCTCCTTTTTTGTTGAAAAATATTCTGTTTGCTGTAGCTTTATTTGTACAGGGTGATTTATAGCAACTTTCTATAAATCAATACTGTTCTTAGCAGCTCAGCTGTTTTCGTGAAACATGTTACTGTCAAACATGTTCAGTTTCGTCTATAATTTAAGCATGAATCGAATTACAAACGAACAACGCTTGCAGATACTTGAATTTTATTATCAAAATTCATGCTCGGTTATGAAAGTGAATTCTCCATTGGTGGGAATATTTTCATTTTTATTGTTTGCAGACACTAGTGGTAATATGGAAGGTTCTCTAGTCGTAGGGATTCCATGTCACCGTGAACTACGAAAAATGCCTCGTAGCTGATCGTGGACGGTCCCCACAGACGCCCGGCAAAGTCGATTATATAAGTGCCTTCCGAACACACTCGTGGGAACAAGAAAAGAAAAAGACAATAACATAAAGGATAAACAAACAAAAAAAACCCGAACAAACGCAAACTGACATGAATGAACACAAAGCACGGCTTACTGAGACGCTCAAACAGCCAACATGCAGGACCCCACGACGGTAACATCAGACTCGAGCGAAGACCTACTGTTGGCCTCAAGTCAAGAGACAACAGTCAGCGTACGGGGAAGTGCCAAGCATAGCACACCCGAAGAGCAAGCAGCAACAACTACCAAGACTACAGAACAAAAAGACACCGGCGCCGGTGAGCCTAGCGGATTAAAGTCAAAGAAAAGAAAATCCCTGGGCACAGTCATGAAGCACCGGTACCAGAAGGCTACCTACATGTTGGACAGAATATCCAAAAATGCAGCGGCCAGCACCATTCACAAGCGTGACCAAGTGGATAAACCAAGATACGAAGCGGTGGTCGAGGAGTACAAGAAGTTCTTGGAAAGTGCACCTCGAACTACCGTTCAGGCTCAGAAGCGAAACCGCTCCCAGGACGAGAGTGGTAATGCCCATCCCAAGAAACCGAGAAAGGATGGGGACCAGCAAACAACAGCAGCAACAGCACCGATGACAAAACACTTCAGCGAAGTGGCAAGGGATCACCTTCAAGTGTCAATCGTCGATGCAGGCACGAAAACGCTCCAAACGGTACAGCAGAAATGGGTTGAGATTGATGTGGGAATATTGTGCCTCGTAATGAACTACGTCTTCGATAATCCTGCAGGTCCTCACCCGGAGTTTGATTCATCGGAATCCTCTAGGGGGTATATGGTGATCAAATGCGTAGACCAGTTTTCGCTGTACTTTCTCACTGATAGTGTGGCTAAGCTCAGCGGCACTATATCTGGCTTGCAGCTCAGGCTGATTCCGGCTAGGGAGATCCCTAGAAGAACACGGCCTCCAGTTTGGCTTCCGCTGATGAACGAACTGGGGAAAAGCTGCTATGCAGCATCAAGTTGCAAAATAGCAAGATACCAGCTATAAACGAATGGCAGCTTATAAAAGTAGAAGACATAAAGAAGACAAGCAGGCCTATCAGTGCACTGGCTATCAGTGAAGAATCACTGGAGGAGCTGTCAAAGGTGGACAATAAAATCCACCTTGGCATGCGGATGGTAAAAATGAAGATCTTCAAAGGCGAAGCGAATCCCAAAGATGACAATGAGGAAGAGGTGGACAACGCTGGCCAGCTGCTGTTGGAGGACACCCTTCTAGAAGTAAACAAGGATACTGAGGTTCGTGCAGATTAACCTTCAGCATTCCAATTGCGCCACAGGCAACCTAAAGGTTATCCTCAGTGAAGAAGACATTGACATCGGTCTCATCCAAAAGCCCTGGATTAGAGACAACAAAGTCATGGGACTCAACATCAGTTCTTCTAACCTTTACTACAGTAAAGGGACAGGTAAACTCTGGTCATGCATTCTTATCAAGAACGGTATAAATGCTTTCCTTTGTTCTAATTACAGTAATTCAGATATAACAGTGGTTAAGGTGGAAGAAGCTGGGCACCAATGCTTATTTATTGTGTCAGCCTACTTGGCCCATGATAATGAGGCACCACTAGATAACCTAAGGAAGTTCATCCAACAGGAACAGCAGGACATCAGCATCAGCTGGTGTAATGCGAACGCAAGACATACCCTATGGAACAGCGCTACAACAAACGAAAGAGGTGAGTCAATTTTTAACTTTCTATTAAATACAAAACTAAGTATATGTAATAACGGAAGTAGACCTACCTTTATATTTCCAAGTTCATATAGATTTCATTACGCTGCTGTCAGAGAGCAATAGCGTATCCATCGGGGATTGGAGGGTGTCGGATAGACTATCAATGTCTGATCACTGTCTGATATTATTCAGTCTCCGAGGAAGGTCATCTACTCCTTCTACCTTTAGAAATCCGAGAAGAACGCATTTAGGAACTTTCGTCAAAATAGCAGAACGTAGACGGGTAAAGTCTGTAGAAAAATTAAAACTACGGCCAAGTTAAAAAGTAAAGTCAATACAGTAGAGAAGGCACTTAATGTAGCTTTAAAGAAATTTACGCCCATCAGTGTGACAAAAAACAAATCTCCGCTATGGTGAAATGGAGAGTTGAAAACACTCAGGGATAGGGTCAGGGTGGTCTTTAATAATTGCTATCTGACTGGTACACGCCAGCCGTACAATGAGATACGGAAAAATACAAGAAAGCAATAAGGATAGCAAAGGCAGAATCTTAGCAATCCTACTGCACATCACAGATTAAGCAGATTGATGACCAAAGAACACGCCAGTCCGACTTTTATTAAAAAGAAAGATGAGGAGTTGGCAACTACTGTAAGGGAATCACTAGAAATACTAGTAAGATGCCACCTTTCAAGGTGCGCACCACAACAGAGACCGGAGACCGGGACACAACCCTCGGTCTCTGGTGATGTGGTTGACCACATAGTGGATTAAGACAAGGTAACCTTCTCGATAAACAGCTTCGAACATTTTAAATCAGTTTGCGCATGTGGTATTTTACCAATCATGCTTCAGAAGTCGCTGAAGATTATTGAAAGCAGGCTTATAAAATATTTAAAGACTGCTTACTGCTGCTGGAGAAGGGCCAAGGTGATATTTATACCCAAGGTGGGTAAGAAGAAACACGAAGCAGCAAAAGATTTCAGACCAATCAGTTCAACGTCTTTCCTACTGAAGACAATGGAAAGTCTACTTGAAATCCACAGCAGGTCCATAGTAGGGGGACATGAAGGGTAAATCTACGGAGACGGCTCGTCATGTTTTAATTGGTCAAATCGAAAAATCTCTGCATCAGAAACAATTCACCATGGGTAAGGCACCATAAACATAAAAGGCGCCTTCAATAATATATCTGTAGACACCATTTTAGAATCGCTGATCAGTATCGGGGTCAATGGCTGGGTGAGTAACTGGATTCGATACATGTTGCAAAGTAGAATCATACAAGCGTCAAACAGAGGCGCCACAGTCACCCAATTTGCGAGCAGAAGAACTCCGCAGGGAGGAGTACTATCTCTTATCTTATGGGTGATGGCGTTAAATAATATTCTTTTAGAACTAAACATGGTGGGGTCAAGGTGGTCGCGTATGCAGACGACGTCGTGATTATGACAACCAACCCGTTGATATCAACTATAAGCGAAATCTTAGATAGGGCTTTGGGAAACTAATCACGTGGGCTACAAGAAGTGGACTGAAAGTTAACGCAATCAAAACACAGTTGATGGTATTCACAACCAAAAATAAAATACCTCAGTTTAAACTCACTTCACTCAACGGAGTCGAAATCCCGCTATATGACAGAACAACGTATCTAGGAGTGGTGCAAGATCCGAAAACCAACTAGAAAGATAATGTGGAAAAACGAGTGGAGAAGGCCTATAGCTTACTACACTTGTAAAAGAATCATCAGCAGAAACTGGGGTTTAAAACCCAAAATTGTACTATGGATGTATACTGACATAGTAAGACCGATCGTATGGTGGCCAGCATTAAGCAAACAGTATAATATCAGACGTTTTAATAGCATCCAGCGCGTAGCGTGTGCAGGAATAGCAGGAGTAATGATATCATACCCAGCTGAAGCACTGAACGTCATCCTGAACATATTTCCAATCGACATCCAAATACGACTAACTGCAGCGAACGTGGAAACCAGAATTAGATAAGGTGGCCTGTGGAACGCGAAGAATATTGGGCATAAAAAATCATAGAAGGCCAAGGACAAACTGGCAAATCATCAGATTACATCATCCCAGAATTGGACTTTCACAGAAAGTATGATGTAAAATTTCCCACGTGGAAGGACTGGAGATTTGATCGCTTCATACATGCTCATATTGTATTATGCATATCGCAAGTTCCAATTCTTGGATGACGACAATCATTGCGATCTGACATTTGCTGATTTTCATCCATGCCCTGTAACATTCGGCAACTGTTTGCAATTATATTGACGACATGTTATCCAACACCATCATAGGCTTTGTGGCAAAAAATACATGAACTGGATGACTGAAGAAATATAGCACCGAGTTCGAGACACAAAGTAAAGTTGTAAACAGATTCTCTGCGGCTGCAACATTAGGTCCGTTCGCATACATTACTAGTAAAATTTCTCTATCAACACGACTCAAGAGCGTAAGAAAAATCTTTTCTAAAAATGAGAACAAAGTGAAAAAGTATGCGAACGGAAAAATTGTAAGATTTACTAGTAATTTCCAAAGTCCTTCAGTTCTGACACTTGCCAGTAAGAACAGCTGCTTTTTCTATGTTACGAATTCTTACTAGTAGAAATATTACCAGTAACAATTTGCAAGAATTATCACAGAGAGGAAATAATTTGCTCTCTCAATTTCCCCTTTTTTACAGGTTTTTGGCGTACGCGAACGCATTTCAAGTAAGAAATAATAAAATTTTTAGTAATTTGTAAAAACTATTATGTAAGCGAACGGACCTGTTGCAACACGACGCCAAGACGGCGTCTGCAACAAAAGTTGAATTGAAAATAAAACACAATAATTTTTATTAAACGTTTCACAAATAAAATATTTTTAGTACTTAATAAATACAGTCACTTGAACCTGGATTACTTATGTTAAGAACAGAATAAACAGCTTAGTGAAAGGCACTATGGTTGTAGTTCAATTGACATCGACCTGCAGTCGATTTCTCTATTTATTGGAAATTATTATTAAATTAAATTATAATTAAATATATAAAACAAATTTCGTGTGTAACAGCGTACACGTGATAGAAGTAAAACCTCTTAAAAAGGAATGTTGGTTTTTAGGTGCTCAAGAGTTAAAGGTTTATCTGCATAAACACGGTCTTTCGCGTATCCCCACAAAAAAAAGTCAAGCAGTGTCAAATCGCATGATCTTGGTGGCCACTTGATATCGCCACGACGAGAAATTACGCGGCCAGAAAATTTCTCTTGCAATTAAGCCATATTCGCTCGAGTTGTGTGGCATGTGGCACCGTCTTGTTTAAACCACATATTCTCTAAGTCATATTCTTCAATAGCAGGCAAAAAAAAGTCGGTTATCATATGACCATAACGCTCCGAATTGACGGTGACAGTCGTTCCATCGTCGTTTTCGAAGAAGTAAGGTCCAATCACACCTCCGGACCAAAGAGCGCACCAAGCAGTGACTTTTTGTGGATGTAGTGGCCTCTCTTCAATTACTTGAGGATTCTCAGAACCCCAAATACGACAATTTTGTTTGTTAACATACCCACCGAGTGAGAAATGTGCTTCGCCGCTGAAGAAAATTTTGTTCGAAAAATCGCCGTCCACCGCCTGTTGTTCAAGCACCCATTCGACGTATCTACGACGTTGTGAATGGTCAGCTGGCTTCAGTTGTTGTGTGAGCTGGATTTTATATGGATGTAGGTGTAGATCCAAATGCAAAATACGCCATAATGTGCCGTAAGACAGTCCTAATTCCTGAGAACGACGAGGAATCGACACATTCGGGTCTTCGGCAACACTTTCTTTTACAGCAGCGATATTTTCCGTGGTACGAACGAAACGATGATGCACAGGCCTTACAATATCTGTAACCGATCCAGTCTCTTCATATTTCTTCACAATTTTGTCAATTGCTTGCGTAGTTGGACGATTATGTAAACCATAATCTCCTCTTAAAGCACGATATGTGGCTGTGGCAGAATCACCATTTTTGTAGTAGGTTTTTACAATTTTAATGCGTTGTGCGATAGTTAAGCGATCCATTTTCGCAAATGTCAGACTTTGAACTGAAAAAGAAAGAAATTGTTTTAACAACTCAGTTTGACAGATGTCGAATTCTAGCCCTATACTTTTGAAACCGCGAAATGGATAACCCTTTATGATTCATTTTTTACATGAAATGAGTGATATATGTATTTTAAATGCTGTTATAACGTTTGTTTTTTTATAAATGTGAAACATTAAACTTTTTGATGAATAACAAAAAGTGACTTCATAAATATCATTATCCTTTACTTCATTAAAATCTATCACTATTTTAGAATTTTCCACAATTTCATATACCTCTACACATTTTTTTACAGTCCAAACACTGTTCGCAATGTCAAACATACAAAGGTGTCGCCGAGAAACATTTTTGGGCGTGTAAACGCGAACGGAACATCAAAAATTAATTGAAAATGTTTGTATAAATGTTTTTGTGCTTTTACCAACAATAATAAAAAAGAAGATTGCGATCATCAGAGAATATTTTTCTAGATGTGGCGTCACAATACTTCAGCTGCAAGAGAAGATGAGAATATGACAAACAAATTGACAAGTAAGGCAATAACAAAATTTTTCTCATGTCATTTACAGTATATGCCAAAGCATGTTTAGGTAGTGTCAAAATTACTATGTGTCAAAATTATTAAATGGTTGTGTACGTTTTTAAAAAATTTTTTAAAGAAAAACAATGGGCTTTAACCAAATTTTTGATTATTTTAATCAAAAGCAATACTCGAAAAGAAAAAATAAACAAATGCATGTGAGACGTTTGTTTATGTGAGACGTTTGACCTTTATATACAATTGTAACAAAATATTTTCGAATTTGATGTTGTCTTTTGATTTTCTTTTATACACTTATTTCAAAATGAAACCATCAAAATTCCTCTCTCGGATTGTCTTACTTTGTTAGTTATACTATAATATATAATATAACTATTAATTATATAAACAATGCGGAATAATGAATAAATGATTCAACTCATGGAAATAATGTGACGACACATTCTGTCAAATTGACTGAGAACCGATTAGAGGTAAAATATGATCGCTACCTAAATATTTCGTCATCCGTGTGATTTCGTACAATATGAGCATTAATCGTTATTATCAGTGTTGCCAGTTTAGCATACCACATACAATACAAGATATTGTAAAAATTCAGTGTAACGCTGTGTTACAAAGCGAAGAGACTTTTTTATGAGAATGATCATTTAGCAGAATCACATTTGGTCCAACATATTTGCCGCCATTATCATTCTCTTATGTTAAATAGTCAGCTGTGTTGTGAGGAATATTTGTTTCTATTACAGGATATACAAGTAAAAAGTTCGAGCATATTGGCTTACTGACAAAAGATTTGATATTGCAAATCGCAACCAAAACTTTGACCTTATTGCGCTTTCGACACGGCTACAGTACCTTTTAATACTGAAATGCAACCCAGCTCATAAGGATATATATTTAAATAGTAGTTGATTGTGATGAAATAATTACATGTTAGATATAGTCCACTATGGAAAAATATAATTTTGAATTTTTCGGCAATAGGCTGTTTTTGTAAAAAGTTGAGATAGTTTGCCGCTGTCCTCTTCTAAATGCACACGCTACTTGGTTGTTAAAACGAAAGCGAGTGATTTAATGATTGTAATTACATATATTAATTAGTAGTTTTATGAAAGTATTTTCTCATATAATTGTACCTAATGTATGCTTCGATTGTTGAACTAAAATGCATACATGTTAGAAATAAAATATAAACTGTTTATGAAATGTTGAAGAGGCTGTCCTTTACCCTTTTTTTTTAACAATTTAGCTTATTTGGGGTTTTATTTGGCCGATGTAGCTTTTTTATTTTTGAAATGCTGGCAACACTGTATTGAATGTGTCTCCCATGTAGATGCGAGCACGTAATAATACGAAAACAATAACATTTTCAGTATGGGTTTGATGATGCAACTAGCCACGAACATAAAACCGTAGGGAATGTCGTGTTAACGAAAACTCACCACCGTATGACGGTGACGTAGCCGTTGCCAATAGCGGAAGAATCAACAGCAATTTGATTTTTTACGTAAAACCGTGTCAGCTGATCGCTTTCTATGAGTACAATGTTGCCAGATTAGACATATAAAAAAATAAGAAATAGACTAAGAAAGTTTAGTTTTTTTTAATTAATCAAAACTATCATCGTGTTTAGTAATTTATTAAAATATACTTCACGTATATTAATTTTCTTTTTTAGTTTTTAACATCTATATTATGAAATTTGATCGTGAAAATGGTAAGTGTGATTAAAAGCTTGCACGCACAGTGATACATGGCAACATTTTTATGTATGTATACAAGAAAGAACAGTCGATTTCTCCGTCGCCGCTACGGGCATAACTTTTGACAAATTTTTATTCTTATGCTGCAACGCCCGTACGTAAGAGTAAAAATTTGTCAAAAGTTATTCCCGTAGCAGCGACGGAGAAATCGACTGTTCTTTCTTGTATACATACATAACAATGTTGCCATGTATCACTGTGCGTGCATGCTTTTAATCACACTTACCATTTTCATGATCAAATTTCATAATATAGATGTTATAGCCTAGACAGACGGCAGCCTAATTCCGGATTACTGGCGCACTTAATCCGAATAAAAAAATAACC
The DNA here is from genome assembly GCA_963854835.1 of Megamerina dolium. Taxonomy (NCBI): domain Eukaryota; kingdom Metazoa; phylum Arthropoda; class Insecta; order Diptera; family Megamerinidae; genus Megamerina; species Megamerina dolium. The sequence goes on from OY978525.1 coordinate 48,724,798, forward strand.
TGACAGACGGCAGTATTGCGGATTAACTAAACGGCTGATTGATGTTTTATTAGGTCTGTCCACTTACATTACTATCACTATCAATTTCTGTCATCTATCACTCTCGATATGAGAAAATCTACAAGAAGTACGTGAACTGAAAAGTATCAGAATCTTGTAAATTGACATTCACCGTTCATAATTGACAGCTGGATTTATTTGTTCGCCAATACTTTTCATGTTGAAAACTGTAAACAATTGTTGAAATTTTTTTATAAGCGAACACACCTAATATTTTGTAAAATGGATGGAGAAAAATTCACAATAGGCAATTTTCAGCAGTGTTGCCATCGCAAATTGCCCTAATCCTCTTTTATTTTGAGAATTAATTCATAGAGTTTATGCGGATTAGCTGCAGTTAATGCCCGAGTTAATTCGAATTAACTAGGTAATCCGGAATTAGGCTGTCGTCTGTCTAGGCTATTAGAAACTAAAAAAAAAATTAATATACGTGAATTATATTTTAATAAATAACTAAACACGATGATAGTTTTGATTAATTAAAAAAGAAAATTAAACATTTTTAGTTAATTTTTTATTCATTTATAAAAGTCCAAGCTGGTAACCCTGTAAACATATAGAACGATCAGCTGACACGTTTTTACGTAAAAAATCAAATTGCTGTTGATTCTCTCCGCTACGCGCAGCGTCCACGTCACCGTCATACGGTGGTGAGTTTTCGTTAACACGACATTCCCATAAGATAGGTCGCGTCAGCTGACACGTTCTACGTTTTTACGTCGGTGGCTAGTTGCAGCATTACGTCGGGCTGTACGTTCGTGGCTAGTTGCACCATGACTGTGACGCATGTGTGATTGTTGTTTGTATATTGGGATATACACTCTATCGTTGTGCATTCGAATTGTATTGTATTTGCCTAATAACTCTCGAATTAATCGTCATTATCCGTTACTCTCTCTCTCTCTCTCAACACACACACACACACACACTATCTATTGCCATTAGTCATTTAATATGATCTATTGCTTTGTATCGTTGTGCATACAGTGGCTCACAGCTTATTTCGTACAGTGTATATATTTTTATGTACATGGCTGTAACATCGAAACTAAAAAACTTATCGATAAGTTTTGAATGTAGATGTCTGTGTATGTGTTTAGTAAACCTAATAAGAAAACGGGGAACCCCAAAAATTTTTCTTTTTGTTATGCAAGAGAGAAAAACTATTGATCAGCTGATTTTCAGCTCACATCTTATTTCGTACACAAACTTCAATGTAAGTAAGTTTCATTCTGCCGCGCAGTTACAAAGTTTTTTTGAATTGTATGAGTTTTTGGACCTTTTTAACTATTATAACAATTTTTATTATTATTATTTTAAATAGTTAAAGTGCTGTAAATTAAACATTTAGCTTTATGGGTCATCGTACAACGATGGAACAGCGTAAACTGGTAATTAACCATTTTAGGAAAGGTCAGAGTGTGCGAAAAATTGCTGAAATGACAAATTTAAGTGCCTCAACTGTCCAATACATCATTCAACGCTTCGTTCGCGAAAATCGGTTGGAGAACAAGGGCAGAGAAGCACCTAATAAGATTTTCAACGCATCAGACGAGCGTTATATTGTACGAAAAATTAAGAAAAATCCAAAGTTATCCGCTCCGAAGTTGGCTGCAGAGGTTCAGCGTGAAATAGGAAAATCATCCAGTGCTGAAACTGTCCGACGTGTGCTGCGCAATCATGACTTGAACGGTCGAGTAGCCCGAAAGAAACCATTCATTTCGAAAATGAATATACAACGCCGACTTGACTTCGCCAAAGAGCATATTATTAATACTCCTGCGTTCTGGAATACCGTTATTTTCGCGGATGAGTCTAAGTTTAATATTTTTGGCTCGGACGGAATGTCATATGTTTGGCGTAAAGCTAATACCGAGCTAAACAAGGAGAACCTTAAGCCCACAGTGAAGCATGGTGGCGGTAGCGTGATGGTTTGGGCCTGTATGTCAGCAGCCGGAGTAGGTGAATTGGTTTTTATTGAGGGAACAATGGACAAAATGAAGTACCTCGAGATTCTGAAAAACAATTTACTTCAAAGTGCAGACAAACTGGGTTTGCGGGAAGAATTTCGGTATTACCAAGATAATGACCCAAAACATAAATCTGGGATTGTGCAATCTTGGCTTATTTGAACTGCTCACACTTGATGTCTCCACCACCACAGTCACCTGACATGAATGTGATTGAAAATCTTTAGTCTATTTTGGACAATAAAATAAGAACACACAAGATTTCTAATAAGCAAGACCTAAAGAAGGTACTGATGGAGGAATGGAAAAAAATCACACCAGACATCACTCAAAAATTGGTGGATTCAATGCCAAGTAGACTCCAGGCTGTCATTAACGCTAAGGGATGTCATACTAAATATTAAAATCAACTTACTTTGTTTTTAGTTTGAACTTAAAGAGACTGTACGAAATAAGCTGTGACATGAATTTTCCTATTTTTTTCTTATTTTATTTTTTTATAGTGTCAAACACTAAAATTTTGAAAAAGTAAATTTTGGAAAATAAAAAACAAACCTTCCTTTCAAAAATGGCATTTATATTTTGTTCAAATTTTTGCTATATTAGGAATTACGACTGCAGCAATTTTTAAACTGTCACTGTACGAAATAAGCTGGGAGCCACTGTATGTTGATTTCTTTTTCATTCTCCCTTTCCCTAAGCTATATATTCCCTCCTACTCATGTACTGAAAATAGCTTTAAAAATTTCACACTCCATTTGCCACACCGCCGCCTAAGAAGTTTTACTTCTAAAATTACAGTTAAAATATGCTCTAATGAAACATTTTACATAATTTCCCTTGACAACATATTTGAGCAATGCATATTGTCCACTAAACGTAATAAGAGCGACGCTGTTGTTTTAGTTCATCAGCGGCCATTTATTGTTTACGCTGCATTTTATGTTTATGAAATGTATGTGGCGTTTACTACCGGTATACAGATACATACATACCCGTACATACATATATGATATGTTTTTAAGTGCTTAGTGCTCAAACATTCTGCTCCGCGTTGAACAATTTGTTCAACTAGGCTTAATCTAAATTAAATTCTCAGCTATTTGTTGTCGTGGGCGTGGTTGAGGAGTCATCCTTGCTGAACTGACTGCTACGATCGCACTTGGTGTGTTGATGCTACGTCTTTTCCAAACTAGATCAAACTGACTGCATGGTGATGGTAGTTTGGAGCCGTAATCTCATTCAGCTGAACTAGTTTAGTTTTGGCTAATGCGTCTTGTAACGCGTTGAGGTTTTTCATTTGCATTGCGTACGTGTTCATGCACTAAGGAATATATCCTTTCTTCTTTTGATATATGTGGCATCACTTTTTCTGGGCTTTGTCACAGAGTTCTTTTAGAAGCTTTTTCATGGCAAGTTGTTACTGTCGGAAGAATTGCCAATTGCTTGCCGACAAGTGGGTACCGTTCGAAAGAAAAATCTTTTCGATATTAAATTTGTTATGCATGAGCCGGGGATTGAACCACAACCTACAGATCAGAATGCCAACACACTTACCACTGAGCCACGGCATCTTGCATCTATCTTTTGATAGTTGCAAGATTGATACTGACTGCTGTCCTTTCAAAGAGGTAAATTTTTGCTAGAGGACACACTTCGGTTGGAGATTTAATAAACCGGAGCCTTTCAAAAACCTTGGTTTTTGTGATACAATGGTGTAAAGGTGACGTTATCTATTCGTCTTAATTTACAATTCTGGCATGTATTGTTGTTAAACGGGCCAATCGCGCACTCACATATTGCGGACCCATAGTCGTATCAGGGTTGTACGTTAGAGCATATGTACGCGTCTTGCCTTATGTGGTAGCATGTATTCAATTTGTCATAGTCGAATAGTAGATACTGCTTACGGATAGCATTCATGGCCAAAATGGAAGCGTATGTGTCTATTACCACCATTGTTTTGTTCACCCAATTTGGAATTGGAGCCAGTCTCAAGAGTTCATATTGCTCATGTTTCACAAGGGGTAATGTTATTTTAAATACAATGTGATCTTGCGAGCCCTTTACAGTCATTAATTTATATAACTGTAATAGATCTTCTTGCGTTACAGGAAGTTTCAACGGTGTTGGTAGATGCAGCCTAATTCTTTCAATTTCTGTCTGTAGCTGATCAGGGGTTAACAGCAATGGATGGAGTTTGCCATGGTCAGTGTCTGTTAGCACATCCAGTATGACTGTCTGTGTCCTTTGAAGTTCAGTTATCAATAGAGTCAGTGGCATGGACAACGAATTAAACAGATGTAATAGCTCTAATTGATGAACTTCATGGTTTATTTGGTTCCAAATTTGAGTGATTTCATTGTTGATTTGGTATGTATGGTATGGTCCTGCTTGATGATATTTATTATAGAATCGATGTTGGATGTTTGATTTCTGAGTAGGTGCAACAAGTTAGATTAATTTTCCTTAAGGCTTACTATCGTTTTTGACATCTTCTTGGAGTACTCAGAATCAAGCACTCCAAATAGTGAATGTGCGATGCCACCAACGAAATTCATTGCCCCTCTTCTGACACGACTGCCTGTAATTAGCTTGTCATGCAAACGCAACTCTTTATGTAGTCGTTCGAAGTTGTTAGTTAATTGACTACAGGTGTCTTTTTGTTTCATTTCATGACAGAGTCGATGCAGAGTGCTTATTCCGTTGACGCCGCCTCAGCCCAATAAGGTTGCAAATCGTAGTGTATGATATTATATATATTATATTATCTTCCTTACTGTGTTGATTGCTCAATGTAGGTTGCCTTTGCTCAGTTGTGTCTCTAGGCAATTTTGCTGATCTGTGAATCAGTTTATACTTTGGCAGGTCGAGATCATGTTTCGACATTTTCGATTTTGTTTATAAGGAATGCTGACGACGAGAGAAATCTGAGGCTGATTTTCATTCTCGACGTTCTCATCTTCTGTTCTGATTGACAGTAGCTCTAATCTATGAATTGGGCTCCTGCAATTACCATTTGCTTTATTTAAGTCAACTACGTATACTATTCCATCATCTCTAGATTCATTCTGACTGGAAGATGCTTCGCAGATTAATCCGCATTTCCCAAAGGCCACCAACGTGTGGCGCTCTCGGTGCTATGAAGTGAAATAAATGTTATGCCTCTACCGATGCACTCTTTTACAATTGATTCTCATGGTATGATGGGGTGGATTGTTTTATTAAGCTCTGTTTGTTGATTTTTGGCACCAACAAAGTTTGTCGCGTTGTCACAGTACAAATTTTAACAGTGACTTCTTTGGAACCATTAAGAAAGTCCTGCAGAGATAGAAACAAATGATCTGAAGATGAAGGTCTATATGGCGGATGCATCAACACTTCCCAGCCAAGCTCTCTCAGTTTCTGCCGGTCATCAAAGATTTGTGTGGTTCTGTTGTTCAATTCTGGTCATTTTAATTGAATTGCTTTCTTCAATCACTTTAATTGTTGATAGTAGAGATCAGATTCAATCGTTTGAGCAGGTTGTAGAAAGTCATAATTACCAATTTCCTCTCAATCCCACTAGACACACAGCATAATCTTTCTTGGTGTCAATCCTGGCTTTGACTCCGTTTGCGAAGTTGCACCTAGCTTCGTCTATGATCTTTTTTGCATATTAATCTTGTACGTGATTCACTTTTCATCATTTGCTTCAGAAATGGTTCGATCTCGTTCCGTTTTAGCAGTAAATCGCAAATGGAAATTCGGTCCATTAAATTTTTCACTGTTAATTCACCTAAGCATCGAGCTTCTTTGTGTATCCAGCTTTCTTCAAAGGGTTGATAACTGTCTGGTGATGTTTCCTAGCAACGTCCACGCTGCTTATGTGCCTGTTTTGCTCACTTTTTTCCATGATTTATTGGACTTTTCGGTAATTGGTCGACCAGAGCGAAGTTCATCTTTAACAACAAAATTATCAGATCGAAAACGAGCCACTACTTCGCTGCAGCTTTTCTAGTTATAGCATCGCCTCTGTAAACTTCACAAATTTTTTCTGCAAATTTTGCGATGCTAGTTCTAACAAAATGAAGCCTAAAATTAATATTACTAGAGATATTGTTACCATTTGTTAACAATCTTAGCAGATTGTCCACCCCGCTCATCACCCCCCGATGACGGATTTCCCTCCCCCGTCGTTCCCAGAGCTACCCTACCCGTGTTAGGCTTGGGCCTCGAACCCCTTTCTGAGCGACTGACGGACTTTATAATTGGCCGTCCATCTCTCCGAGCACTTGCCCCTTTTGGTGTCTGCGTGGAAGAATTATCAACCTTTTAAAGGGACGGTTGTCCATCCTTCCCAGCATCCACCTCAATTGGCCCCTCCGTCGTCTTCGGATGAGGCTCCTCAGGCGGTGACCTCTTCAAAGTGGTTCCGGAGCTATCGCTCCTGAACCTCTTCCCCGAGTTCTCTACCTCCAAGGTCGACTCATCTTGCAGAAGTCCACTGAGTTGGCCCGAGAGCTGCTCAATGGTCTTCTCCGACGACTTCATGGCCTTTTTACGTTGTCTCTTTCGCTTCTGCTTCTCCCGTTTCTTCAACAGGATTCGCTCTTCGCTTATACCTGATAAAGCTCGTTAGCTCCACTAGGAGCGTCTTCGTCCACACTATCAGATGTTCGGCCAGATCTTTTACGCTGCCACCAAACCGGCTTCCCGGCCGACCTGGTGACACCGTCCTCTTCGTTAAAAACTGTCACAGCCGCCGGTTTCGGTCCTCCGAGACCCGTTTCGTCCGCTACGACAGATGCTGCCATTTATTTTGGCTAAAAGCTCGGCTTCTATAGAAGCCTCATTTTCCGCCATCCCCTCCACTACTTTTCCCGCCGTTCTGATTTCAAGAGGTGGGAACGAGTGGTGCAGCTAACAGCTTGGCCTCTGGTGAAGCCTTATTGTCCGCCGTTCCACCCGTTAACATCCCTGCAACCCCCAGATTTTTGGATCGAGATCCGGTTTTTGGGTTTTTACAATCAATGTTGTTCCCACGAGTTGCGAAGAAATAAATGTCGGCCTGCGCAGAGATTCGCAATACGCAGGTAAGGCTACTTATTACGGAGGGCGCCAGGTATCCGTAAGCTCACGTTAGCGACTGGGCTATTTGAAAAAGGGGACCCTAGCCATGCTGATTTTCGGCACGGATCGCTTAACATCTTAATCCAGCCACTCCTCTCCGACCATGATAAGAATACGTTGCCGAATGCTGTACTATTGAAGAGTAACAAACACTCACCAACTTATCCTTATATTAGCTAGAAACCGCCTGACATCGTACAGGCTAAACTGTGGTATCTATTTCCAGTCGGCACCCTCGAGGCGGGTTCTGTGGAGGATTTTGCCGACCAATACAATAGTGTAAACGTTTTTGTTGTTGCTCTACATACCAAAGCGAATTAATACAACACAACTTTGCAACCCATGCCTTTTGGTTCTGCAACTTATTAATTGATTCTCTTTACTATTTCTCCTTCTTTTTCATCTCTGAGTTAAAATGGTAAATTGGCTTGCACAGCAAAGGGTTAGGTGTTAACCTAGGGCTAGAACGTAAAATATTTAATCCAGCAATTTTGTAGGGTTAATATGCTAATTCTATACCATTCTGTCAAAAAATGTACAATAAATAAAGTAAAAATAAAAATAAATTTATCTTTTGTGAAATATTTTTAACATAAATTAAAGAAATGATGAAAAAATTGTTAAGTGCATTGCTACAGAACGGCTGTAGAACGAAGTGATAAAGCGTTTCATTGGAGTTTCGGCTAAAAAAAAAACAGACAAGTTTAAAACGTTTGTTATCGGAATTAAGGATATGCATGACTTTTCCTGAGTGCCGTAGCTCAGTGGTTAGTGTGTTGGCCTTCTGATCTGTAGGCCGTGTTTCAATCCCCGGCTGAAGCATAACAAATTTAACAATTTGCCATGAAAAAGCTTCTGAAAAAACTCTGTGACAAAGCTCGGAAAAAGTGATATCACAAGAGTTTGTCCGTTCGGAACCGGTTAAAAAAAGTAGGTCCCACTTATACTGTCCAAAATAAATAGTTAGCGCCTTGTTGTCGTCTGCAGACAGCAGCTGTCTTGGTTTTGACACTTCAATAGTAAAATAGCTTTTCACAATATCATGCAGTCTCTAGCAGTCACAATTGTGAACATTCACCATGAAGTCATTTGATTGCTTTGTGTGAGGGCATCAGTTTATTTGTATTTACATTCGTTCATAACGACCGAAATTTCTACAGTGGTTTTGAATGAATTATATTCCTTATCATATTGCTTTTTCAATTATTGTAACAGCATCTGTCTGCGCTTGGTATTGCTATCTGCGCTGCTATTGGCTGTTTGCGATGTGGCTCTGTGTAATAACTGTTGGTGCTTATATTTACATCCGCCGATACCGCATTCTTTGTTTAGGTAACATTTACGGCAATGTGAGTCGAGACATTTATGACAAAAACTATGCTCCTTGATTATCTCCAATTTACGTTTGAGGGTAAGGGTTTTGAAGGCTTCGCACCGTATCAGTTTGTGTATATATTTTTTACACACTCAGCATTTCCTTGTTTCGCTTTTACAGCGTGTGTGTGTGTGTATTCACGTTTGCACCGGAATTATAGATTGTTGGTACCACAACAGTGCTTGCTGCTTCAGCGATGTTGTATAGCCAGTCACTAAAAACCTTAACTATTGATACTCGTTCATCTTTTGTATGCATGCCCCAACCCAGCTTATAATTGTTTGGCAGCTTATCTACCAATTCTTTCGCTAATAATGGATTCATGAGATGTGCTGCTAGGTGACAGCTTTCCATTGTTGCATAGATATTCTGTACGCACAATGAAAACTCAATTAAAGATTTGGCTTTATTAATTACGAGTTCCAAAATATGTACAAAGTACTTGGGTATTCACCTCGACAGAAGGCTGACCTGGAAAAATCACATAGAGGCAAAGAAAACTCAGATCAAGCTTAAAATTAATCAGTTATGGTGGCTGTTACACAAAAGATCAAAGTTGAATCTCGAATACAAAGTGCTATTACATAAAGCAATCTTGAAGCCAATCTGGACTTATGGTATTCAGTTTTGGGGCACCGCATCTCCCTCAAATATCGAAAAATTGCAGCGAATACAATCCAAGTGTCTGCGAATTATTGTAATCGCGCCTTGGTATATGAGCAACGTTAACATCCATCGAGATTTAAATGTACCCACAATTTCTGAGGAAGTTGCAATGTCCTGCAGAAGCTACATTCAAAAATTACACAATCATCCGAATCCCCTTACTAGGCAATTGTTGCTGAGCACGGGGCATCGTCGATTAAAAAGAAAAAACACACTGAATATGCTGTGAAATTGCTATACCTCTCGACTCAACAAATTGTGATGGAACGTTGGGAATATCACATAATTTTAGTTAGTTTGTAAGATTTGATCACTTATTGTTAGTTTCTAAGTAATTTTAGAAAGATCCAATAAATAAAGCTTGAAAAAAAAAATATATGTTCAGGTCGGCCACAACACATACGTAGGGTTTGGAAAATCTCCGGTACCATGCCAGGTAAAAGTAGTTTATTTTTTACTAAATCACGTGCTCTACCTGTCGGGTCACTTCACCAAAGTATACACATTTACGATATCATATACACAAACCTATACATGTATAAATGTATATACACATTTAGTTAGGCGAATTCAATTAAGTATCAGTCGCTTGATGGCAACATAAGTAAACGCATCGTGATATTAAAATTCGGAGCATTTCTCTTTTTTGGTTTTGTTATTTTTTTTATTCATCAACATAAAATGGCGACTAAAAAACTAAAAAATATAATAGAAAAGAAAAAAGAAGAATTGCGTTGTAGCAGAACTTTAAAAAGTTTGATATATATATTATTGTCGTTGTTTTGCTATATCGGTAGTTAAGCTGATACCAACCTTTTTGCGATTGGGTCAGCACTATTGCGTAACACTAAGTCCATCAAGACTGTGACTCTCATCGTGCATTCTGTATTATAACAGAATTTTTTAAACGATTTGCTACATTATTTTCGTCGCTTCGCTGTATCAGTGGATGCGCGTTAACGTCAGCGCCACTGTGTAACATCAAGGTCATCATAGATCTCATTGTTCCATTAAAATTTGCCATAGTGGTCAGCGAACTATAGAGATCTTTCAAATTTGCGTCGATTTACTGCTTCAACAGAGCAACTGCGCGAATATCAATATCGTCGCGTTGCTGCTACAGCAGTCACAATACCTTCGTCGCGCCGCTGCCACTGCACTAAATAGTTACGTCGCTTCACTACGCACACTGCTACGCCGCGTCGCTGTCACTAATCATTAGCTGCGCCGACTGCTGTCTCTGCCGTTCGTGCATCATTATTGTCATTGCGATCAGAGATGGATGTTATGATTCAATATTGATTCACATTGTCCTTTCAAGGCTAGGCTCAGTTTCAAAAAAAGCATACGAAGAGAAGCAAAATTATAAATCTTTGCCAACTTGGGATCACTGCTTTGACATTTTGAGCTATCGTTGCCAGTTGCTAGACAGTCGAGTAAAAAAGATAGATACAATCGAGAAGCAACATGAAAATAAACAAAAGGGGTATCGGAATAAAGCAGCGAATGCTTTCGTTAACGTACAATCTAATTGTTATTATTGCAACAAAACAGAACATTCATTGGGAAACTGTTCTTCATTCTTATTGCTACCAGTATCGCAGCGGTTCGACTTTGTAAAACGTTCATCACTTTGCATAATATATTGATATTCACCAATAAGAGTGGACGTGTTTTGGATCTCTCTATAGATAGAGTCGAAAAAGTGATTGATTTCGGTTTATAAAATTAAATATATTGCGAAAAGACGCTAAATAAACTCGAGCAGTTATTTCTGTGGTTTTTTATTGCTTATACATATAAGCAGAAAGAACAATAAAATCAAAGTAAAAAATAATAATAATAATATAATTTGCAAACATTTTGTTTGTAATATGAGTATTCAGCGCTCTCCTCTCCGGCAACGGCAATCGCCTGTTAATGTGTGTAAACCATAATTGCCAATCACCCGCGCAAACCCCCCCGATAAGTGCATTATCAAAAAAAACTGTAGATACACACGGCACAAGTGAAAGTAACAGTGCAAATCTTTTGACTGCACATATTCCTCACTATAACACTACATCAAATTTTGCAACAACAATAAATACAGACAAAAAAAATAATTTGTTCTACTATCTCCCTCTATACCGTGGAGTGTACAATGAGCTTCTCCTGCTGTAACACCAACAGCTACAACATCAAAGCAAACAAATAACAGCCTTTCTACTGAAGTGCGTGACCCAGTAGTAAAAGAAACTAGTGCGATGACTAATAAAGAACCAGTTGCTGTTCAAACTGGAATTGATCGCTACATTACTGTAGTAAAGCGAAAAAGAAGTCTACAAAATTCAAAACAAATGAATTCAACAAAAATTCAAAAGCAGAACACTGCCCCTATTAGTTCGGAAAATAGATATGCTCTGCTTTCAGCTGATGAAAGTGACGAAAATATTATCTCCAAGAAAAATTTCAAACACCCACCCATTTTCTTAAGAGAACGTAACTCAGATAAGTTAATTTCTAGAATTACAAGTCTTATAGGATCAAAGAATTTCCACGTTGTTCCTATTCGCAAAGGCCAAATTGAGGAAACGAAAGTGCAAATCTACAGCGAAACTCATTATCGCAAAGTAATTGCGGAATTTGATGCTGTAAAAAAAAATTACTAACCATATCAGCTAAAAAGTAGTAAGGGCTTAATCGTTGTGCTCAAAGGCGTTGAACCCAACGATGATATTAACAAAATAAAACTTGCCCTTCAGGAAGAAGAGTTTCAAGCCAAAACAGTATTCAACATTCTTAACAAGAGCAATATACCTCAACCGTTATATCGTATTGAGTTTCAGCCTGAAACAAAACCCCTAAAAAAAGGTGAAGTACACCCCATATATAAAATTCGATATTTATTGCATCGCAAAATCACAATCGAAGAACCCCATAAGAGAACTGGACCTCCTCAGTGCAGTAACTGCCAAGAATATGGACATACTAAAACGTATTGTACCCTTCCAGCTGCTTGTGTGATTTGTGGAAATCTTCATAAATCACACATATGCCCAAAGTCAAAAGGCGATCCTAGCATAAAAAAATGCAGCAATTGTGGAGGTAATCACACTGCAAATTATAGAGGTTGCCCAGTATATACAACCTTAAAGCTAAATTTCTCCGCTAGCAAACAACCTCTAAAACCAGTTGAGCAAACTCAGATAGCCAACTCAAGTAAGAGACAAAATATTGATGCAACACAATTCTTCTCTGCAATCTCAAACAAGAATCAAACCAATTCATACGCTAGCGTGTTAAAACAACACCCACACCAACAAAGCAATGTAAATAATGAGCAGAAACACTCACTGCCCACCCAACAGCCAAGTACCCTTGAACATTTGCTTCAAACATTAATTCAGAATATGAACCAATTCATGAACTCAATGCAAACAATGATGCAAGAAATGATGAAAAATCAATCGATGTTACTCCAAACATTGCTATCCAGACTATGAGTTGTCTCAAGATATGCCACTGGAACGCCAACGGCTTAAGCCAGCACCGTTTGGAGCTAATTCAATTCCTTGAATCCAGCCAGATCAACATAATGATGATATCTGAGACCCATTTCACTGACAAAAATTGCTACCAAATACCATATTATAAAACTGTACACCACAAGTCATCCGCTTGGTAAGGCACGCGGAGGAACTGCCATATTGATAAAAAGCAGAATAAAACATCATGTTCTCGTAGATTTCTGCAGCGTCTACTTGCAAGCAACATCTATATGCCTGGAAGAATACATCTCTAAGCTAGTAATATCTGCGATATACTGTCCCCCAAGATACAGTATTACCGATCAATATAAAGAATTTTTCTCAACTCTTGGTTGCTGGCGATTTCAACGCCAAACACACTCACTGGTGCTCCCGATTAAGAACTTCAAAAGGCAGAAAACTATGTTCAATCATCACTAACCACGGCTACGATGTTATTTCAAATGGTCAACCGACATATTGGCCGACGGACAAGAGGCAAATACCCGATCTCATAGACTTTGGAGTCGCCAAAGGTTTGCAGATGAAAAATATCTCCACAGAGTGTAATTATGATCTATCATCTGACCACTCAACCACGGTAATATCTATAAAATCACCAAGCCCCCAAGGCAATTGCGTTAGAAAGAAATTAGACTGGTTAAAATTCAAGAAAATAATAAATTCCCATCTTCCTCTGAGTACTGTATTAAGAAATGGACACGATGTAGACTCAGCACTCGAAAAATTCAACCAGCTGCTCTCATAAGCTCTCAGCTCAGCCACCTGCACAAAGGTATGCAAGCAATCAAACTATAGCCCATACACACCAGCCGACATTGAATTGCTAGTAAGACAGAAAAGAAGACTCCGAAGGCAATGGCAAGAATTCAGAACACCGAATCTGAAAACACAGCTACAGCACTGCACTCGAAAGTTAAAACAAGCCTTAAAAAATAAAAACAACAAAGAGTTAGAAGATCACATAGCGAAATTAACACCTGGTGAAGCGTCAGACTACTCTTTGTGGAAATCAGCAAAAAACTCAAATAGGCCAATTCTCACTGATTCCCCTATCCGTTTGAGTGACGGAAATTGGGCTAGAAGCAACTGTGAGAAGGGTTTGGCTTTTTCAAACCACCTAAAAAGTGTGTTTACAAACAATCCACCCTCTTCACAGTCCTCATTACAAAAATTAACTTCTCAACCTTGCTCAATAACGCTCAAAATTAAAAAAAAAAGACATATTCAAAGCAATTTATAAAGATTTAAACCCAAAAAAATCACCTGATCCAGATAAAATTACCGGTAAAATGATAAAAGAGCTACCTCTGGCTTCAGTAATTCATCTGATGCACATTTTCAATGCTATCCTTCGTATTAAACACAAAATTATTATGATAGCAAAACCAGGAAAAGACCCTACAAAAGTTGCATCGTACAGACCTATCAGCCTCCTGCCTCTACTCTCTAAAGTATTCGAAAAGCTCAACCAGCTGATTCCTCAACATCAGTTTGGATTTAGAAAACAGCACGGCACATAGAGCAAGTCCACCGCATTGTAACTCTGATAAGTATTGCTCAGCTGTCTTTCTTGATATCACTCAAGCTTTCGATAAAGTATGGCACGAAGGCCTTATTTACAAACTCAAACTATTACTGCCTGCAAATGTCTCCTCATTGCTTAGTAGCTACTTTACGAAAAGACAATTTCTCGTACATCACAAGGATTACACAACAAATCCATTGGATACTCACGCTGGCGTTCGTCAAGGAAGCGTTTGGGGCCCCTTACTGTATCTCTTATACACTTCAGATATGCCCAACAATAACTATACATTTATATCGACCTTTGCTGATGATACGGCAATATTGTGCTCTCGCTCTAACCCCATAGAAGCTACGAAACTCCTGCAGACTCATGTCGATATTCTCGAAATGTGGCTAGCAAAATGGCGTATAAAAGCAATGAAGCGCGTACATGTAACCTTCACGCTAAGGCTAGATACATGTCCCCCACTTAAAATTAATGGCCAATCAGTTCCACAATGTTCCTCAACAAAGTACTTGGGTATTCACCTCGACAGAAGGCTGACCTGGAAAAATCACATAGAGGCAAAGAAAACTCAGATCAAGCTTGAAATTAATCAGTTATGGTGGCTGTTACACAAAAGATCAAAGTTGAATCTCGAATACAAAGTGCTATTATATAAAGCAATCTTGAAGCCAATCTGGACTTATGGTATTCAGTTTTGGGGCACCGCATCTCCCTCAAATATCGAAAAAGCAAGTGCTCTACCTGTCGGGTCACTTCACCAAAGTATACACATTTACGATATCATATACACAAACCAAGTGTAAACACACTTTTTAGGTGGTTTGCAAAAGCCAAACCCTTCTCACAGTTGCTTCTAGCCCAATTACCGTCACTCAAACGGATAGGGGAATCAGTGAGAATTGGCCTATTTGAGTTTTTTGCTGATTTCCACAAAGAGTAGTCTGACGCTTCACCAGGTGTTAATTTGGTTATGTGCTCTTCTAACTCTTTGTTGTTTTTATTTTTTAAGGCTTGCTTTAACTTTCGAGTGCAATGCTGTAGCTGTGTTTTCAGATTCGGTGTTCTGAATTCTTGCCATTGCCTTCGGAGTCTTCTTTTCTGTCTTACTAGCAATTCAATGTCGGCTGGTGTGTATGGGCTATAGTTTGATTGCTTGCATACCTTTGTGCAGGTGGCTGAGCTGAGAGCTTATGAGAGCAGCTGGTTGAATTTTTCGAGTGCTGAGTCTACATCGTGTCCATTTCTTAATACAGTACTCAGAGGAAGATGGGAATTTATTATTTTCTTGAATTTTAACCAGTCTAATTTCTTTCTAACGCAATTGCCTTGGGGGCTTGGTGATTTTATAGATATTACCGTGGTTGAGTGGTCAGATGATAGATCATAATTACACTCTGTGGAGATATTTTTCATCTGCAAACCTTTGGCGACTCCAAAGTCTATGAGATCGGGTATTTGCCTCTTGTCCGTCGGCCAATATGTCGGTTGACCATTTGAAATAACATCGTAGCCGTGGTTAGTGATGATTGAACATAGTTTTCTGCCTTTTGAAGTTCTTAATCGGGAGCACCAGTGAGTGTGTTTGGCGTTGAAATCGCCAGCAACCAAGAGTTGAGAAAAATTCTTTATATTGATCGGTAATACTGTATCTTGGGGGACAGTATATCGCAGATATTACTAGCTTAGAGATGTATTCTTCCAGGCATATAGATGTTGCTTGCAAGTAGACGCTGCAGAAATCTACGAGAACATGATGTTTTATTCTGCTTTTTATCAATATGGCAGTTCCTCCGCGTGCCTTACCAAGCGGATGACTTGTGGTGTACAGTTTTATAATATGGTATTTGGTAGCAATTTTTGTCAGTGAAATGGGTCTCAGATATCATCATTATGTTGATCTGGCTGGATTCAAGGAATTGAATTAGCTCCAAACGGTGCTGGCTTAAGCCGTTGGCGTTCCAGTGGCATATCTTGAGACAACTCATAGTCTGGATAGCAATGTTTGGAGTAACATCGATTGATTTTTCATCATTTCTTGCATCATTGTTTGCATTGAGTTCATGAATTGGTTCATATTCTGAATTAATGTTTGAAGCAAATGTTCAAGGGTACTTGGCTGTTGGGTGGGCAGTGAGTGTTTCTGCTCATTATTTACATTGCTTTGTTGGTGTGGGTGTTGTTTTAACACGCTAGCGTATGAATTGGTTTGATTCTTGTTTGAGATTGCAGAGAAGAATTGTGTTGCATCAATATTTTGTCTCTTACTTGAGTTGGCTATCTGAGTTTGCTCAACTGGTTTTAGAGGTTGTTTGCTAGCGGAGAAATTTAGCTTTAAGGTTGTATATACTGGGCAACCTCTATAATTTGCAGTGTGATTACCTCCACAATTGCTGCATTTTTTTATGCTAGGATCGCCTTTTGACTTTGGGCATATGTGTGATTTATGAAGATTTCCACAAATCACACAAGCAGCTGGAAGGGTACAATACGTTTTAGTATGTCCATATTCTTGGCAGTTACTGCACTGAGGAGGTCCAGTTCTCTTATGGGGTTCTTCGATTGTGATTTTGCGATGCAATAAATATCGAATTTTATATATGGGGTGTACTTCACCTTTTTTTAGGGGTTTTGTTTCAGGCTGAAGCTCAATACGATATAACGGTTGAGGTATATTGCTCTTGTTAAGAATGTTGAATACTGTTTTGGCTTGAAACTCTTCTTCCTGAAGGGCAAGTTTTATTTCGTTAATATCAACGTTGGGTTCAACGCCTTTGAGCACAACGATTAAGCCCTTACTACTTTTTAGCTGATATGGTTAGTAATTTTTTTTTACAGCATCAAATTCCGCAATTACTTTGCGATAATGAGTTTCGCTGTAGATTTGCACTTTCGTTTCCTCAATTTGGCCTTTGCGAATAGGAACAACGTGGAAATTCTTTGATCCTATAAGACTTGTAATTCTAGAAATCAACTTATCTGAGTTACGTTCTCTTAAGAAAATGGGTGGGTGTTTGAAATTTTTCTTGGAGATAATATTTTCGTCACTTTCATCAGCTGAAAGCAGAGCGTATCTATTTTCCGAACTAATAGGGGCAGTGTTCTGCTTTTGAATTTTTGTTGAATTCATTTGTTTTGAATTTCGTGGACTTCTTTTTCGCTTTACTACAGTAATGTAGCGATCAATTCCAGTTTGAACAGCAACTGGTTCTTTATTAGTCATCGCACTAGTTTCTTTTACTACTGGGTCACGCACTTCAGTAGAAAGGCCGTTATTTGTTTGCTTTGATGTTGTAACTGTTGGCGTTACAGCAGGAGAAGCTCATTGTACACTCCACGGTTTAGAGGGAGATAGTAGAACAAATTATTTTTTTTGTCTGTATTTGTTGTTGTTGCAAAATTTGATATAGCGTTATAGTGAGGAATATGTTCAGGCAAAAGATTTGCACTGTTACTTTCACTTGTGCAGTGTGTATCTACAGTTTTTTTTGATAATGCACTTATCGGGGGGGTTTGCGCGGGTGATTGGCAATTATGGTTTACACACACATTAACAGGCGATTGCCGTTGCCGGAGAGGAGAGCGCTGAACACTCATATTACAAACAAAATGTTTGCAAATTATATTATTATTATTATTTTTTACTTTGATTTTATTGTTCTTTCTGCTTATCTGTATAAGCAATAAAAACCCACAGAAATAACTGCTCGAGTTTATTTAGCGTCTTTTCGCAATATATTTAATTTTATAAACCGAAATCAATCACTTTTTCGACTCTATCTATAGAGAGATCCAAAACACGTCCACTCTTATTGGTGAATATCAATATATTATGCAAAGTGATGAACGTTTTACAAAGTCGAACCGCTGCGATACTGGTAGCAATAAGAATGAAGAACAGTTTCCCAATGAATGTTCTGTTTTGTTGCAATAATAACAATTAGATTGTACGTTAACGAAAGCATTCGCTGCTTTATTCCGAAACCCCTTTTGTTTATTTTCATGTTGCTTCTCGATTGTATCTATCTTTTTTACTCGACTGTCTAGCAACTGGCAAGGATAGCTCAAAATGTCAAAGCAGTGATCCCAAGTTGGCAAATATTTATAATTTTGCTACTCTTCGTATGCTTTCTTTGAAACTGAGCCATCCTTGAAAGGACAATGTCAATCAATATTGAATCATAACATCCATCTCTGATCGCAATGACAATAATGATGCACGAACGGCAGAGACAGTATCGTTTAGGTTTCGTAGTTGGCTCGGATCGTTTTTTGACATAATTGGTAAGCTAAAGAGTGATGTTATATAGTAGAGAAAGATTAGAACATTATTATCGTAACGCTCTTGTAAACGTTGTAAAGCTTTAGGATAATTTTCCTCGCTAATTTCAAAAGGTTGGACAACAGCTATTGCTGGTCCAGAAAGACAATTTAGCAGATAAGTGAATTTATCAACAACCGGAATTGTAGCACTGTCATGAACCATATGCTCAAATGTGCGAATAAATCGTTTATAGTCTGCATATTTTCCATTGAACTGTTGTAATTTCAATTGCGGTAATCGATTATGATACCCTGATGCTGGACATGATGGAGGACTCAAAAGAGTGCTGTTCACTATTGTATTATTGATTATGATGCCCTGATGCTGGACATGATGGAGGACTCAAAAAAGTGCTGTTCACTATTGTATTGCGACGCTTAAAATTTAGTAAAGACAAAATTTTAGCCTTAGCAATGATGAATAGCTCTTCTAAATGACTTCTGGTTGTGTCATGTGGATTCCATTTCTCAATTTGTGATTGAACATTCACTAATTGTTTGAAGTTAGGTTCGATAACTTGCAAACGATACTCCAAAACAGTTGAATCGACCTAATCACCATCTAATGCGACTTTATCCTTCATGACGGTAATACTGTCAATTAAAATTGAACGTTCTCTATTTAGGAGGCATGACTCAGATATGAATTGTCCATCTGAGTGTTGATCTTCTGTTGTTGCCATATTTTCCCAAAACGAGCAAAGTTGTAAAACAAGAGTGTAGAAAATTAGTAACAACAAAGGATCGTATCGATATCGAAGAAAAAAAAGTTGGGTACAGTATGTACTCAATAATAAAAATGACAACCGTTGGTTGAATATACGGCAACGGTAAAATGCAGTTGACGCAATGACTAAATGTAACGGAATACGAACTGCGCTACAAGAAGGCAGAAGTTGACGAAGTTGACAGCGAAGCGAAGTTACTGTTATAGCAGCGTGCGCAGCGAAGCGACTATATGAGTATTAGCGCAGATACTATATTTGAGCAGTAAAATAACGAAATTTGTGAGAATTATGCCAATTCCCCAATGCAAAAATGTGGTTGACGCAATGGCCAAATTTAACCGAATGTCAACTGCACTACGAGAAGGCAGAGGTTGATGAAGTTGACGTCGGCGCAGCTAATGATTAGTGACAGCGACGCGGCGTAGCTGTGTGCGTAGCGAAGCGACGTAACTATTTAGTGCAGTGGCAGCGGCGCGACGAAGGTATTGTGACTGCTGTAGCAGCAACGCGACGATATTGATATTCGCGCAGCTGCTCTGTTGAAGCAGTAAATCGACGCAAATTTGAAAGATCTCTATAGTTCGCTGACCACTATGGCAAATTTTAATGGAACAATGAGATCTATGATGAACTTGATGTTACACAGTGGCGCTGACGTTAACGCGCATCCACTGATACAGCGAAGCGACGAAAATAATGTAGCAAATCGTTTAAAAAATTCTGTTATAATACAGAATGCACGATGAGAGTCACAGTCTTGATGGACTTAATGTTACGCAATAGTGCTGACCCAATCGCAAAAAGGTTGGTATCAGCTTAACTACCGATATAGCAAAACAACGACAATAATATATATATATCAAACTTTTTAAAGTTCTGCTACAACGCAATTCTTCTTTTTTCTTTTCTATTATATTTTTTAGTTTTTTAGTCGCCATTTTATGTTGATGAATAAAAAAAATAACAAAACCAAAAAAGAGAAATGCTCCGAATTTTAATATCACGATGCGTTTACTTATGTTGCCATCAAGCGACTGATACTTAATTGAATTCGCCTAACTAAATGTGTATATACATTTATACATGTATAGGTTTGTGTATATGATATCGTAAATGTGTATACTTTGGTGAAGTGACCCGACAGGTAGAGCACGTGATTTAGTAAAAAATAAACTACTTTTACCTGGCATGGTACCGGAGATTTTCCAAACCCTACGTATGTGTTGTGGCCGACCTGAACATATATTTTTTTTTTCAAGCTTTATTTATTGGATCATTCTAAAATTACTTAGAAACTAACAATAAGTGATCAAATATTACAAACTAACTAAAATTATGTGATATTCCCAACGTTCCATCACAATTTTTTGAGTCGAGAGGTATAGCAATTTCACAGCATATTCAGTGTGTTTTTTCTTTTTAATCGACGATGCCCCGTGCTCAGCAACAATTGCCTAGTAAGGGGATTCGGATGATTGTGTAATTTTTGAATGTAGCTTCTGCAGGACATTGCAACTTCCTCAGAAATTGTGGGTACATTTAAATCTCGATGGATGTTAACGTTCCTCATATACCAAGGCGCGATTACAATAATTCGCAGACACTTGGATTGTATTCGCTGCAATTTTTCGATATTTGAGGGAGATGCGGTGCCCCAAAACTGAATACCATAAGTCCAGATTGGCTTCAAGATTGCTTTATATAATAGCACTTTGTATTCGAGATTCAACTTTGATCTTTTGTGTAACAGCCACCATAACTGATTAATTTTAAGCTTGATCTGAGTTTTCTTTGCCTCTATGTGATTTTTCCAGGTCAGCCTTCTGTCGAGGTGAATACCCAAGTACTTTGTACATATTTTGGAACTCGTAATTAATAAATCTAAAAATATGGCGCCACTTAAAGATAAATTAGAATCTTTAATTGAGTTTTCATTGTGCGTACAGAATATCTATGCAACAATGGAAAGCTGTCACCTAGCAGCACATCTCATGAATCCATTATTAGCGAAAGAATTGGTAGATAAGCTGCCAAACAATTATAAGCTGGGTTGGGCCATGCATACAAAAGATGAACGAGTATCAATAGTTAAGGTTTTTAGTGACTGGCTATACAACATCGCTGAAGCAGCAAGCACTGTTGTGGTACCAACAATCTATAATTCCGGTGCAAACGTGAATACACACACACACACGCTGTAAAAGCGAAACAAGGAAATGCTGAGTGTGTAAAAAATATATACACAAACTGATACGGTGCGAAGCCTTCAAAACCCTTACCCTCAAACGTAAATTGGAGATAATCAAGGAGCATAGTTTTTGTCATAAATGTCTCGACTCACATCGCCGTAAATGTTACCTAAACAAAGAATGCGGTATCGGCGGATGTAAATATAAGCACCAACAGTTATTACACAGAGCCACAGCGCAAACAGCCAATAGCAGCGCAGATAGTAATACCAAGCTCAGACAGATGCTGTTACAATAATTGAAAAAGCAATATGATAAGGAATATAATTCATTCAAAACCACTGTAGAAATTTCGGTCGTTATGAACGAACGTAAATACAAATTAACTGATGCCCTCACACAAAGCAATCAAATGACTTCATGGTGAATGTTCACAATTGTGACTGCTAGAGACTGCACGATATTGTGAAAAGCTATTTTACTATTGAAGTGCCAAAACCAAGACAGCTGCGAACAACAACTGCTTGCAGACGACAACAAGGCGCTAACTATTTATTTTGCACAGTATAAGTGGGACCTACTTTTTTTAACCGGTTCCGAACGGACAAACTCTTGTGATATCACTTTTTCCGAGCTTTGTCACAGAGTTTTTTCAGAAGCTTTTTCATGGCAAATTGTTAAATTTGTTATGCTTCAGCCGGGGATTGAAACACGACCTACAGATCAGAAGGCCAACACACTAACCACTGAGCTACGGCACTCAGGAAAAGTCATACTTACTTACTTACTTACTTATGTGGCCATAACAACCGAATATCGATTTAGGCCGAAAATAACATGATTCGCCAGCCATCTCTGTTCTTCGCTAGCTGGCGCCAGTTAGAAATTCCAAGCGCCGTCAGGTTCTCCAGTACTTGGTCTTTCCCCCGGAGGTTTGGTCTTCCTCTTCTGCGCCGTCCTCCAGCGGGTTCCGAATATAACACCTTCTTAGCTGGAGCGTGTTCTTCCATTCGCTCGACATGACCTAGCCAGCGCAGCCGCTGGATTTTGATGCGCTTTACTATGTCAATATCGGCATATAGCTCGTACAGCTCATGGTTGTACCTTATTCGGTACTCGCCACCAACGCAAATAGGTCCAAAGATCTTGCGTAGGACTTTTCTCTCGAAAACTCCAAGCATTCGCTCATGCGAGATGGAAATTGTCCAGGCTTCAGCGCCATATGTTCGGACAGGCATGATGAGAGACTTGTAGAGTGTAGTTTTCGTTCTTCGAGAGAGGGCTCGACTTTTCAATTGCTTACTCAGTCCAAAGTAACACCTGTTAGCAAGAGTTATCCTACGCATGATCTCCAAGCTGACGTCATTACTGCTGTTAATGCTGGTTCCAAGATAGACAAAGCCTTACTACTTCAAAAGCGTAGTTGTCAACAGTGACGTGCTGTCCAAGACGCCGGGACTCTTTGTTTGTTGACACTAGATACTTCGTCTTGCCCTCGTTCACCGTAAAACATATCCTACGCGGCTCTCTTTCTACCTCTGAGAATGCTGCACTGACTGCTCGCGTGTTCATGCCGATTATGTCAATATCGTCGGCATACGCTAACAGCATGACGCTTTTGTTGAAGATAGTGCCATTATGTCGTAGATCAGCGGCTCGTATTATTTTCTCCATAATAAGATTGAAGAAGTCGCACGATAACGAATCACCTTGTCTGAAACCCCGTTCGGTATTAAACGGTGCGGAGAGGTCCTTCCCAATTTTCACTGCACAACGGGAGTTATGCAGTGTCATTCTACAAAGTCGAATGAGCTTTGCAGGAATACCGAACTCAGACATTGTTGCGTAGAGGTAATCCCTTACCGGACTGTCGAAAGCGGCTT
Source organism: Megamerina dolium (assembly GCA_963854835.1). Lineage (NCBI taxonomy): Eukaryota > Metazoa > Arthropoda > Insecta > Diptera > Megamerinidae > Megamerina > Megamerina dolium. Next base: position 48,748,168 of record OY978525.1, read on the forward strand.
TATAATCAACAAATAGGTGGTGTGTGTCGATCTGTTTTTCTTGGGTCTTCTCCAGGATTTGGCGCAGTGTGAAAATCTGGTCGATGGTGGATTTACCAGGTCTGAAGCCACACTGATATGGTCCAATCAGGTTGCTGAGCGCAGGCTTCAACCTTTCACACAGTACGCTCGATAGAACCTTGTATGCGATACTCAGGAGACTTATTCCACGGTAGTTGGCGCAAATTGTGGGGTCTCCTTTTTATGTACAGGACAGAGAACACTGACCCTCCAATCATCAGGCATGCTTTCATCCGACCATATTCTGCTTATGAGATGGTGCATGCGGGTGAGCAGCTCATCGCCTCCGGTCTTAAACAACTCGGCAGGCAGGCCATCAGCACCTGTAGCTTTGTTGTTCTTCAGCCTTAAAATGGCCGTTTCAACCTCGTCATAGTCGGGTGGTGGAACATCAACACCATCATCTGTAATTGGAGTTATCGGGCAATCTCCTCCACTGACGGAATTGTTCGTAGCATCGCCATTCAGTAACAAAAGTCATGCATATCCTTAATTCCGATAACAAACGTTTTAAACTTGTCTGTTTTTTTTTGCCGAAACTCCAATGAAACGCTTTATCACTTCGTTCTACAGCCGTTCTGTAGCAATGCACTTAACAATTTTTTCATCATTTCTTTTGTTTATGTTAAAAATATTTCACAAAAGATAAATTTATTTTTATTTTTACTTTATTTATTGTACATTTTTTGACAGAATGGTATAGAATTAGCATATTAACCCTACAAAATTGCTGGATTAAATATTTTACGTTCTAGCCCTAGGTTAACACCTAACCCTTTGCTGTGCAAGCCAATTTACCATTTTAACCATTTAAACTCAGGGTTAAAAAGATAACTCGACATGCGTACATGTTCATTTTCAAACGACGAAGAAGAAGGAGAAATAGTAAAGAGAATCAATTAATAAGTTGCAGAACCAAAAGGCATGGGCTGCAAAGTTGTGTTGTATTAATTCGCTTTGGTATGTAGAGCAACAACAAAAACGTTTACACTATTGTATTGGTCGGCAAAATCCTCCACAGAACCCGCCTCGAGGGTGCCGACTGGAAATAGATACCACAGTTTAGCCTGTACGATGTCAGGCGGTTTCTAGCTAATATAAAGATAAGTTGGTGAGTGTTTGTTACTCTTCAATAGTACAGCATTCGGCAACGTATTCTTATCATGGTCGGAGAGGAGTGGCTGGATTAAGATGTTAAGCGATCCGTGCCGAAAATCAGCATGGCTAGGGTCCCCTTTTTCAAATAGCCCAGTCGCTAACGTGAGCTTACGGATACCTGGCGCCCTCCGTAATAAGTAGCCTTACCTGCGTATTGCGAATCTCTGCGCAGGCCGACATTTATTTCTTCGCAACTCGTGGGAACAACATTGATTGTAAAAACCCAAAAACCGGATCTCGATCCAAAAATCTGGGGGTTGCAGGGGTGTTAACGGGTGGAACGGCGGACAATAAGGCTTCACCAGAGGCCGAGCTGTTAGCTGCAACACTCGTTCCCACCTCTGGAAATCAGAACGACATTCCTGCAATGGCGGACAGCACTGCCTCATACGAAGTAGTGCTGATAGCCACGGCGGGAAAAGTAGTGGAGGGGATGGCGGAAAATGAGTCTTCTATAGAAGCCGAGCTTTTAGCCAAAATCAATGGCAGCATCTGTCGTAGCGGACGGAACGGGTCTCGGAAGACCGAAACCGGCGGCTGCGATAGTCTTGAACGAAGAGAACGGTGTCACCAGGTCGGCCGGGAAGCCGGTTTGGAGGCAGCGTAAAATATCTGGCCGAACATCTGATGGTGTGGACGAAGACGCTCCTAGTGGAGCTAACGAGCTTTATCAGGTATAAGCGAAGAGGACGGAGTCTCCAGAGCAGAGCGAATCCTGTTGAAGAAACGGGTGAAGCAGAAGCGAAAGAGACAACGTAAAAAGGCCATGAAGTCGTCGGAGAAGACCATTGAGCAGCTCTCGAACCAACTCAGTGGACTTCTGCAAGATGAGTCGACCTTGGAGGTAGAGAACTCGGGGAAGAGGTTCAGGAGGTCAACGCCTGAGGAGCCTCATCCGAAGACGACGGAGGGGCCACTTGAGGTGGATGCTGGCAAGGATGGACAACCGTCCCTTTAAAAGGTTGATAATTCTTCCACGCAGACACCAAAAGGGGCAAGTGCTCGGAGAGATGGACGGCCAATTATAAAGTCCGTCAGTCGCTCCGAAAGGGGCTCGAGGCCAAAGCCTAACACGGGTAGGGTAGCTCTGGGAACGACGGGGCAGGGAAATCCGACATCGGGGGGTGATGAGCGGGGTGGACAATCTGCTAAGATTTTAACCCAGCGAACTCACAGTCCTCGCATGCGGCACCTGGGCCGAGCGGTCTTGGCAGAGCGCCTAAACTTCGGGCTGAACAGGCAAAGGGCAAGCCCACCAGGGCGAGGAAGACCTACTCTCAAGTAGTGGAAGCGGACCTCTTAATGGGAGTCGTGGACTTGTCACTAGAGGATACTCATCTGAGTACCTTCAACGTATCTTTGTTGGATGCCATGGAGTCCCTTGAAGACGATGTTAATGATATCGGATTTGTCGGCAGGGCAAGGGTGGAGAGCGGATTGCTTGTACGAAGGTGCAAAAATCAGCAATCCAAGCAATGGCTGTGTAATATAGTGGAGCACCTAACCGATTTGTGGGAAGGTGCGAAGCTCAAATGTGACAGCCTAACTGCCTTGTCGACAAAGAGGAAGATGGTGATTGTTGCTCATGGCAATGCTGTGGCCAGCGACACCATCCTCAGAAGGCTGCAGCGCCAGAACGCCTGTGTGAAGGACACTTTTAAATGGAGTGTTATCGGCACAGAAGAGTTTGGCGAGGCAGAAAGGTCAGGTGTCGTAATCATCGTGCTGTATCCTAAGGACGACGCGGAGGCCGTCAGGATAGCGGGGGGGAGACTCAACTACGGTCTTGAACAGGCCGTCGTTAAATTCCAGAAAGATGCAGTATGAGGGGTGCGACGCGGCTCCTGGAGTGGGGCTAGTGGCAGATTCTGCTGGGAAGAAGCCATTATGGTGGGAGGAACCACTAAATGTGTGCCAACTCAATATTCACCACAGCAAAGCAGCATCAGCAATGATGGTGCGGCGCTTCGATGAGGATGAGCTTGACATTGGCTGGTTCAGGAGCCCTGCATCCTTCATGGAAGGAACAAAGACCTATCTGCACAAAAGACCACCTTGTTTTATCCACAAACAGAGGGGAAGTTTAGGACATAATGTCTAAATTGTCCTCTCCTCCTATAGAGGAGTGTGTACTCGAATTTATAGAAATATTTGGTCTACAAATTACCAATAAGAGAATAGAACCGAACTTTATCGACGTACGTGGTTGCTAGGTCATTGATGTTACTCTGACGAATGTCAAAACGTTGGACAGGATTTTGAATTGGAGGGTTGTGGATAAACTAACCATGTCGGACCACAGGGCCATTCAGTTTGACGTTACGTCCGATAAAAGACATAGGAACAACTGTAGAATGGTAGGGATACCGAAACGAACGGATTGTACAAGGTACTGTGAAGTTCTTGAGGAATTCTTGCCAAGGGGGTTTAAGTGACCTAGAACAACCCTAGATGTTGAGTATCAGATGAGGGCTATCAACTCAGCCATGATCAAAGCATTTGAAGCTTCATGTCCTCTGACGGTAGTGGACGAAGGAGATCCCACTCCATGGTGGAATGGGGAACTGGAATCCATGAAAAAGGAGACAAGGAAGGCTTTTAATCGTCACATAAGAGGGGACTTCAACGCATGGGACGACTTCAATCAAACAAAAGGGAGCTGAAGAAGACTCTACGCAACCGTAAAAGGAGAACGTGAAGGGAATTTTGTTCAAGTATGCAAGATATGACCGATGTATGTAGATTGCAGAGGATCATATCAAAGGACCCGATGTCAAAGTTGGGATTAATTCGCAAAACTAATGGATCCTTGACAGAGACAATCGGAGAGTCACTGAAATACCTGATGGAGGTGCATTTTCCAGGAAGCTTTAGATCGGAAGATCCTTGGGAAGCCACCCGCAAGGGTGCAAACAGGAATTAAAGATTGGAAGCTGAGAGGATAGTCACCAGAGATGGAGTGATAAACGCCATTAAGCGTTTCTCTCCATTCAAAACAGCGGGTACAGACGGGATATTTCCAGCCCTACTTCAGTGGGGTGCAGAAGCTCTGGTAGACAGGATTCTGGGAATATTCACTACTTGCCTGGCTACAGGATATATCCCGACTCAATGGAGAGAGACTAAGGTTGTCTTTCTTCCAAAGCCGGAAAAAGGGACTACTCAGAGGCTAAATCTTTCCGGCCGGTTAGCTTGACCTCCTTTCTGCTTAAATGCATGAAGGGAGTGCTGGCGGACTACATGGGAAGGACAGCGCTTTTGACAAAACCACTGAGTAGGTGTCAGCACGCGTACAGAGCTGACAAATCCATTGAATCGGCCCTGCACGAACTCGTTCGCGTAGCGGAGAGGGAACTGTTTTGTAGAGGGATATCTATGTCTACTTTTATGAATATAGAAGGTGCCTTCGGTAAGCTAAGGATGGCCCTTGCTACTCGTGAAGTCAGCCCAACCATTATAAGGTGAGTGGACAGCTTGCTGAGGAAAAGGGCAATATACTCTCAAAATGGGTGTTACAGACTCAGAGGCAGGGTAGTCAAAGGGTGTCCACAGGGGGGAGTATTAACGCCCATCCTTTGGAACATCGCGGTAGATTCCCTACTTCAGCTTCTGGACTCAAAAGGCATACACACCGTCGGGTATGCAGATGACATAGCGGTAACGGTAACGGTAACATAGCGGTAAGTTCCTGGACACTATTTATGATACCATGAGAGGTGCACTCAAAATGGTTGAAGGATGGTGCATGGTCTCTCTGTAAATGCTAGTAAGTCGGAAACAGTACTCTTTACCAGTGTAATGGAGTGTTCGGTCTCGGTGGGGAATTACTCCCAGAGCAGCGCACTGGATCTACACAACGATGGTCAAGCCCTCAATAACGTATGCTGCTGTGGTCTGGTAGCCTAAGGTCACCCAAAAGACCGCAAAAGCAAGTTAGATAGGGTGAGAAGAATAGCTTGTATTGGGATTACCAGAGCTATCCGGACGACCCCAATAGAAGCATTGGAAGTCTTTATCGGACTGCTGCCGTTGGACTTGCATATTATGAAGTCAGCGGCATTAACAGTATTACGTCTGAAGACAACCAATAATTGGTATGGATTCGGCACGGAGATAGGGCACAGGGGCATCCTGCCACTGCTATATAGCAGTGTAAAGGAGGCGCTAATGCCAATGGAGGGAATGGGTAGGCTTAAGATGACTGAAAAGTCACATAGAACACTCATTGAAGACGGCCTCACACATGATGTATGTGAGGAAAATGACATCAGTATTTTTACAGATGGTTCATTAATGGATGGCTGAGCGGGTGCTGGAATCCTCTCTAAAGAGTTGGGACTGGCATGTACTCTGAATCTGGGAAGATACGTATCGGTCTATCAAGCAGAAATGCTTGGTCTAATGCATGCGCTAGACCATCTACTGGATGGAAAGGTGCAAGGTAAGAAAATCTTGCTAGCACTCGATAACCAGGCGGTGGTCAGGCGACTACAACAACCTACGGTATCTTCTAAGTTGGCGCTCGAATGTGTTCAGAAACTTAATGGGTGTGCTCGTAGTAATGCGATTACTCTAATGTGGGTGAAGGGATACATTGGTATAAAACAGAATGAAGCTGCAGACGCCTTGGCTAGACAAGGATCTGAAGCTGAATTTTATGGACCGGAACCAGTAGTTGCTCTCAGCAGCGGGACGGTGAAGGCAAAGGTCGAAGAGTGGATAAAGAAACTCCATCTCACGAGATGGGAGAACTTATCTACTTGTAGACAGGCTAAGGCTTCGTTGAGGCTATCAAAGGGCAGTGAATCGGTTAGGGCTCTCAGTCTAGGACGAATGACTCTAAGCTGGTTGACTGCATTAATAATTGGGCATGGCAATTTCAGGTACCACCTCAGCAAGATGGGTCTTGTTGATGGGGAGGATGCTGACATTTGCAGATTATGAATGGAAGAGGCAGAGACAGCGGCGCACATAGTGTGCCAGTGTCCTGCATTGGCAAGCAGGAGGATGTCCACACTGGGTCGCCAATTTATTGATGAACTCGAAATGTGGAACATACCCCACAAAGACATGCTTGAAATAATGCGTGATGTTATTATGAGGAAGGAAGTAGAAGAATTCTGCAACCGAACAAATAATTAACACACTATTTGAGGGACGAAAAGGGAGTGGTCTTATTCGGCTAATCCCTAATATATATATATATATATATATATATATATATATATATATATATATATATATATATATATATATATATATATATATATATATATATATATATATATATATATATATATATATATATATATATATATATATATATATATATATACTGTTGTATAAACTTATAAGAATCAAAAAACGTCATGTTTAATTTGGCACCAAGTTATAGAAAAAATAAATGTATGTGGGTTCATATTTATTATGGATATGTGCATGGAAATTTATTGGTGTATATATTAAAAAAATGTACGCTAATAAATTGGCTACTACATTGCGGTTCCATTCGAAGGTACTTCGCTGGGTGGGTGAGTGGGAAAGGATCCTAAATAAACACTCAGGATCTCACTCGAAGGACCATAAAATGTTTACGCGGATGTGTAAGGAGAAGATGTAGAGTAGTGGACTCACGTTTGGTGTTGGTTCTTACCGCGTACTTGAGGTTCCTTACTTGCTGGTACGATGACGAACCAACGAAGACGACGATGTTAATGATGATGATGATGATGATGATGCACGCAGTATGATTTTTGTCCATACAGTAAATAGAATAGGTTTTTTCTTTCTTCCCGTTCCCGTTTCAATTTTAAATAAGTTAATTGTTTTTCTTACTACTGTACGTAGTTTTAAATTTATTTTATTATTTTTTTATTTATTTATTACGGCTGATAATGGCCGTGGAAATGGTCATTTTGCGCTTGTTCAGCAGCCAACACATCAAATTGTTCGTCTTTCGTCGATTTCACTCTAAATTTCAAGCTAAAGTAACAACAAGAATGCATGCGTAGATGTGTGTTGTGTGCACCATTGCGAGTGAAATCGACGAACAAGCGCAAAATGACAAAATCTTCAAAAATTCAATCGCATGATTGCTGTATTGCCGATCTCGCGTATTTATCAATAAAAAATAGACAATTCTGCTTTGCATACGTACATATATATTTGACGTAGTAAAATATATAGAAAACGAAAAAATGAGAGCAATTAAAATCGAACAGATGATCGAGTTGATTGTTTGTAGTAGACAAAGAAGGGATGCTTTCTTATTGAAATTCACCTGATAGCTAAATATTTTGATAACAATTAAAACCATTTTTGGCTTTGAGTGAAAAGGTGGCCAATGTTTCATCGCCAGATTTGCTGTTAAAACGCTGTCTATTAACAGTGGGATATCTCATTACTTCTAAAGTCTCTGCTTTTACTAATGGTATACTCAATATGATCATTAAACTTTAATTTTTCATCTATTTGAATACCCAAGTACTTTAATTTATTCACCTTTTCAATTGTCATATTGTTTATTTTGATTGCTACAGTAGTCAATATGCTACTTCTAGTAATTATCATGAATTTTGTCTTGTCAATAATTAGTTTCAATTTATTTGCACATAGCCAATTATAAAGAGAGCCTAAATCATATGTAAATTAATTCTCAATTCTTCGAAATTTTTACCACTGATTATTATTAAGGCGTCATCAGCAAATACTTTAATCATACAAAATTTTAATACAGATACGATATCATTAATATAAATATTAAACAATATTGCTGTTAGAACTGAACCTTGGGGTAAACCGATTCCAACTTCAACTTGTACCGATATTGAAGAGCCGATTGATGTGCGTTGATTGCGGTTCTTTAAAAAACTTTTAAACCATTTCAATTCAGTGTCTCCTTTACTAAGTTTTAATCATTTATGTAGCAAAATACCTTGATCAATAGTTTCAAACGCTCTTTTCAGGTCATGAACACAGCTAAAACAGATTTTTTATAATTTAAGTGTTGTTTCCACCCAGCTATAACTATGTTTAAAGCGGTTTCACACCAATGTTTTGTCTAAAACCTGATTGTTATGAAATAATTATTTTATTAATATCTAAATATTGCACTAATTACGATTTTATCACAGTTTCGAGAATTTTTTCATCACAGTGCAAAGTGTTTATTGGTCTTAACTCCTCCGCTTTTAAAGTGTATTTGACTTTCTCTACAGGAACGCTTATCGAGGACTGCCACAATCTTGGAACAATGCCTGTAGCTAAACTTTTTTTAATAACTTGGAAATAGAAATATCCTAGGTATTGGATTGCATCTTTAAGCACATCTTCAGAAAATAATTTTTTCCCACCTATTTTGGTTTTAAATTATTACTGACTAATTATTGACTCTACATCACTTGTTGAGGCTTTATCAAATGTAAATTTGGTATTTAATTGCTTCAATGTGCTATCTTCTCTTTCAACTTGGTCAATATTATTCCTTATGTCTTTAACGCTATCTACAAAAAATGCGTTCAAACCATTTGCTATTTGAGGCTAATTATAATAACATTGACCATTAATTACAATTTTGGTTATAGAAATCAATTATATGTTTCATTGAATGTGAATTAAAAAGTCCATGTAATTGAGAAGAATAATTCAATTGATTATTAAAATTAATATTAAAATCACCCACCAAAACACTACATTCAGATGACTCAGACGTTTTACCGAAACATCACCCAAGTAGCTAACAAAGTTCGCATCACTAGAGCTTGGAGAATGATATAACACCCCTATTTGCCAATTTGATCTTAAATGCTTTATCTTTACGAAAATACACCAAATATTTTTGTCAGTCGATTTATTATACTTCACGACATATTCACATATTCATTTGTTTACGTACATTAAAACCCCACCGGTATGTCTAGGAGAGTCGCATCTTATCATGTTAAAGTTTTGCAGAACTAGCTCCTGATCCATGATGTCAGCCGTTACACAAGTTTCCGCCAACAATATTACAGCTGGTTTTTGAAGTTCAATAGGTCTTTCCAATTCAATTTTATTTGATAATATACTATTAATGTTAAGTTATATATACGGTCTAGTAAAAAGAAATCCATTATTTTTGCATTAAATTGAAGGTTTTATTTAGCATAGTTAGAATGGTCCGATTTAGGACAAATATGCACCGTTTTGTTTAATTACGTATTGCCATTAATGGCAATTTCATAATGCCACTCTCGACCCTATTGGCAAAAAACTGGGACAGTTGATTTTCACAAGCTTCTCTTGAGGCGAATTTTTCACCAGCAAAATCATTCGCCATAGACAGGAACAGGTAGTAATCACTTGGTGCCAGGTCCAGACTATAAGATGGATGCATAAGAATCTCCCAACCAAGCTCCCGAAGCTTCTGGTGAGTTACTATCGTGTGTGTGGCCTGGCGTTGCCCTGATGGAACACAATTCCTCTCCTATTGGCCAAAGCCGGCCGCAGAAGCGATTGCTTCTTTCAGATGGTTCAATTGTTGACAGTACAGGTCCGCAATAAGAGTTTGGCTGTAGGGGAGCAGCTCATAGTAGATGATTCCCTGCCAATCCCACCAAACACATAGCAAAACCTTCCTGACCGTCAATCCTGGCTTGGCCACCGCGATTCGACCACGAACGTTTTCGCTTGACGTTATCGTAAGTGACCCACTTTTCTTCACCAGTAACCACCCGCTTCAGAAATGGATCGATTTTGTTGCGATTCAGCAGCGATTCGCAGATTCGGTCCATGAGGTTTTCTTGCGTTAACTCATGTAGCACCCATGCATCGAGCTTCTTTTTGTATCCAGTCTTATTTAAATGGTTCCAAAAGGTTTTTTGTGGAATGTTTAGCTGACACAGTGCTTACATGACGGTCAGACTCGACGATTTCCATTATTTTATCGGTATTTTCGACAATTGGCCTTGCATCTTTGATATCAAAATTACCGGAAGGGAATCGACGAAACCAAAATTGCACGTGATTGGCTGTTACAGTATCAGGACCATAAACACTATTCACATTTTCAGCCGTCCGGCTTGCGTTTTCGCCTTTATTTAAGAAAAATATGGCATATTTTCTCTTTACTGGTGTCTATCTTTGACGCGTGCTCAAACAATACTGAGGCAAGCAATCACAAAACTGCCTGAAAAGTTTATTTAGTACGAAATCCTATCTTTCTAAAGCGTAACCCGATCGCACTTATACAACGCGAGATACATATTACTAAACCCATCTATTGGAAATATAATGGATTTCTTTTTACTACACCATATACAATTTATGACTGTGTTGCCTGATTGTAATTGCTACTTTCTAGGCTTATTCTTATTTTGAATGTATTTCTGATAAGCACGGTATTCTCTACTAAATGGAGAATGATTTACATTGACATTCAGAACTTTTCTTTGTACAAGATCACAACAATTAATACATTTAACATAAGTGGAATTACAATCTTTAACATCATGATATCCCGCACATTTACTACAATCCTTTTTATTAACGCATTCAGTAGATTTATGGTTGAACAAACATTTAAACATTTAAAACATCTAAATATCTGTACATGCTCATATACAGCACACGAATCACACTTAATGTTTAGTCTCTTCGGTTTTAAGATATTTTCAAATGTATAGCATTCCTCTCTCTTATTAGCATTATCATAAATTTTTTTAATTTTAAATTCCTTCTCTCTACATATATCATTTTGTTTAGTTATACATTCTATTAACTAACTCTTTCTAACTCAGTTTCTCAGTTAGTCCAATCACCTTTAATATTTTCTCCATATCATAGTCGTTACCAATTTGTTCGATAATTTGTTGTTGAACTTGCTCGCATGCTTCTTTATTCTTACATTGTACAATTATTCCACCGCTGTTCAATTCTTTAACCCCACTCACTAATACCTTCTTAAGCACATTTTTAGTTTCTTTGTTTCTCTTTTTTTTGTATTTAGTTTTGATTACAATTTTATTTTCGTTCAATTTCGCGGCTTGTGCATACGACAGTTGGTTGGATTTTTTATTATTGTTGTTAAATTTTTTGCTCTTCATTTTCAGCTCTTTTAGTATTTCAGTTAAAAGTTCCTTTTTCATTAGTTTATTTTTATTTCAATATTTTTTTCTAGAATATTATTAAACTCATTTGTTAAACTTTTCGTTATTTGTGAACATTTACTGAGTATCACCCTTTCTATAGCATCTGTCATCTCTGTTTTTCCATGTTTGTTTTGTTCATACTTTTGTATTTAATGTTTAATTTCAATAAATTTTGTATTGGTGTCAGATAGTGTGCATTGGTTGTAAAACCATTTCAAATTCATATTTTCACTTAGCGATTTTATTTACTTACTTACTTATGTGGCCATAACAACCGAATATAGATTTAGGTCGAAAATAACATGCTTCGCCAGGCATCTCTGTTCTTCGCTAGCTGGCGCCAGTTAGAATTTCCAAGCGCCGTCAGGTTCTCCAGTACTTGGTCTTTCCACCTGAGGTTTGGTCTTCCTCTTCTGCGTCGTCCTCCAGCGGGTTCCGAATATAACACCTTCTTAGCTGGAGCGTGTTCTTCCATTCGCTCGACATGACCTAGCCAGCGCAGCCGCTGGATTTTGATGCGCTTTACTATGTCAATATCGGCATACAGCTCGTACAGCTCATGGTTGTACCTTATTCGGTACTCGCCACCAACGCAAATAGGTCCAAAGATTTTGCGTAGGACTTTTCTCTCGAAAACCCCAAGAATTCGCTCATCCGAGGTGGAAATTGTCCAAGCTTCAGCGCCATGTGATAGGACAGGCATGATGAGAGACTTGTAGAGTGTAGTTTTCGTTCTTCGAGAGAGGGCTCGACTTTTCAATTGCTTACTCAGCCCAAAGTAACACCTGTTAGCAAGAGTTATCCTACGCATGATCTCCAAGCTGACGTCATTACTGCTGTTAATGCTGGTTCCAAGATAGACAAAGTCCCTTACTTCTTCAAAAGAGTAGTTGTCAACAGTGACGTGCTGTCCAAGACGCCGGGACTCTTTGTTTGTTGACACTAGATACTTCGTCTTGCCCTCGTTCACCGTGAGACCCATCCGACGCGACTCTCTTTCCAACTCTGAGAATGCTGCACTGACTGCTCGCGTGTTCATGCCGATTATGTCAATATCGTCGGCATACGCTAACAGCATGACGCTTTTGTTGAAGATAGTGCCATTATGTCGTAGATCAGCGGCTCGTATTATTTTCTCCATAATAAGATTGAAGAAGTCGCACGATAACGAATCACCTTGTCTGAAACCCCGTTCGGTATTAAACGGTGCGGAGAGGTCCTTCCCAATTTTCACTGCACAACGGGAGTTATGCAGTGTCATTCTACAAAGTCGAATGAGCTTTGCAGGAATACCGAACTCAGACATTGTTGCGTAGAGGTAATCCCTTACCGGACTGTCGAAATCGGCTTTATAATCAACAAATAGGTGGTGTGTGTCGATCTGTTTTTCTTGGGTCTTCTCCAGGATTTGGCGCAGTGTGAAAATCTGGTCGATGGTGGATTTACCAGGTCTGAAGCCACACTGATATGGTCCAATCAGGTTGCTGAGCCCAGGCTTCAACCTTTCACACAGTACGCTCGATAGAACCTTGTATGCGATACTCAGGAGACTTATTCCACGGTAGTTGGCGCAAATTGTAGGGTCTCCTTTTTATGTACAGGACAGAGAACACTGAGCCTCCAATCATCAGGCATGCTTTCATCCGACCATATTCTGCTTATGAGCTGGTGCATGCGGGTGAGCAGCTCATCGCCTCCGGTCTTAAACAACTCGGCAGGCAGGCCATCAGCACCTGCAGCTTTGTTGTTCTTCAGCGTTAAAATGGCCGTTTCAACCTCGTCATAGTCGGGTGGTGGAATATCAACACCATCATCTGTAATTGGGGTTATCGGGCAATCTTCTCCACTGGCGGAATTCTTCGTAGCATCGCCATTCAGTACCGTGGAGAAGTGTTCCCTCCATAGGCTCAGTACACTCTGGACATCTGTAACCAGATTCCCATTTCCATCACGACAAGAAGAGGCTCCGGGATTTAAACCTCCACTCAGGCGCTTGATATTTTCAAAGAATTTTCGAGTTTCATTCTTGTCGGTACACATCTCTATCTCCTCACACTCGCGTCTTTCCAACTCCCTCTTCTTGCGCCTGAAAAGACGTCTCTCTGCACTCCTTTTCTCTCTGTACCGCTCCTTAACAAATCGCGTTGCGCTTGCACGAAGGGTTTTTCTGTAGGCGGCGTCTTTCTCTGCGGTAGCGTCGCGACACTCCTGATCATACCACTCATTCCTCAGAGGCCGGTAGTAACCGATTACCTCCTCGGCAGCAGTAGTCATGGAGTGGGATATATGTGTCCACCGTGCGTATGTATCATCAAGTGGGGGAGTGTTCTGCATAAGCAAATCCGATAGTCGAGTGGAAAATGCATCTGCTGTCTCTGGTGATCGCAGCTTACTGACGTCGAGCTTTCTCTGTGTGGGACTTCTCTTGTTATTTGCGACACATAAGCGTGTGCGCACCTTAGCTGCAACAAGGTAGTGATCCGAGTCGATGTTGGCACCACGGATCGATTTCACGTCCATCACACTGGAAGCATGCCTTCCGTCAATCACCACATGATCAATTTGGTTTCTTGTACGTTGATCTGGAGACAGCCATGTCGCTTTGTGGATGTCGAGATGCAGGAATCTGGTACCACCAATTACCATGTTTCGTGCTGCGCCGATGTCGATCAGCCTCATTCCGTTATCGGAAGAGTTCTGGTGGAGGCTGAATTTTCCGACAGTTGGACGAAAGGTACCTTTCTTGCCCACCCTGGCATTAAAGCCGCCAAGCATTATTTTGATATCGTGGAGGGGGCAGCGATCGTAAGCTTCTTCGAGGCGCTGAAAGAAGCTCTCCTTGGTCACATTGTCCTTCTCATCCGTCGGAGCGTGGGCACATATAAGGCTGATGTTAAAGAATTTTGCCTTGATACGGATTGTGGCCAGCCGTTCTTTCACAGGCGTGAAATATGAGACCAGATGTCGTAGCCTTTTGCTGATTAAAAATCCACACTCTAATTCGTGCCTTTCAGCATGGAAACTGTAGTATATGTCACAGGACGCTCTTTTGGAGCAGCTCTGTCCCGTCCATCGCATTTCCTGGAGAGCGGTGATGTCAGCTCTGTATTTTTCGAGGACTTTAACCAGCTGGATAGAGGCACCCTCCCTATAAAGGGACCGGACGTTCCAGGTGTATATCCGTAATTAGTGGTCCTTTTTTCGTTTGCAGAAGTCATCAACAAAAGCGGTAGTCCTTATCCGAGGCATTGCTGTTTTTTTAATTGGGGGTTTTTTTATGTGGCGGGTCCCAAACCCAACGCACAACCTCTAACCGGGGAGATTTTCGCCACTCACTTCAGCCGCCTCCCAGCGGGTGCCAGGAAGACGTTGCCCGGTGGTCGCCACATGGAGGGCCCCCATTAATAATAATGAAAGCGCCGTCACATAGTAAGCAGAGCAAGCTATATGACTACCCCTCATTAACAATAAAGGTATCATCACATAGCGCTCAGATCAAACTACATGAAAGCCAGTGAGTTGACTTGCGATGAGTTCAACAAGCATTGCGCTAGCCCCACCCGGTTGTGGCAGTTAGACACGTTACCTTGCGAAAACACCACCAGACACCAGCGATTTTATTTCAGTTCTTTTTATTTTACTGCATTTTAAACAAAAGTTACATCCACAAAAGATCTGCAATTAGATTAGAAATGAAGCCTCACACCTCTCATCCTGAATCTCCCTCTCACCTACACGTGGTGGCAGTGTTAACCCTGATTGGAGATTGGGTACCCAACTCAAATGGAAAAGAAGGGAACAGACGAAAAGGGTGATCCCCTAAGCCGGGATAGTACGTGTCAATCGGCTTGATGTTTGCAGTTAGTGGTTACCATACTGTATTCTAGCGCTGCACCTCACTGATACCTGCCCGCCTCAGTGAGTAATCGTGGGCTTATCGGACCTTCCTTTCCCCACACTCGTGGGATTAAATATGGAAATACCAAATTTAGATAAAATAAATAAATTATCAGGTTCGCAGACGGCTTCTCAACTAGCGGATCAGGTGGAATGTAGCATTCTCAATACTGAACGACAGGTTCTAACTCCTAAACGGAGAGGACAGACGGAGGGCAAAGATAACAGAGACGAAAATTCTGCACCTACGACACGGACGCACAGTGGCACTTTTAAGCTATTTAGGAGCTAAAAACTCTTAACTCTGTTATTAGTAGACATATTTTAATGAAATTATACATAGGTTAATGTGGTCAGAGGTTATGTTGGTGTGAAATATGGGTCCGATCGGCTCAAACACCACGCCCATTTATGGGAAAATAGATCCTTTCCCAGCGCTTAGTGTGTATACTAATTAAGCAAGCCTAACGGCCGCGCCCACTTCTAAGGCACATATCTGATTAAAGTGGCGCTGGGTAATACAAAGTCGGGCTTACCTTACTATACACTCTTATCAGTTTCTGATTGGTGTTGTATCAAATGAAACTATCTTTAAATAAGAATGTTTTCGTTATTTCTTCTCATAACAGTTTTAACAAATATCAAGATTTATTTAATAGTTCTTTTGGTTATTAGAAAAGTTCCTAATGAGGAAAGCTACAAAATGGTATATAAACTAAATTTAATAATAATTAAATTAAGTTTGTTCAACTTTTAGTATAGACATTATTTCTTCACTAAAAAAATGAAAATTGTTATGTAGAGTTCTGTTGTTTCTAGATAAAGTAGAAATGAAAGAGTCTGAAGAAAACAGTAGGGTGTGGGAGAGATCGCACATTGTATCTACACAACTTGTTTTTCTGGTGTTATGCTCGCGGAATCTCCTCATGTCTTTATTTCTAACTCCATACCCTTAGCTTCATTCGGTAAGCAATGTGTAGAATACATTCCAAACATTTGATATAGGCATGCAAAGTAGAAAGCCCGCAATCGTACAACGTCTCATCATCCTTTCATTCATACATAATCTGCAAACTATTCATATCTTTCGGAGTAGCTTTGCAAATACCACATATTTGCACAGATGTATCACTCAGTGCGCTAAAACGTTTGCCATCTATCATTGTCAATTTTGCCACACTTCTAACAAAAATATATTTTTCTTTAACATTAATTATTGAGGCCTGCAATTCTGATAGTTGCATTTGAATATTTGCAGTTTCATTTTTAATTAAATCTTTAGTTTCCATTTCAAAACTTTCCATCAATTGTTTTTAACTGTAGCGGGACCATGCATATCGAAAACATATGACTGTCATTAAAGTCACTTTCGCTGTTTTCAATTTTTTGGTTGTACTCAAAATGACTGGAACTCCCATCGCAACCCCATTTCACATGCATTATCAAGCCTTGAGCAACCACCTTCAGATTATCTTCTAATACTTTACGAACATCTTCGATTTGTGCTATTCTTTCAACGCTGTGATTAAGAAGCCCCTGAAATTTTATTTCTGCTGATTTCGAAGTAGCAGATATCTGCTCGGGATAGCACTTCTTTTTTCTTCCAATAAAACATTGTAGGGGGTATATATTGGCATTTTTACTCTTCGCCCCCTGCTGTATAAGCGTATAAGAATATTTTCGGAGATGGCAGTCGACATAAAGTGATAAAGCTTCTTCGGGACCATATTCACTGCATACACACTCGAGGGAGAAAACCTTTTTTTTCTGCTCTTCAGGAGAAATAGTTGCTGCTTTTACTACTTGTGCTGTATTCCGAAGACCAACGCGGTTTAAGCTTACACGAGCAGCATACGCGAGTTCTGCATGGCTATAGTTTTGAACCAAAAATTGAACTCTTGCTCTCTTTGCTGATTCACAAAGATCTTCAAAATCGCCCTGAGGCCTTCCAAGATGACATGATGATGAAGTTGGCTTATCAGTTCCAAAAACTAAGCAGTTTTCAAGCCATGGTGAATAATCTCGCAACAATTTGCCTGTAGATCGTTCCGCCACTTAGCTTTCAGATTTGTTAAAAAAATTTATATTTCCTTCTTATAGCTTCCATAAAAGTCACTGTCCAAGTCTTCGATTCCAAGTTTACTGCATACATGATTGTAAACAGCAGCAGTTTTCTTGCTACAGTCTCGTAGAGCAACCCAAACCTCCAACAACTCCTTTAGAGAAATAGACTGCATATCCAATTTGTATCAGTTAGACACAGATGAACTTTTTGTAATTCGACTAGGGATTAACCAAAGATTCAAAATCAGTATGAATTATCTTAATGTTGCATAATGCACAACTTTGTCAGACCTTGAAACCTTCAAGTTCACAAATTTTAATGTATTTTTGTATACTCTTACCTATACGGCAATTACGGCAATTTACGACAATTATAAAAGCCTCTATTATTCAAATCCTATTAGTAAATTAAATGAACTTAAAAAAATATATCGAATCAGAGCTGATAAATTCGAGAAATACTGAAATTGGCTTCTTAAATTTAGCCTAAAAACAACGAACTTTCATCAAAAATAATAGCACATGGCAAATAGCAACTTTGACAGGTAACGATGCAACGAGGGTGGCAATAAAAACAAAATAAAAACAAAAATACCAAATACTACCAAAAACAGTCACCAATTCCATAACCAAATTTTCGACTTCTTAGCTCCTAAGTAGTTCAAAAGTGCCACTGTGGGACGGTAACTGGACACGAGAAACGGAAGGGAAGTAGGGGAACTGTGGCTGCTGAGGGTGCTTCGACATCTAAGGCCGCAGCTACACAGCCCTCTACAAGTATTGGACAGAGTAGGCAGCTTCCCGCCTTTGGCGCTGCAAGAAAGGCAACCGGTATGAGTGGGACGGGTACCAAATGGTATCTGCGCCATCTCAGTGAGGGCATAACGCTCGAGGAAGCCAAGCAGAAAGTGTTCAATCGCGCTAAGAGCACCTCTGACACAAGGAGGAGGGGCGCTACAGAAATCAGTCCAACTGATGGCAATGCTACCAAAAGAAACGGGGCTTTTGACACTGCACCGGGGGTTGCGACAAGAAATTTGCCAAAACCTGCTCCGAGATCAGAGGCGACCACCAGGAAAGAGAGTGTCAGCTACGACAATGTCATTAAAGGCGTCAAACTGGCTATAAGCCCGAAAACTGATCTGGAGGTCATCCTTTCGCGCGAGGAGCAGGGGCAACTCAAAAATCTTTTGATAGATAAGATGTTCAAGGGTTCTGAAATCGAACTTGAATTTGACGGCATCCACTTTCGACCAGGCCTCATCCTGGTTGACTGTATCACCGTACCGGTTGCTGAATGGGTGAAGGCGACGATACCAACGCTATCTGGGTGGTAGGGGACTGAGCTGACGACGAGCACTGGAGATGCTATCCCTGGTGTACATTTGATGACGATTTACCTTCCTCTAGCAGCGGGTACCGACGACAAGAAACTCTTCGAACTGATGGTAACTCAGAACAAAGCGCTGAGCACCAATCTCTAGAGAATATTTAGCAGCAAGGACGAGAAGTACGGGAAGCTGTTAACGATCGGCATCGATGATGCATCGCTTGAAGCGATCAAAGCCACAGACTGCAGAGTGGCCTACAGACTTGAACTTGATGGCATCCACTATCGACCAGGCCTCATCATGGTTGACTATTTCACCCTAGCAGTTTCTGAATGGGTGAAAATGATTATACCTAACCTATCTGGGTGGAAGGGGGCGGAGCTGACAACGTGCACTGCAGATGCTATCCCATGTGTATAACTGATGACGGTATACCTTCCCCGAGCAGCGGGTACCGATGACAAGAAACTCTTCGATTGTAACTCAGAATAAAGCGCAGAGCACCAATCTCTATAGAATCTTTAGCAGCAAAGACGAGAAGAACGGGAAGTTGTTAAGGATCGCCATCGATGATGGATCGCTTGAAGCGATCAAAGCCACAGACTGCAGAGTGGCCTACAGATTTGGCAAGATCTCTGTCAATCTGCATTAAGGACGTGCAATAGAAAACCCTCTTGTCGAAGGGGCAACAACTAAGCAAAACTCAGCCGACGCCGAAGAGATCCTAAAAGAGGCGGTAAAAAAAGTGGTCAGGAGCAAGATGCCTGCAACCGAAGTCAGCGTTCTTGCTACCGAAAGCGAAGGCATCAATGCATCAATGCCTTTAACTTAACAGCGCTAAAACAGACTGGCGAAATAGAAGACTCCGACGAAGTACGATACTCTAGAGCTTGTCTACAAACTGGTACAGTATAGCGAAAGGAAGAAGCAACCTCTAATATACAGATGTGACTCCAATGCGCATAATGAGGTATGGGTGAGAACAAACACCAACAATCGTGGTGAGTACCTTCTTGAATTTATAATTAGTAATAAATTAGAAATTTTAAATGTGGGTGATACACTCACAGAATACTGCGAATTGACATAGAGGGGGAGGAATTAACACAAAGAATTTTAAGGAATCCGAGAAAAACAAACTGGGAAAAATACTTAAACAATCTGAATGCCAACCCAAGCCAACTAACATTAGGAGACTGTATCAGAAATGAAATACAACTAGAAACTACGGTAGAAAGTTTCAATAAATTCATTTGAGGATAGTTGTCCAATAAGCAAGGTGAGCTCCACCAAGAACGTACCTTGGTGGAACAATGATCTAATGAAACTAAGAACGAAGTAGGTAGGTTATCAAATAGATAAAAAATTACCGGGGATTGGACTACAGAAAGACTCTAACATTCCACAACAAAGAGATTAGGGAAGCGAAACGCATAAATTTCATAAACTTCTGCGGAAGCATTGAGCTCACTACTGTGGTATCAAAAATCTATAAAGTGTTAGCCAAAGGCGGTAGTATATCATCCACTAACTTTAAAAAAGGAGATGGTTCCTTTACGGAAAATGAAGAAGATAGAGTAAGATTACTTCTTGACACACACTTCCCAGGTTCTTCCACATTCGTGCCAGCAGGGACAGAATATACTGAAAACCTGAGAAGAATAAGCAGGAATGTATAGGTCTTGGCAAGTGAAATTTGCACGGAACCTAGGATCAGATGAGCAATTAATATCTTTAAACCATTGAAATCACCAGGAGTAGACGGAGTTCTTCCAGCATTACTTCAGAAAGGTATAGAGCATCTATTAGGTCCATTGACGAGATGAGTAAAATACTTCATATCAGGAAGGTTGAAATACAAACTAGTACAGGAAGTATAATTGCGAACATCACACGGGGTTGCCCACAAAGTGGTATACTATATTGGTAAAATTAGAAAACAATGGTTGGTCATTCAACTAGGATTCAAACTAAGGACGGGTTGGTACACCACGATTGTGCTGAATATTAATTCAGAAAAAACAACGGTAGTACCACTCACACGAAAGTATAAACTTATAAGTATAAATCTATCCGTTTAGACGGTATAGAGATAGAACTTCAAAAAGTAATAAAATTCTTGGGTATCCATTTAGACCAAAATTTATTGTGAAAACCCACATTGAGGAGATTAAACATAAAGCTATCAAAACTTTCATGACGTGTAAAACTATTGCGGGTAAAAGTTGGGGCTGTACACCAAAAATTCTGCGATGTATATACACAGCAATTGTCAAACCAATGATAACCTACGGGGCATTAGTCTTGCAAAACTTAACGAAGCAGCAGACAGTAATTAACACTCTCAGCAAGATACAAAGGCTTACATGTGCATGTATCACGGGAGCTATGCGAACATGTCCAACGGCATCAATGGAGATGCTCTCGGATGTTACTCCTCTTCTCTTTACCGAAAGAAGAGAGAACTTCTCGCTGAGCAACTTCCTGAAATATCGATGCCAAGGGACTTGATACTCCCAACGTTCAGCTTCAAGAAACATTTTAAAACTAAGCTTAGTAATAAAAAAGATTGGGAAGGTATATCGGAAACATACAAGGTAAACCAGCACATTATGACATGGTACACCGACGGCTCCCTCAATGACGATGAAGCCGGCATGGGTGTATTCGAACCAGGGAAGAGATACTCTGAACCATTAGGTAAGCACACATCTATCTTTCAGGCGGAAGTATATGTAATAGATAGATGAGCGCACTTTAATCTCGAACGGAATTACCGAAACCGCAGAATAGCAACACTGACTGACAGCCAGACAGCTATCAGAACACTCAAATCTCACCAAGTTACATAAAAAATGGTGACGGAGTGCATTGAAAACACTGAATGGGTTCCGGAGCCTGTAAGGATCAATCGAAATGAAATGGCACATAAACTTGCCAGGAAAGGAGCATCAACTCCATTTGTAGGGTCCGAATCATTCAGTGGATTAGGATCGTTTAACATCTCCCGTATTTTCTGAGAAGAAGAGGATAGACAAAGAAGATTATACTGGAAAAACATACTGGGGGGGTTATAACATTCCAAACTAGCACTAGGGACATACAACCTAAGACGCTACGAAGACTGTATGAATCTAACGAAGACAACCTGAGAATCATTACGGGATTATTAACAGGATATTGTAGGATGTCCTGTAGGATTTCCTCTGATGCTGTTCTGCAGGAAAGAGGACAAGACCGCACAACATGTGATGAAATTTGTTCCGCCCTGATGCAAAAGAGAAGGAAACACCTGGGAGATTTCATCATAGTATTCACCAATACTACAATTCATCGAGGGAATTGGGTTAGGAGACTTATTGTAGGTCCACTAAGGGGGCACAATAGATCTTATAGGTCGCAACGCAACATCCCCCAACGATAATGATAATAATATATTCACAAAAATAGGCTCTACACGATACATTTTTCTTTTCCTTTAAGTGGACTATTCTGTGCTTATGTCAAATAACCATATTTTGATTTGATAAGAGCAGCGCATATGTTTGGCATTCTTTCGAATTTATTCATTAGGAATTTATGAATTTTTTTACTCTTTTTCCAAAAATATATGTATATATTTATATGAACTAAAACTATTTTTTAAAACTATTTTAAGTAAATAAATGAAATATTACGGCTTACCGATGGCACCGTGAATTACTTTGTTCACTCTCCCAATTAATAAAAAAAATGAATATGTGGCACTTACAGGTCCCAGAGGGCCCTTTGGCTGAGCTTCTCTCCCACTACTGCTATGCGTGTTCAATTTTGGACAGTATTAGAAGAAACCTATGGAGACCTAATTAGGCCCTATTTTCGTTACCCCTTTTTTAAGAACCGGAACTGGTCTAAATACTAGGTTTTCCTTGGAACCGGACTCCATAGAACCGGTTCTTTAAATACAAAGAACTGCACATCAACAATGGTGAAAATTTTTAGTGGAATTATAAATGTGCTGTGTGGTGAAAATTGAACAACTAAAAGTGAACCAACTTAAAAAGCTGTTGATAGAGATGAATCTATCGTCATCAGGTGCAAAAGCGAAACTGCTGGTGAGGCTAAGGCAAACCATGGAAGCTAATGGTGTTAATATAGAATAACATAAGTTCTTTGGGGATTCCAGAAAACAACTGACTACAGGCTTCAAGAACATTTGGATCGCTAAGAAAACGTTAATTGAGAATTCCAAAAAACAATTCACTACAATTCAAATTCAAAACATTCAAAAACATTCGACTCGTCAAGAACATTTCATCGAAAATCTACAAAAATTAATTGATCTCAGATTTTAGAAAATTTCCGGAGCTATTAATAAAAAAGTTACGGATCTGAGCTTCGCAATAAGAACATTGCTGACCGCAAAAAACCTACTACCACAAAACCTACCAACAAAAGTCAACCGTTAAGAGTTGAAAGTATCAAAACGTTCTCCGATGTAGCCTCCGGAAATAAATCTGAGTAGAATCGAGAAAACGTCTTAACGCAAATCTTCAAAAAGCTATATGAACAGACATCCTTCAATCAACTACTATTTAATAGAATTGGAAAACTCGAGATGGCTGTGAATGCATGATAAAAATTAAAAATCATATCTTGGAACGTAAGCGAAATCCTCAAGCATAAACGCGAACTAAAGCTGCTACTACACAAGTAGAAAATTGATATTTGTTTGATATCTGAGACGCATTTAACCAATAAAATAAAACCACTTTTAAAGGCTAAAAGGGTTCTATGAAAGAGAGCTGAGAGCGAAACAAAAGCCTTTCTCCTAAACTACAGACTCATTGGGAAGGACCATATGAGATTATAGCAAAGATTATGACGTAGTGTATCGTATTCAACGTGTCTGAAATAAAAGAGCAAAGTTTAAAGTAGTGCACTTGGAATGACTTGCGTCATATCAGGAGGATGTATAAAAGCTTCTTCGGGACGAACAATGTTTAGAGGAGGGCAGTGTAATGAGTATCGATGGTTGGTTATTCATTACTAATTGTGAATGACACTAATAATGGCAGCTTCGAAACGAGTGTCAGCAAAAAGAAGTAGGCGATAACCAGAACAAGCGAACGAGAAAAAAAGAGAAGACTCTCGTCTACGATAAAGGAAGATTCTGGAGTGTTGCCACAGAGTATAAATAGGGCCAGTTGTTGACAAAATCAGTCAATTGAATTCAGAAAGTGATCGCGCAAACATTGGTACGATATCAGAGGCAAAAGTTGCCAGTACATTAAAAAGTTATTGTTAACAGTTGATTGTAAATAGAGTTGATTAAACAAATTGTTGCTGCATATAATTGTAAAAAATAAGTGTTGCAATTATTATTGACAGAATTCAGTGAACGAACAAGCTTAATTAAAGTAGAATTAATTGTTCACAAAATAAAAACTTAACAATATCTAACTAATACATATTGTAACGAGTATCAATGGTTGGTTATTCATCAGTAATTGTGAATGGCACGAAAAATGGCTACATTGAAACGAATGTCAACAAAAAGAAATAGGCTATAACCAGAAAAAGCCAACGAGGAAAAAAGAGAAGAATATCGATAACGATTAAGGAAGATTCTTGAGTGTTTCCACAGAGTATAAATAGTACCAGTTGTTGACAAATAAATTGAACACTGCTCCGAAAGTGATAGTGGCAACATAACACCATCAAGTGATTGAGGGAGTATCACACGATAGCAAGTCAAATTAAAATGTGATTGTAAATAGTTTTTTTTTTTTTTTTTTGTTAGCTTATTTTTTTTTTATTGAATCTTTCTTAAATACAAGAAACTAACAATAATTATTCAAATCTTACAAGCTAAATAAAACTATGTGATATCCCCTACGTTCCATCACAATTTGGTGAGTCGCGAGATGTAGCAATTTTACAGCATATTCAGTGTGTCTTTTCTTTTTAATCGACGATGCCCCTTGCTCAGCAACAATTGCCTAGCAAGGGGATTCGGATGACTGTGTAATTTTTGAATGTAGCTTCTGCAGGACATTGCAACTTCCTCAGAAATTGTGGATACATTTAAATCTCGATGGATGTTAACGTTCCTCATATACCAAGGCGCGTTTACAATAATTCGCAGACACTTGGATTGTATTCGCTGCAATTTTTCGATATTAGAGGGAGATGCGGTGCCCCAAAACTGAATACCATAAGTCCAGATTGGTTTCAGGATTGCTTTATATAATAGCACTTTGTATTCAAGATTCAACTTTGATCGTTTGTGTAACAGCCACCATAACTGATTCATTTTAAGCTTGATCTGAGTTTTCTTTGCCTCTATGTGATATTTCCATGTCAGCCTTCTGTCGAGGTGAATACCCAAGTACTTTGTTGAGGAACATTGTGGAACTGATTGGCCATTAATTTTAAGTGGGGGACATGTATCTAGCCTTAGCGTGAAGGTTACATGTACGCTCTTTGATTCATTGACTTTTATACGCCATTTTGCTAGCCAGATTTCGAGAGAATCGACGTGAGTCTGCAGGAGTTTAGTAGCTTCTATGGGGTTAGAGCGAGAGCACAATATTGCCGTATCATCAGCAAAGGTCGATATGAATGTATAGTTATTGTTGGGCATATCTGAAGTGTATAAGAGATACAGTAAGGGACCCAAAACGCTTCCTTGAGGAACGCCAGCGTGAATATCCAATGGATTTGTTGTGTAATCCTTGTGATGTACGAGAAATTGTCTTTTCGTGAGGTAGCTACTAAGCAATGAGGAGACATTTGCAGGCAGTAATAGTTTGAGTTTGTAAATAAGGCCATCGTGCCATACTTTATCGAAAGCTTGAGTGATATCAAGAAAGACAGCTGAGCAATACTTTTTTTCTTCAAAAGTGTTCCTTATCAGAGTTACAATGCGGTGGACTTGTTCTATTGTGCCGTGCTGTTTTCTAAATCCAAACTGATGTTGAGGAATCAGTTGGTTGAGATTAATAAATGGAGTTATATTCATGACAAGTAGCTTTTCGAATACTTTAGAAAGTAGAGGCAGGAGGCTGATAGGTCTGTACGATGCAACTTTTGTAGGGTCTTTTCCTGGTTTTGCTATCATAGTAATTTTTGAAGTTTTCCAGCATTTGGGATAGTGTTTAATACGAAGGATAGCATTGAAAATGTGCATCAGATGAATTACTGAAGCCGGAGGTAGCTCTTTTATCATTTTACCGGTAATTTTATCTGGACCAGGTGATTTTTTTGGGTTTAAATCTTTATAAATTGCTTTGAATATGTCCTTTTTTTTAATTTTGAGCGTTATTGAGCAAGGTTGAGAGGTTAATATTGGTAATGAGGACTGTGAAGAGGGTGGATTGGGTGTAAACACACTTTTTAGGTGGTTTGCAAAAGCCAAACCCTTCTCACAGTTGCTTCTAGCCCAATTACCGTCACTCAAACGGATGGGGGAATCAGTGAGAATTGGCCGATTTGATTTTTTTGCTGATTTCCACAAAGAGTAGTCTGACGCTTCACCAGGTGTTAATTTCGCTATGTGCTCTTCTAACTCTTTGTTGTTTTTATTTTTTAAGGCTTGCTTTAACTTTCGAGTGCAGTGCTGTAGCTGTGTTTTCAGATTCGGTGATCTGAATTCTTGCCATTGTCTTCGGAGTCTTCTTTTCTGTCTTACTAGCAATTCAATATCGGCTGGTGTGTATGGGCTATAGTTTGATTGCTTGCATACCTTTGTGCAGGTGGCTGAGCTGAGAGCTAATGAGAGCAGCTGGTTGAATTTTTCGAGTGCTGAGTCTACATCGTGTCCATTTCTTAATACAGTACTCAGAGGAAGATGGGAATTTATATATTTCTTGAATTTTAACCAGTCTATTTTCTTTCTAACGCAATTACCTTGGGGGCTTGGTGATTTTATAGATATTACCGTGGGTGAGTGGTCAGATGATAGATCATAATTACACTCTGTGGAGATATTTTCCATCTGCAAACCTTTGGCGACTCCAAAGTCTATGAGATCGGGTATTTTCCTCTTGTCCGTCGGCCAATATGTCGGTTGACCATTTGAAATAACATCGTAGCCGTGGTTAGTGATGATTGAACATAGTCTTTTGCCTTTTGGAGTTATTAATCGGGAGCCCCAGTGAGTGTGTTTGGCGTTGAAATCGCCAGCAACCAAGAATTTGCTACCAAGAGTTGAGAAAAATTCTTTATATTGCTGTTCGGTAATACTGTATCTTGGGGGACAGTATATCGCAGATATTACTAGGTTAGAGATGTATTCTTCCAGACATATAGATGTTGCTTGCAAGTAGACGCTACTAAAATCTTCGAGAACATGGTGTTTTATTCTGCTTTTTATCAATATGGCAGTTCCTCCACGTGCCTTACCATGCGGATGATTTGTGGTGTACAGTTTGTAATATGGTATTTGGTAGCAATTTTTGTCAGTGAAATGGGTCTCAGATATCATCATTATGTCGATTTGGCTGGATTCAAGGAATTGAATTAGCTCCAAACGGTGCTGGCTTAAGCCGTTGGCGTTCCAGTGGCATATCTTGAGACAACTCATGGTCTGGATAGCAATGATTGGAGTAACATCGATTGATTTTTCATCATTTCTTGCATCATTGTTTGCATTGAGTTCATGAATTGGTTCATATTCTGAATCAATGTTTGAAGCAAATGTTCAAGGGTACTTGGCTGTTGGGTGGGCAGTGAGTGTTTCTGCTCATTATTTACATTGCTTTGTTGGTGTGGGTTTTGTTTTAACACGCTAGCGTATGAATTGGTTTGATTCTTGTTTGGGATTGCAGAGAAGAATTGTGTTGCATCAATATTTTGTCTCTTACTTGAGTTGGCTATCTGAGTTTGCTCAACTGGTTTTAGAGGTTGATTGCTAGCGGAGAAATTTAGCTTTAGGGTTGTATATACTGGGCAACCTCTATAATTTGCGGTGTGATTACCTCCACAATTGCTGCATTTTTTTATGCTAGCATCGCCTTTAGATTTTGGGCATATGTTTGATTTATGGAGATCTCCACAAATCACACAAACAGCTGGCAGGGTACAATATGTCTTAGTATGTCCATATTCTTGGCAGTTGCTGCACTGAGGAGGTCCAGTTCTCTTATGGGGTTCTTCGATTGTGATTTTGCGATGCAATAAATATCGAATTTTATATATGGGGTGTACTTCACCTTTTTTTAGGGGTTTTGTTTCAGGCTGAAGCTCAATACGATATAACGGTTGAGGTATATTGCTCTTGTTGAGAATGTTGAACACTGTTTTGGCTTGAAACCCTTCTTCCTGAAGGGCAAGTTTGATTTCGTTAATATCAACGTTGGGTTCGACGCCTTTGAGTACAACGATTAAGCCCTTACTACTTTTTAGCTGATATGTGTAGTAATTCTTTTTTACAGCATCAAATTCCGCTATTACTTTGCGATAATGAGTTTCGCTGTAGATTTGCACTTTTGTTTCCTCAATTTGGCCTTTGCGAATAGGAACAACATGGAAATTCTTTGGTCCTATAAGACTTGTAATTCTAGAAATCAACTTATCTGAGTTGCGTTCTCTCAAGAAAATGGGTGGGGGTTTGAAATTTTTCTTGGAGATAATATTTTCGTCACTTTCATCACCTGAAAGCAGAGCGTATCTATTTTCCGAACTAATAGGGACAGTGTTCTGCTTTTGAATTTTTGTTGAATTCATTTGTTTTGAATTTTGCGGACTTCTCTTTCGCTTTACTACAGTAATGTAGCGATCAATACCAGTTTGAACAGCAACTGGTTCTTTATTAGTCATCGCACTAGTTGCTTTAACTACTGGGTCATGCACTTCAGTAGAAGTGCCGTTATTTGATTGCTTTGATGTTGTAGCTGTTGGTGTTACAGCAGGAGAAGCACATTGTACACTCCATGGTATAGAGGGAGATAGTATATCACGATAGAACAAATTATTTTTTTTGTCTGTATTTATTGTTGTTGCAAAATTTGATGAATTTTTAATATGTGCAGGCAAAAGATTTGCACTGTTACTTTCACTTGTGCAGTGTGTATCAACTGTTTTATTTGATAATGCACTTATCGGGGGGGTTTGCGCGGGTGATTGCAAATTATTGTTTACACACACATTAACAGGCGATTGCCGTTGCCGGAGAGGAGAGCGTTGAACACTCATATTATAATCAAAATGTTTGCAAATTATATTATTTTATTTGTTTTTTTTTTTTTTTCTAAAAATCGAAAGAAACACGTCCACTCTTATTGGTGACTTTCGCGAAACATCATACATACATTAAATAGTTGATTAAATAAATTGTTGTTGTATGTAGTTGTACAAAATAAGTGTTGCAATTGTTATTGACAGAATCCAGTGACCGAGTAAGGTTGATATGAGCAGAATTAAAAGCTCACAAAAAAAAAGTCTAATAATATGTATGTATGTAAAAATAAATGTTTTTATAATTGCGAAATAGTGCAAATTTAAAAGGTAAAAAAATTTTTGTTAAATTTATTCAATAATTAAAATTTATATTGTATTATATCCACATATACACATACTTATTGTTTTATAGAAAATCCTATAACATAAATACTTATAATTTATAGAAAAAAAAAGGTCATTTAAATAATGATTAATTGTTATCTATTCCTTCAGAAAGTACATATAAATATATCTTCCAAGATATATTTGAATTAAACATACATTTAATTACACAAACAAAGCAGTCATTGCTGACTTCAGTGCAATTGCCTTTCGAATCAACTGCCTTTCGAGTGTATTGTTATATTATTATTTTTTAGGGATTATCCAAATCAGTCCACTATTATCTGGATCCCTTTTCGTCCCTCAAATCTTGTGTTATGTACTTGTTTGGTTGCATAATTCTTCTACTTCCCTTCTGTATTGTTACAACTACAATGGTTAATGAAACAAACAAGACCATCCATCTTTAGTTCAGTGCAGTCAGTGGCACTCTTCTCTTTGTTTTAAAGCTCTTTCATTCAATCGCTGAGTAAGTATTGTGTAAATCATAGAGTTGAATTTTAAGAGACTGTCTTGAAATGCAATATGAATAAGCCGTTGCAAGCGTGTACCCATTCTGTTGTTACCTTTACCAAGATATTTAACTTCTCGCCTGAAGAGTGAACACTTTTTCGGATTCAGTTTAAGCCCTGTTGATTGTATGCGCAACAAATACTACTTTCAACTTTTCCAGGTGGTCGTTAAAATCTTTCATTCCATCACGATAATGTTATCGAGTTACACCAAGCACGTTTTCCAGTGTAATCCTCTTAGTACGCGCTCCATCAAACGTTCAAAAGTAGCTGGGACATTGCATAAGCCAAATGGCATCATTTGGCCATAGACCATCGCCAATACTGAAAGCTGTTTTCTATTTGTCCTCCTTAACAAGTTCCACTTGCCAGTAGCCACTTTGCAGATCAAGAGTTGAGAACCACTTCGCACCAGATAGTGTGTCCAGAGTGTCATCGATTCTTGGCAGTGGATAGCTGTCTTCTTTCGTGATATCATTTAGCTTTCTGTAATCCACACAGAATCGAGCACGTCCATCCTTCTTCTTTACCAGCACAACTGGTGGACTCCATGGACTCGCTGATGGTTCAATAACGCTTTGCTTCTGCATATCTCTTTTAGTTGTCGTGGTCCTTGGCGAATTGGCCTTGAATTACCGAGGTCAATGTGATGTTTCACGATCGTTGTTCATTTTCCAATTTGTTCATGTGAAGAAAAGATTGAACTGTACTCCTCCAATAGTTGTAAAGCCTCCGGCAATATATTCGTAAGTCGCTACTCTCTTCGAGTAACACGGTAGTTTGTTTCTGGCTTCGACAGGATTTTACTATAGTATGCTATTACTTTTTCTTGCCCATCTATGATCTGAGAGAGCACACCACCTATTCCAGAGTCACTCGCATCTGTGTCCAACACAAACTTTTGACCAGGTACTGGATACGCTAATATTGGTGCTGAACATAGTCTTTCTTTCAGCTGTTCGAATGCAATCTGTTCTTCCTCGCCCCACACAAATGGTTTGCTCCTTCTTGTTAACTCATGCAAACTGCTGGCGATGTTTGCAAATCCAGGAACAAATCGTCTATAGTAGGTACATAAGACTAGGAAGCTTCTTAACTCGTGAAGATTTGACGGAATAAGCCATTATTTTACTGCTGTTACTTTCTCCTCGTCGGTATGTACCCCTTCTGTTGTTACTTTATGACCAAGATATTTAACTTCTCGCCTGAAGAGTGAACACTTTTCATATTCAGTTTAAGCCCTGCTGATTGTATACGCAACAAATACTACTTTCAACTTTTCCAGGTGGTCGTTAAAATCTTTCATTCCATCACGATAATGTTATCGAGTTACACCAAGCACGTTTTCCAGTGTAATCCTCTTAGTACGCGCTCCATCAAACGTTCGAAAGTAGCTGGGGCATTGCATAAGCCAAATGGCATCACTGTAAATTGCCATAGACCATCGCCAATACTGAAAGCTGTTTTCTTTTTGTCCTCCTTACCAAGTTCGACTTGCCACTTTGCAGATCAAGAGTTGAAAACCCTTTCGCACCAGATAGCGTGTCCAGAGTCATCGATGGCAGTAGATAGCTGTCTTTTTTCGTGATATCATTTAGCTTTCTCCTTCCTTCTTCTTTAGCAGTGCAACTGGTGAACTCCATTGACTTGCTGATGGTTCAATAACACTTTGCTTCTGCATATCGGAAATCAGCTTAATGGCTTCATCTCTTTTAGCTAATGGAAGTTGTCGTGGTGCTTAACGAATTGGTCAAGAATCACCGTTGTCAATGTGATGTTTCATGATGGTTGTTCGTCCACTAGTTTTTCCATTTGAAGAGAAGATTGAACTGTACTGTCTTCAATAGTTGTAAAGCCTTTTTTTTATTCAGTAATCGCAACTGCACATTATTTCCGCTCTGCCAGTTCCCGATCTTCCACTTTTCAGCGACGAACCCTTTTCGCAGTCTACTACGGCAGTATCTTCCTAGCAATAACCAATCACCATTTCTTTCTTCACAACTGTAGATGAATTAGTTGAATTTAATATTCGCACCGGTACCATTCAATTTTCTTTAGGATCCACTAACGTCTTACCAAGTATGATGTTCTTATTCGTTATTTTTTTATCCGCTTCCAGTACCCACAACTTACCTGTCCCATCATCCACATTCATCTGTACCCAAATTACCGCTTGTGATTTTGCTGCCAGTATTCGTTTGATGTTTCCACTACACTTGTAATCAATGTTCAATGGTAACTCGACATAGTCGAGTCATAACAACAACACCAATTATAACGCCATCGATGATGACGGCCACAATGAATTCATGTTCCCACGTGCAATTTCCATTAAATACTCCTTTCCTAATCTTACCAAAATTTGTGCATCCTCAGCCGTTGCCGTACGCAATTTTATTCCCAGCAAACGCACAAACATCTTTACCAACTCGCTCTTGATTATAGAATGTGATGCACCAGTATCCAGAGTTAACATGAATTCCATATTGTACAGTTTTCCATCAATAGTCAAGCTGCTTGGCACACGCTGTAGTTGAATGAATGAACGTGAATGAAGGGGCAACCCACTGTTCAGCGGGGCCTGAACTGACTCCGTTTAGTTTCATGATGGATTTTTGTTAGTGGAGCGATCGCTGTTCACCTTATTCTCCTTCTTTTGTCTTCCTGGAGAATTCGATCTTGTTCGCTATCATCGTAGACAGCAGTCACGCGCCATGTGTCCTGGTTTGTCGCAAATGAAGCACTTCCCAGTAAATGTGCTTTCACGTCAACCTGTTGTTTTTGCTTCAGATTGCACTACTGACTTGAATGCCTGATACATTGCTTCAACCAGATCTGATGTTTCTGTTTCTAGTTGACGTACACGCGGCATTGGTCGACACATTAAACTAGCGGCTTCATACGTCAAGGCACTACTAATTGTTTCCGCATATGTACTCTTTAGGGACATGATTAGGGCACGCTTAGTCTCTCCGTCGCGTAAACCATCTATGAATGCCTCTATTTTTATTTTCTCGATTCCGAATTACCAGAGAACGCAAGATGATATAAACGCTCAATATCGGAAGCGATATCCTGAAGGCCCTTATTACTACGTTGCACACGCGATCTTAATTCCACTCTATGCAATTGACTCTTATATTCATTTCCATATTAGCGCCGGAGTGTGTCCATCAGCTACCATGATTATTCTCTGGAACCATCTGTAACACCTTTTAATGCCACTATTAAAGCAGCAGTCTTGTCACTATCGTCCCATTGATTCTTCGAAGCTGTTGTATCCTACTGAAGCTTGAAGATGTTGAATAGCGTAGTTCCATCAAATGTTGGTGGCTTTAGCTTAATTGTAGTTGATTCTCTAATCACTGATGTGGTTGCTCCACTTATTTTTATTTTATTAAGTTCGCGCTTTAATTTCTCAAGCTTTTCTTCCAAGTCGTCATGTCCGTCTACATATTCCTTCAGCTTATCATCCAAATCATCCACATGTTCTTTCAGCTCTGTGACTTTGCCATTAATAGCTGCGAAAATTTCGTGAAATCTGAGATAAATTCCTTTTTGTAGATTCTCGATAACGTGTTCTTGGCTCTATTTTGCTCTCTTCCTCAGCGAGTACAACTGCATGTTCTGTCATGTTCTTCTTCTTCTGTTATGTTCTTCTACATTAATACCCTTAGCCTCCATGGCTTGCCTTAGCCTCACCAGCAGTTCTGCTTTGTACCCGATGACGATAGATTCATCTCTGACAACTGTTTTTTCAGTTGGTCCACTTTCAGTTCTTAAATTTTTACCACCTTTACAGAATCTCACTTCTGATACCAATTGTTACGTTTTTATTTTGTGAACGTTGAATTCTATTTGAATCAACCTTGTTCGATCACTGGACCCTGTCAATAATAAATGCAACACCTATTTTGTACAACTATATACAGCAACAATTTATTTAATCAACTCTATAAAATGAGCTATTTGCAATACCTCGTTAATGTATTTGCAACTTTTGGCTCTGATACTGTACCAATGTTCGGAATTTAATTGGTTTCATTTGTCAACAACTGGCCCTATTTATACTCTGTGGCAACACTCCAGAATCTTCATTTATCGTAGTCGAGAATCTTCTCTTTCTTTCTGGTTGGCTTGTTCTGGTTATCGCCTGTTTCTTATTGTTGACATTTATTTCGATGCTGGCAATATTCGTGTCATTCACAATTAGTGATGAGTAACCAACCATCGATACTCGTTAAAATATATTAAAAAAGTACATACATGATTATGGATTATTTGATTTTAATTGATTTTTTTTTAATATTGGTATTTAAATGGGGTCCTTTGATTAATTTTATGGCTGAAAATTAATTGAAAGTGGTTAGAACTTTGGAAAACGTTGAAAATCGTCAAAAAAATATCTTTAAAATAGCAAACCTGTCCATACAAGAGCTCGCACTTGTTTTACTGTTCAAGCTAGAAATTTCAATAAGAATTGCGTCAGCGAAAAGATAGAATACGAAAGCAAGCGAGAAAAACAAAAGTTCGAAAAAGAAGTAACGAATAATCTTAGTCGTTCAGTAAGCATAGGAACCAATTGACAAGAAACCAAAGAAATGCATGCATTCACAGTTCGCGTATTTTGGGTGCGTATTTTCTTACAATCGGTATCGGAAGCCTTTTCTTATATGAAAAAAGTAATGCATGGCATATTTTCCTACTGGGTACTTACGACAGCAATAATAACTTACCCCTTATAATGACACATGTTATGGAAGAATATGTATGTATGTATTAATTTAAACTCCAACAGTGGTAGTTTACTGCTCTTGTCGTTTTATTTATCGCAGAAGCTCTCTCAAGTCGTGCATGTAAGTGGCAAAAAAAACAAAACCCTTAGCCGAAATCACTTAAATCTCGCATTATTCAAAGGAACGTAGATATGTTAATGGAGTGAAACATCGCACATTATGGTTTTTTGGTTTAACTGATTGAATCAGCTGTCGTTAACAATGTGACACTGTATAACCCATATTTCGATTGGGATGGCGTAATTTGCTGATATTATTGCAATTGATGATTTCGCTGTTTACATGGTTAATGTCACAAATTAATATACACTCCATTAAGCTTTTGTTAAACTGTAGCCGTATACTCTTGTATATATGACAGGATATTGTAGGCGTTACCGCAATAACGTTATTTATGAGATATGCATCTTAAATAATACATAATGAATATAAACATCACTGTGACTTAGAATTTTGTATATCAAACAATTCTACAATACACATACATTAGTTATGACACAACAGCATTTAAATGTCCGCGGAAGCTTCTACAGGAATGCATAGTCTTGTGTTTCCAGCAGTATGGCAAGCGGCAGAGATGTACTTTCAGACCAAATAAAGATCGTCTTGAGTATTTAAACAATTCCTTGTTCTTTTTTTTTTAAAGTTGGTGCGCTCTAAATAGAAAACCCGATATACTCGTATATGTATATATATATATATATATATATATATATATATATATATATATATATATATATATATATATATATATATATGTACATATATATATATATATATATATATATATATATGTATATATATATGTATATATATATATGTATATATATATGCATATATATATATATATATATATATATATATAATATATATGTACATATATATATATATATATATATATATGTACATATATATAATATATATATATATATATATATATATATATATATATATACATGTATATATATATATATATATATATTGTTACGTTTTTATTCTTGTGAGCGTTTAATTCTATTTGAATTACCTTGTTCGATCACTGGATTCTGTTAATAATGTTTCCGTGATCACGTTCGGGATCAAATTGATTCTCACTTCTCAACACTGGCTCTATTTATACTCTGTTGGCAACACTCCAGAATCTTCCTTTATCGAGATACTTCTCTTTCTTTCTCGTTGGCTTGTTCTGGTTATTACCTATTTCTTGTTGTTGACATTCGTTTCGATGCTGCCAATATTTCGTATCATTCACTAGATGAGTAACCAATTATCGATACTCGTTACACTGCCCTCCTCTTAACCTTGTTCGTCCCGAACAAGTTTTTATACTTCCCCTGATATGGCGCAAGTCGCTCCAAGTGCACTACTCTAAACATGTCTCTTTTATTCCAGGCACGTTGGATACGATACACTACGACATTTATCTTTGCTATAGTCTCATATGATCTTCCTAATGAGTCTGTAGCTTAGGGGACATGCCTTTCTTTCGTTGTGGATTATGAAGCATTACAAGCTCTCCTTCATAGAACCCTTTTGAATTTGCTTCCAAGTCATACCTGTCCTTCATCTTATCGCTTCTAATATGCGCTCTCTGATGAACTGATGTACTTCATCCAACTGTTCCCACTTTTCGCTAGTGTAGTTACCTTCGGCTGACCTTGCTTGTTATTGCGACTCCAAATTTTAAATCAGCTGGCAGTCTTTCGTTTCCGAAAATTGTCATTGCCGGTGTAGTAGCCGTCGTATCATGTTGTACACATCGATATGCCATGAGGAACAGAGGTATATGTACATCCCAGTCTCTTTGGTATTTATCTACGACTTTTCTCAAATATTCCTCCAACGTTCGGTTAAATCGTTCTACCATGTGATCAGATTGTGGATACAGAGGTGTTGTACGAGTTTTGTATATACCCAACATACGGCATATCTCTTGGAAT
The DNA here is from genome assembly GCA_963854835.1 of Megamerina dolium. NCBI lineage: Eukaryota > Metazoa > Arthropoda > Insecta > Diptera > Megamerinidae > Megamerina > Megamerina dolium. The sequence goes on from OY978525.1 coordinate 48,784,598, forward strand.
ACAATTCATTCGAAATTTCAACCTTGGTCTGAGTGTAATTCCATCGGTACACCAAAACGAGTAATCCATTGGTTGACGAATACATTCGCAACTGTACTAGCTTCTTGTTTTGGAATGGGGTATACTTGAGGCCGGGGGTTTACTGAAGTAATCTATAATCACCAGAACATACCTGTTTCCTGCGTTGCTTATTGAAAATGGTCCAGCTATGTCCAGAGCAATTCGCTCAAATGGAGCACCCACGGTGTATTGGTGCATCTTACCACGACTTTTCTTAGTGGGACCTTTGGCCATTGCACATTGCTTACACTTCCGAATCCAATCAGCGACATGGTCATAACATTCAACCCAATAGAATCGTTTCTTTATTTTATCGACGGTTTTGGTGATTCCCAAATGCCCTCCACTGGAGGCATTGTGATACTCAGCTATCACTTCATTTATTCTTGCCTTGGGTACCACTAGAAGATCATTAGTAATTTTTCCATCTTCACTTTCCCATGTTCGGAATAAACATCCGTCTCGTAAGTGCAGGCTTTGCCACTGCGCCCAGTATGCCTTTGCTATTGGACTCTCATTAGCCATCTCTTGCCAATCTGGACGTATGCCCTGATCCTTGTATTTCATGATCTTTGAGAGATCTGGGTCGTTCCGTTGATCTTCTTGCACTCGTTCGGTGGTCCATGACTCCTCCGGCAATATATTCGTAAGTCGTATGTCAACAATGTGCTCCTTGCTTTTAACTCGAGAACAATGTTTACATTCCATTTTGCAAGGACGACGGGATAAAGCATCCGCGTTGCCGTGATGTCTCCATGACTCCTCCGGCAATATATTCGTAAGTCGTATGTCAACAATGTGCTCCTTGCTTTTAACTCGAGAACAATGTTTACATTCCATTTTTGTAAAATCATAACTCTGCAGCATTTCAATCCAGCGCGCCAATTGCCCTTCTGGGTTTTTAAATTGTAATAACCACCTTAGCGCTGCGTGGTCAGTTTATAGATGAAATGACTGACCGTACAAGTATTTATGGAAATACTTTACACATTGCAGTATTGCGAGCAACTCTCTTCGAGTGACACAGAAGTTTCTGACTGGCTTCGACAGGTTTTACTGTAGAAATTTATTACTTTTTCTTGCCCATCTATGATCTGAGAGAGCACACCACCTATTCCATAGTCACTCGCATCTGTCTCCAACACAAACTTTTGACCAGGTACTGGATACGGTAATACTGGTGCTGAACATAGTCTTTCTTTCAGCTGTTCGAATGCTTTCTGTTGTTCCTCTCCCCACAAAAAAGGCTTGTTCTTCCTTTTTAACTCGTGCAGACAGCTGGTGATGTTTGCAAATCCAGGAACAAATCGTCTATAGTAGGTACATAAGCCTAGGAAGCTTCTTAACTCGTAAAGATTTGACGGAATAAGCCATTCTTGTACTGCTGTTACTTTCTCCTCGTCGGTATGTATCCCTTCTGTTGTTACTTTATGGCCAAGATATTTAAATTTTCTGCTGAAGAGTGAACACTTTTTCATACTCAGTTTAAGCCCTGTTGATTGTATACGCTCTAATACTTCTTTCAACTTTTTCAGGTGATCTTTAAAATATTTTCCCATCACGATAATGTCATCGAGGTACACCAAGCATGTTTTCCAGTGTAGTCCTCAGAGTATACGCTCCATCAAACGTTCGAAAGTAGGCAGCGCATTACATAAGGCAAATTACACCACTGTGAATTGCAATAGACCATCGCCAATACTGAAAGCTGTTTTCTCTTTATCCTCCTCACCAAGTTCCAATTGCCAGTAGCTACTTGAAGATCAAACGTTGTAAACCACTTCGCAGCAAATATCGTGTCCAGAGTGTCATCGATTCTTGGCAGTGGATAGCTGTCTTCTTTCGTGATATCATTTAGCTTTCTGTAATCCACACAGAATCGAGTACTTTCATAATTATTCTTTATCAGTACAACTGGTGAACTCCATGGACTCGCTGATGGTTCAATAATACCTTGCTTCTGCATGTCTGTCATCAGCTTAATGGCTTCATGTCTTTTGGCCAACGGGACTCGTCTGATACTGGACGGAATGGTCTAGAATCTCCGGTGTCAATATGATGTTTCTGATCTGATGAAATGATTTATCTGTACTTCTCCAATAGTCGTAATGCATTTTCTTTATACTGGTTGGTAAGCACATCTGCCCATTCTTCATCTGTGCTTTTAATTCCGGTCTAACAGTTTCTGATCTTTCACTTTTCATCGACGAACCCTTTTCGCAGTCTATTACGGCAGTAACTTCCTGGCAATGACCAATCACCATTCTTTTCTTCACAACTGTAGATGCATTAGTTGCATTAAGTTCCACTATCGTCTTACCAAGTATAATCATTTCATTCGTAATTTCTTTATCCGCCTCCACTACTCACAACTTCCTTCCGTTCATCTAATATCAGCTTGCCTGTCCCTTCATCTAATATTATCTGTACCTGTAAATTACCGCTTCTGATTTTACTGGAATCTCTTGGGATTGACATGCCAGTATTCGTTTGATGTTTCCACTGCGCTTGTAATCTATCTTCAATGGTAACTCGACATTTTCATAGTGTAGTATTCGTTGATTTAAATCTAACGTTGACCACTTATTACGTCGTCAATAATGTCGGGTACAGTGAATTCAAGTTCCCACTTGTAATTTCCAACAGATACTCGTTTCCTAAGCTTACCCAGAATCTGTTCATCCTCAACCGTTGCCGCACGTAATTTTATTCCCAGTAAAGGGTCAAACATCTTTACTAACTCGCTCTTTACTATAGGATGTGATGCACCAGTATCCAGGGTTAACATGAATATTGTCCAATTTTCTATCGATAATCAAGCTGTTTGATACATGCTGAAATTGTGAGATTTGTTTGATGGGGCAACTGACTGTTGGAGCCAGTTCAAGATTTAGTTTAACGAATTGTTTTGTTTGTGGAACAATCGATGTCCACGTTAATTCGGAATTTCTAACTGGCGCCAGCTAGCGAAAAGCAGAGATTGCTGGCGAAGCATATTATTTTCGGCTTAAATCGATATTCGGTTGTTATGGCCACATAAGTAAGTAAGTATAATTCTACTTGAATCAACCCTGTTCGGTCACGGGATGCTATCAATAATATTGCAACACTTATGTAGTACTAACTTATACAAAAACAATTTACTTAATCAGCTATTTTATCAACAATTTACAATCACTCTTTAAGTTAACTTGCTATCGTGTAATGTTTAGTTTTGTTATAATTTTCTTAAAATGTTGGATCACTAACACGATTTTAAAATTTTATATTAACAAACTAACTAGTTAATAGCACACTGAACAGTAACCAAATGACAGTAACGCAGGAGAGGTAGTTTTAAATTTCATTGTATCGATTGTCGATGAATTAGTTGATACACAAGGTGTCACAACGCAATCGCGTTATGATACTACGCAGACTGCTGCTGCCGAAGAGGCAATCGGTTTCTACTGTCCTCTGAGGAACGAGTTGTATGATCAGGAGTGTCGCGACGCTACCGCAGAGATAGACACCGCCTACAGAAAAACCCTCCGTGCAGGCGCAACGCGAGCTATTAAGATGCGGTTCAGAGAGAAAAGGAGTGCGGAGGAACGTCTTTTCAGGCACAAGAAAAGAGAACAAGAAAGACGAGAGTGGGAGGTGAGTCTCAGCTTTCTCTGCCCCTTACATAAAAAAGGAGACCCCACAATTTGCGCCAACTACAGTGAAATAAGTATCCTGAGCATTGCATACAAGGTCTTATCGTGCGTATTGTGTGAAAGATTGAAGCCCATGCTCAACAACCTGATTGGACCTTATCAGTGTGACTTCAGACCTGGTAAATCTACCATCGACCAAATTTTCACACTGCTCCAAATCCTGGAGAAGACCCAAGAAAAACAGATCGACACACACCACCTATTTGTTGATTATAAAGCCGCTTTCGACAGTCCGGTAAGGGATTACCTCTACGCAACAATGTCTGAGTTCGGTATTCCTGCAAAGCTCATTCGACTTTGTAGAATGACACTGCATAACTCCCGTTGTGCAGTGAAAATTGGGAAGGACCTCTCCGCACCGTTTAATACCGAACGGGGTTTCAGACAAGGTGATTCGTCATCGTGCGACTTCTTCAATCTTATTATGGAGAAAATAATACGAGCTGCTGATCTACGACATAATGGCACTATCTTCAACAAAAGTATCATGCTGTTAGCGTATGCCGACGATATTGACATAATCGGCATGAACACGCGAGCAGTCAGTGCAGCATTCTCAGAGGTAGAAAGAGAGCCGCGTAGGATATGTTTTACGGTGAACGAGGGCAAGAAGAAGTATCTAGTGTCAACAAACAAAGAGTCCCGGCGTCTTGTACAGCACGTCACTGTTGACAACTACGCTTTTAAAGTAGTAAGGGACTTTGTCTATCTTGGAACCAGCATTAACAGCAGTAATGACGTCACCCTGGAGATATTGCGAAGGATCACGCTTGCAAACAGGTGTTACTTTGGGCTGAGAAGTCGAGCCCTCTCTCGAAGAACGAAAACTACACTCTACAAGTCTCTCATCATGCCTGTCCTAACATATGGAGCTGAAGATTGGACAATTTCCACCTCGGCTGAGCGAATTCTTGGGGTTTTCGAGAGAAAAGTCCTACGCAAGATCTTTGGACCTATTTGCGTTGGTGGCGAGTACTGAATAAGGTACAACCATGAGCTGTACGAGCTGTATGCCGATATTGACATAGTAAAGTGCATCAAAATCCAGCGGCTGCGCTGGCTAGGTCATGTCGATCGAATGGAAGAACACGCTCCAGCTAAGAAGGTGTTATATTCGGAACCCGCTGGAGGACGACGCAGAAGAGGAAGACCTAACCTCCGGTGGAAAGACCAAGTACTGGAGAACCTGACGGCGCTTGGAATTTCTAACTGGCGCCAGCTAGCAAAGAACAGAGATGGCTGGCGAAGCATGTTATATTCGGCCTAAATCGATATTCGGTTGTTATGGCCACATAAATAAGTAAGTGTATTAATATATAATATATGCAATCAATCAAAATTAAATTTACGGAATAATAAAATTAAATGGCAAATAAACACAAACCATATACAACTTTTATTGTTTTATATCATATTTCACTAAAATTCTCTAATTATAGAAAAAAACTATTAAACGTTTGGTACTATTATTAAAATCCTATTTTGCCACTCGTGAAAATAAAAACACACCATTAGTGGTGAATGGAAATTTATTTCACCATACTTTCGATATTTGATTAAAGTGGTTGTTTATAGGATTTCGGTAAGTATGCATATTTATTTATTACACAACAAAAAAATGTATTAATATATTTATATTACAGAGTTTTAGGCTCATTTATTCACTTTAGTACAATTCCAGGCGATGTGACTTTACTGAATACTGAACTGATTGCTGTGAGGGTGAGTGATTTCTACTTGTATACAAATGCAAATACGTATATACATAAGTGAAGAAAATTCTTTAATTTTTTTTATTTTGTGACAGATTTCCATCGATGTGGCTGAACTGGATATTCAGTTTGGAATCGACATACAAGTGAGCCACTTCATAATACCATCATATTGTTAGATAATCGCACAATTAGCACCGTGGATAATTTGGTTGCGTCCATTCTTAACAATTCGCAAAATATTAACTATTTAAAGCCGCTGTGTGTATAATATAGAACCAAAACAAAATTTTGCATCTTAACGCTCTGTAATAGCCTAGACATCAGGCTACCTAATTCCGGATTACCAAGTTAATTCGAATTAACTTGTAACACGCGTGTTACAAATACCGAATATTAATATATTCGGCATCAATGCATTTTTATAGAAAAAAAAAAATAAAAGTAAAAAGAAAATAAATAATAATAATAAAAAATATAAAAAAAAATATAACATAAATTAAATTCATGTCGCGATTCGGTATCGAACCCGTGCATGTGGGCAAGGTCGCATTACAACTTCGATACAGATAAATGAGTTTGTATATTTGCTTGTGCTTAATCCAGTTGATGTAAATTAATTGATATAAATTAATTTGAATTTACATGTAATGTAATGTATGTATATATGTAATGTACGTTAATTGAATAAAGGCAAAAGCACAAGCGAAAATAAAGGCAAACATATAGAGCAGAGATGAGAATTCTCGTTTGGTTTAGCATACATTTAATAGATAAAGATCATGCTGAACCAACGAAAATCGAGAAAAGCGACTTCCGTACATGATCGGACAAGCGACATATATACATGTGCTTGACCAGTTGGGATCAATATCGAAGCGTCTTTCTTCTGTTGCCAAAATATTTTGCAACAACGACCCGTTGGGCGAATTATTCCCAACGAGTGCTCTATTGAAGCAGAACCATATACGGTGCGCGACAATACGCGTTCTTGCCCTGAAGTGATCCCATATACGGGAGCTTCGGGTAGTCAACTGTGAGCCTTCTGCTCTGCCAAAGTAGTCACTTTGACCATTTCAAATCCAGGAGCAACCAGCTCCTGCAGGAGCTGGTTCCTCCTGCATTCCACTCCTTGTCTCCCTCTTACTTTCGTAGGATACGAATAGTATAGTTTCATAAATTTGTAGCCTTAGTGGAATAATTCAATTGTAGCATATTTTTCATTAATTTGTTAATTCAATTTGCCAATTCTCCTGTACTTCTAAGCCTCTTTTCTTTTTGTAAATACTTAATTTTTGTAAAATCAAATAAACGAAATGAATAATAAAAGTAGGAATTGTACCGCGAGAGGTATATCATCCGAGCCGAACACTCTAGTGTCGGTAATATTACTGTCAATTTTACAGTAAGTGTGTAATTCGGTCTTCCTCCTACAACAAGAGTTTTTCGCTGCCCTCTTGTTTACCCTGGCTGGCTGAGCGTTACCCCAGCTGGAAAACAAAGGCACGCGTTACAAACTCAGGCATTAACTGCAGCTAATCCACATTAACTCTTTGAGTTAATTCTCAAAGTAAAAGATTAGGGCAATTTGCGATGGCAACACTGCTGAAAATTTTCTATTGTGAATTTTTCTGGATCCATTTTACAAAATATTAGGTGTGTTCGCTAACAAAAAACTTTCAACAATTGTTAACAGTTTTCAACATGAAAAGCGTTGGGGAACAAATAAATCCAGCTGTCAATTACTTCACGTTCACGTACTTCTTGTAGATTTTCTCATATCGAGAGTGACAGATGACAGAAATTGATAGTGATAGTAATGTAAGTGAACAGACCTAATAAAACAGCAATCAGCCGTTTAGTTAATCCGCAATACTGCCGTCGGTCTGGTTAATATTTTATTCGGATTAAGTGCGCCGGTAATTCGGAATTAGGCTGCCGTTTGTCTAGGCTATAAAATCAAATATAAAATTATCATGCAAAAAAATATAGATGGTGGTATTACCTCATCTGTTTAGTCTTATGTTGAGGTGTAAGTTTTTGATTGCACCAACGACACAGTTGTTGATAGAAATGCAATATAAGAAATGATCTCTAATATGATCACTTATTCGACAGTCAGTTCTGGTTGTTGTTCGCTATAGCAATCACGCCATTCTTAGTACGAGTTAGTATGTGTGGAGTAACCTCTCAGTCTCTAAGAAAACAAACCTCTTCATCTGCTGTTAATAATGAGTGCAATACTTTCTCTGCTAATAATGCTATTGATTCATTTGCTGCTATTACTTACTAACACTAACTCGTATGTTACAAGAACTGGTGCTCCTAAGTCACTCTCTTATGATCCAATGTCGCTCTCTTATGCCGATGTTGCTAATACGACTGTTAGTAACTTTGTTAGAAACTCACCACATGCGTTTTCGTACTCCAAAAACCTGCAAAGTAGGGGAAATTGAAAGAATAAAATGACATTTCAGTTTATGGGGATGTTGAAAATTTTTATTGGGTAAATTTGTACTTGTAGAAACTTGCAAGTTAGAAAAGCAGCTGATCGTACACAAACGAAACAAACAAGCAAACGAACAATTGTAATTTACTTAGTGGAATATCAGCTGTTCGTGAAACTTGCAGGTTTTTGCTAGTTTTGCGCATTTTTCGTATATTTTTCTCTCTGCGAGCGAATGGTGTCAATTTCTGAGAAATTTTTTGGGGGATAATTTTTACTGGAAAAGTACGAAAACGGACGTAATATCATTAACTATATCTCGAAGCAAGCAAACATTGACTCATTTTTAACCCCTTGCTTTAAACTCATAAAGAGAAATTGGCTTACCGATACGTTAATTTCACATTGGGTATCTCTTCACTGCATTTTGATAGACTGTTGAATGCAGCACGATCGTTCAAGATTTTTCCGAAACAAGGAGTTGCTACGCTAATTACCTGAAAGTTGTTACACCGCTACCGCCTCAGTTGTAAAATAGTGAATCAAATATGAAGTATTCAGTTTATTATCAGAACATGAGCGGTGTGTCCACTAAATTTTCTCATTTCTCGCGGTTAAAGCGGATTTATGTAGTAAACTTATTACACTAGATTTTTCTGGGAGCATTAAAGATGAAATTTATATCAGCATTAAATGTTCAAATAATAGATCGCTTGATTTGGTATTATCTTATATTCTTCCGAACAGTGATAGTACCATTTATCAAAATCATTTAAATAATTTAATTTCTATAACGAATAACGCTAAATGGTTGGATAAAATCAATTACTTAAGTGATTTCAATATTTCTTGGCTTTACCATGGTAATAATTTGTTACCAACTAATATTAAATCTGACATTGATTTATTATTTGTAAGTAATTTATTCTCTAATGGTTTCAAACAGTGTAACTCGATTTTAAACACAATTGATAAAACTTTAGGAATCTTCAGTTTCCCTAAATATCCGCCGCCACTGACAATATATTTTATCAGTGTCCCTATTCTGCACGGCGTTACGAAAGTTAATCGTATGTGAAAGTAAAATGCTATATGAAACTCTTTTAGTACTCTGTAACTCATTCGCATACAAACATTTTATATATTACTCAAATAAAAATAAATATGTGGCTCTTATAAATCCCAAAGGCTCTTTAACCAAACTTCTCTTCCAGTACTGTTGTGAGTGTTAAATTTTCGACAGTATAAGAAGGGACGTACTTATTTTAGCCAGTTTCGAACTTCAGAATTATTGTGACATTTCTGAGCTTTGTCACAGAGTTCTTTTAGAAGCATTTCCAAGGTAAATTGTTACCCCCTGAAGAATTGCTAATTACTTGCCGACAGATGGATCCCGTTCGAAGGAAAATTCATTTCGATATGAAATTTATGCTTCACCCGGGGATTGAACACGACCTACAGATCAGAAAGCCAACGCGCTAACCACTGAGCTACGGCATATATATTATTGTTCGCAATAAATTGTATTTCTTTTTAGTTTTGTACAAAAGTTTCGCTTAAATAAAGAAGCATTTATGTATGTGGTGAGCAGCATAGAATGCGAATTCGAAGCTGGAAAGAGGTACACTTCAATTCCGGCTATAACAAATTGTATGCTGAACTGAAATTTCTGGCCCAAGGCGGAAACAACGCCAAATTGGCCAGGATTGACATTCTGTGTTGGATTACTACAACAATCTGTGTTCAAATGTGTGTTTTAAGTGTGCAATGCAATGGAAAAAATTCTTTGTGCAAGGCACATTACAATAAATATGGCAGTGACAGAAAAAACAGAGCAGTTGACGGCACGCGCATACATATGGTCAGGACCTCCAAAAACGAGCATTTATATTTTAATAGAAAACTAAAGCACAGTATAAATGCCATGATGGTAAGATTTATTTTTATAGTATTTTACATGAAAAGAATAATAATACGCAACTTAATTTTATAGATATGCGATGATAGAATGATCATAAGTGCGATGAATGGGAGGTATGCAGGAGCTTCTCACGATTTCCATGTATGGAGTTTCTCCAGGAAGAGGCATTTTTGAAAGTAATTTTCGAAAACGGCGATAAAGGAACACAAATTTTGAGTAAGGATTTAGTTAAGGTGAAGTACATAAAAAGTACTAATATCAAATCTAAGGTTTTCATTTTACAGGCGATTTGGGATATCCTCTCGAACCATGGATATTATCACCATTTTGGAATGCCAACGAGAACTCTCCCGAGTATTTTTTTGATAATCAGCATTCAAAAGCTAGATCAATAATTGAACGAGTGTTTGGAATTTTTAAAGGGAAGGTTTCGATGCCTTTTAGCTGCGAGAGAGCTCCACTATGCTCCTGAAAAAGTTGAACAAGTACTTAATATGTGCTGTGCTCTACGTAATATTTGTGTGCTAAATAATATTGAACCTACTTTTGAAATTCCCAATGTAGAAGATGAAATTTCTTCACCTTTTAATGCTGATACAATATTTCTGAAGAGAATACTATTACTACTATTGCTAGAAGAGAAGAAATAAAAAACAGATGAAATAGAAAACAGTATGTCAACATAGCATGTTTTATGAAAATAGTTTATAAGAAAAAATAATTTATAAATAAAGTTTGTCTAATTAAAAATAAATTAGTTAGTTCATTTCCCAGTATTTGGTTATTAAAAAGCTAATACAAGAACACTAAATCTAACATGTAAATAACATAAATTTGCGTTTTAATTCATTTCACTATGATAACACTATTTACTTTACAAAACTAAAGTTATATATTGTACAAAAATAAATATAAAAATTCATGATAAAGCATTGTATAAAAAATAAGTCTCTAAATAAAGGCTTATCCATTTTGCGGTTTCGAAAGTAAATGTAAATAAAACACATATAAAATATTTTTTATCATGATATTTCTTTTTTATTATAAAGTTGACATTATGTGTGAAATACTACATCATTTAAATGACCACCACGCGAATTGTTGCAAGCATCGATTCTTTTGAGGTAATTTTCGACCACTTTTTGACACATATTGGGCGGTATCTCAGCCATAACGTGACGAATGTTGGTTTAGAGTTAAAGGTTTATCTGCATAAACACGGTCTTTCGCGTAGCCCCACAAAAAAAAGTCAAGCGGTGTCAAATCGCATGATCTTGGTGGCCACTTGATATCGCCACGACGAGAAATTACGCGGCCAGAAAATTTCTCTTGCAATAAAGCCATATTCGCTCGAGTTGTGTGGCATGTGGCACCGTCTTGTTGAAACCACATATTCTCTAAGTCGTATTCTTCAATAGCAGGCAAAAAAAAGTCGGTTATCATATTACCATAACGCTCCGAATTGACGGTGACAGTCGTTCCATCGTCGTTTTCGAAGAAGTAAGGTCCAATCACACCTCCGGACCAAAGAGCGCACCAAGCAGTGACTTTGTGGATGTAGTGGCCTCTCTTCAATTACTTGAGGATTCTCAGAACCCCAAATACGACAATTTTGTTTGTTAACATAGCCACCGAGTGAGAAATGTGCTTCGTCGCTGAAGAAAATTTTGTTCGAAAAATCGCCGTCCACCGCCTGTTGTTCAAGCACCCATTCGATGTATCTACGACGTTGTGAATGGTCAGCTGGCTTCAGTTGTTGTGTGAGCTGGATTTTATATGGATGTAGGTGTAGATCCAAATGCAAAATACGCCATAATGTGCCGTAAGACAGTCCTAATTCCTGAGAACGACGAGGAATCGACACATTCGGGTCTTCGGCAACACTTTCACTTACAGCAGCGATATTTCGGTGGTACGAGCGAAACGATGATGCACAGGCCTTACAATATCTATAACCGATCCAGTCTCTTCATATTTCTTCACAATTTTGCCAATTGCGTAGTTGGACGATTATGTAAACCATAATCTACTCTTAAAGCACGATATGTGGCTGTGGCAGAATCACCATTTTTGTAGTAGGTTTTTACAATTTTAATGCGTTGTGCGATAGTTAAGCGATCCATTTTCGCAAATGTCAGACTTTGAACTGAAAAAGAAAGAAATTGTTTTAACAACTCAGTTTGACAGATGTCGAATTCTAGCCCTATACTTTTGAAACCGCGAAATGGATAACCCTTTAATATTTTCGTTTCTTTAACTCCAGGGCTTCCATTTTTATTTCCACTATCTCGGCCGCTGTCTTCTTTTTTTTTTAAAAAAAAATTTTCCTTTGGCAAGTTTATATTTCTCATATCTCCTTTTAATGACTTGGGGACACTTCAAATTTTCGTTTTGTTGTTTATTCAGAATTTTGTTCTGAATTATCTTCTTGTTATTTCCAGTACTTGAACTGGAAACTCGCGACGACAATTGTTTTTTGAATTTCCAGTACTTGAACTGGAAACTTACGACGAAAAAACAATAACGTTATTTTTGAATTTCAAATACTTCAATTAGAAATTCACGGCGAATGAGAATTCAATGTAGTTTAATTGACTTCTGAATTCAAAATCCCTTATATAGAACATTAATTTCTGCGTTTAATACAAAAATTCTGCCTATACATAACTTATTTTACATACAAAATTCTGATTATGCATCATTTATTTTACATACAAAATTGTGTTTATACAAAATTCGCTTATACATCATTTATTTTACATACAAAATTGTGTTTATACAAAATTCGTTGCCAAAATCAATAACAAAATATAGCACATATAAGCAGTATTGGTGTTTTAGCGCATGTTGTATCACATATTTTCTGTTGCAAACGCTATCGTAGTACATTCGTATTAAAAAACAAAAGTATCAAATTACCATCTGCTTAATGTGCAAGAAAATTTTAAATTTTGTTATGTGCCGGTCTACGAATTTTGTTGTTGTCGTTGAATAATAAATTATGCATTATAAAAAATTTAATATCGAAAATATTTTTCTTTAGAACGATACCCACCTGCAATTGGCAATTCTTCTGACAGTAACAATTTGCCATGAAAATGCTTCTAAAAGAACTCTGTGACAAAGTTAAGAAAAAGTGATGTAACAAGGGTTGTGCCGTTCGGAACCGGCTAAAAGCTGCTCTCGATGTTGTTGTAGCAACTTCAATTTGTGTCGTCGTCAGCATGCACAAGCTATTGTTCACCCGTGTCCTCGTGAACGTCAAGTCCTAGATATGTGGCCACCTCAAGTGGGTGTGTCCAGAGCTGTACGGGTATCAAATTTGTGGGGTGCAAGGGACAATTGAATAAGTGGACAGTGTCGTGCGGTGATTGGCCGCAATCGGGGCATTCGTTCGGTATATTGGGATTAATTCTTGATAGATAATTTTTGTGGAACTTACTCTATCCCGATCTGAGATGCGCCAGGGTGCACCTTGTTTGCCTGGGCAATAATTTTTCCACGTTGGCAACAAGTTGGGGTCTTCCGTTAAGGATTTTGTTCGGCTGGTGTGCGCTCGTCGCAGCTTCTACCGCTTCCACATGAAAGCATTTGGAAGCAGAGGAGTGCGAGTTGTGATCCAGTAAATTATTGTTCGTTAGTCTGTCAATTTCGTCATTGTAAATTGACAAGTCGTTCCTGATCCGCCTCGGGGGTGGCGGCGCAAAGGTGAGAGCGTTTTTAGGGTGCCCCTCCATGTGGCAGGCCAGCCAAAACTTTTAGCAGCTTCTTCTCGTCATGCAGGTGGTCCTCGTGTGACATAAGGTGGCAGCCAGTGATGGTGCGGAGTGTTGCATTTTGCTCTTGTAGTCTACGCCACTGTGTGTCACTTATAGATGGTGTCCAAACGGGGGCTGCATAATTCGCCACTGATCTGCCTATCGCTTTGTAAGTTGTAAGTAATGTTTCGCTGTCTTTACCCAATGAACTTCCAGCGAGGTCCTTGAGCACATTGTTGTGTTTGCAGACGTTATCGCGAGTTTTAGCAGCGTGAGTGGAGAAAGTGAGGAGATTGTCCAAGGTTACGCCTAGGATCCTTGGGTTTTGACCGTTGGGATCCTTCGATTGTTAATGGCGATGTCTAATTCAATCCCCACTTCCTTGGTCCATGGGGTGAAGAGCGTTGCAGTTAATTTCTCAGGAAAGAGATGTAGGTTTCTGCCACGGAGAAATTGCGATACTTCATGAAGATAGGCGCTAATGTTGGTGGATAGCTCATCAGTGTTCGTACCCGTAGCAAGGATTGTGCAATTATCTGCGTATGAGACGAGCGTAATATTGTCGGGGGGAGGCGGCAATTTCGAGGTGTAATGGTTGAACAACAGGGATATAGAACACCTCTCTGCGGGACACCTTGTTTTACACGTCTATATTTTAATTTTCGGTCCCTGAACCCTACAGCATTTAAGTCTTCTGTTAGATTTTCCCACAAACTGGTTATTGGATAGATCGGTATGACTTTTTATGAAATCCACCAATATTTCGAATTGCTGCGGCTTTGCTTACTAATTTTTTGAAGATTCACTACAAAACTACCTTTTTACAAAATAAATTAATATAATTTTCATCAAAAACTTACATTTTGTTCACTTATACCTCTGTTGCGTTTATAAAATGCCTATCGAACAAATAATGCACTTTTCATAATGTTTTGACATTCGAATTTGGGTTGCAGAGTACCAAAAAATGCGATTTTCGAAAGGGGAATAATGAAATGCAAAAGTGTCAAAAATGAAATGCAAAAATCGACTTACAAAGTGCCCATTGTATGTAGCCACCCAGATATTACTTACTTACTTACTTACTTATATGGCCATTGTTGTGTTTATTGTTTGAAGCTCTCTTTATTACTGTTTAGTTGTTCATTCTTATATCTAACAGGGTTGTATATCTTAGGTCTAATTTAGCTTAGTTGTATATTTTAGTATTAAGTAATATAGTAATAGTAGAGTAGTAATAGTAGTAGTATTATAATATTAGTATTAAGATATTAATACATCTTTTTTTTTTTTTTTTTTTTTTTTATAGAAAACGTGCAAGTGGTTTGATTTTTCTTCCTTTCCTTGTTACATATTCATTTGCATTAGCAGTCTTACAATCTGTATTTTCAGTGTTCAATTCATTCTCAAATACATTTTCATTTTCAGTTGCGTTCTCACATACGTTTTCATTTTCAATTACAATTTCATTTTCATCGTTTCTATTTTCTCTATTTTCTCTATTTTCGTTTTCTTTTTCAGTTTCACTGTTTTCAATTTGTTTTGATTTTTTAAATATATGTTCCCTATTTCTACGGTATATTACACCTTCAGAATCTTTAACGATAAAAAATCGAGGCTCTTTACAAGTTTCAACAATAGTACCGGGAAACCACAATGAAGCTGGATTATTTTTAAACATAATGTTTCCTCCTTTACTAACAGGCTTTAAATTTTTTGTTCGTATTATAATTCATAGATGTTTTTAATAACTTTTTGTTTCGATTCTCATTTGAATTATTCTGCGTGATTTTAGGATTAAGATTTTGTAAAATTGTTGGAATTTTAGTTTTTAATTTGCGTGACATTAATAGTTCAGCTGGGCTGGGCATATTTTCTTTAGGCGTATTTCTGTAATTCAGCAAAGCTAGATAAGGATCGGTCTTACTTTCGTGACATTTTGTCAGCATTTTCTTAATCGTTTGTATGGTACGTTCCGCTAAACCATTCGATCTGGCCAAGTATGGGCTAGATGTGTGGTGTTCTATTTTCCACTCACTACAAAAGCTTTTAAATTCCTTAGAATTGTATGGAGGACCATTGTCAGAAATAAAAATTTGAGGTATACCGTGCCTGGCATAAATTGATTTTAATTTTGTGATCACTTCTGAACTAGTAAACCCATTATTTAGAAGATCTATTTCTACATACTTTGTGTAGTAGTCTACGGTCAAAAGGTATTTATTTTTGTTGAATTCGAAAATGTCACATCCGACTTTAAACCATGGTATTTCAATTATCTCATGCGGCAACAATTCCTCTTTGGCATTCGAATTTTGATGCCTCATACAAGTTTCACAATTCGTTACTAAGTCGTGAATATCATTGTATAAATTCGGCCAATAGATAGATTGCTTTGCTAAGCTTTGAGTGCGTTGCATTCCCATATGCCCCTCATGTAAATTTTTCAAAACGCTGGATCGAAGAACTTTCGGAATAACAATTTGGTTATTCTTAAAGAGAATACCATTCCAGACACTAAGCTCCTCTTTGATTTTGAAATATGGTTTTATATTTTCATCTACCAACTTTCGGTTTTGTGGCCAACCTTCTTTTATACATTGAAAAATTTTTTGAAATGTTTCATCTACTTCAGAACAATCTCGAATTTTGTTCATTTCAGCTGTCGATATTTCAATATCTGTCATCAGCAAATCACAGTGAAGTGTGAGATCTTGATCAAATTCTACCAAAGCTTGCTCTTGCAAAGGTGCTCTTGAAAGCGTGTCGGCTATAAAAAGATATTTTCCGGGTTTGTACGTTACCTCTAAATCATACAATTGTAATCTGAGCATAAAACGCTGAAGTCTAGCTGGTATTTTGTATAGCGGCTTGTTGAATAACGATACCAGCGGCTTATGGTCTGTCTCCACTGAAACCCTTTGCCCATATATGTACTGATGGAAACGAGTACATCCGAATAAAATCGCAAAAAGTTCTTTTTCGATTTGTGCGTAGTAATTTGTGCATCTGTCAAAGATGCAGACGCATATGCAATTGGGTTTTTATCGTGCATTATTGCAGCTCCTACTGCATACTTTGATGCATCGACAGACAGAGTAATCTTTCTATTTGGGTCAAAATAGGCTAGA
The DNA here is from genome assembly GCA_963854835.1 of Megamerina dolium. Classification (NCBI taxonomy): domain Eukaryota; kingdom Metazoa; phylum Arthropoda; class Insecta; order Diptera; family Megamerinidae; genus Megamerina; species Megamerina dolium. The sequence goes on from OY978525.1 coordinate 48,801,324, forward strand.
ACGGGTGCTTGTGAAATTTCTTTTTTCAAATTTTGAAACTCCTTTTGTTGTATTGGCTCCCATTGCCAAGGTACATTATTTTTTAGTAGGTCTCGTAAATTCTTATTCTTTGTTGATAAGTTTTCGATAAACGGACCTAAGTAATTGACCATACCCAAAAATCTTTGCAACTCCTTCACTTTTGTAGGTGGACGCATCCCCACTATCGATTTAATTTTGTCGCTGTCAGGGGTGATTCCGTCTTTATCAAAGTATGACCGATAAATTTAATCTTTTGTTTGCAAATTTTTGATTTTTCTTTATTAAATTTTATACCCACATTTCTGGCTCTTTCCAAAACTTTATTCAAAATGTCATTATGCTCCTCAATGCTGGATGCATAAATTAAAAAATCATCAATGTAAATAATTAACCCGTTAATGTCTTCAAATAGTTTTACCATCTCTGCATGGAATATTTCGGGTGCAGCATTTATTCCAAAAGGAAGTCTTAAAAAACGAAAACGACCGTAAGGCGTATTAAAAGTACATAATTTCGATGATTGTTCATCCAAAGGTATCATCCAAAATCCGCAGTTTGCATCTAACGAACTGAAAATTTTAGAACCTGCAAGTTTGGCTTTACATTCGTCAATGTTAGGAAATGGATAGTGTGGTCTGAGTATAGCTTTATTCAAATTTCGCGGATCAAGGCACAGTCTCAATTTACCATTTGGTTTCTTTACCAACACAATCGAATTTACCCACTCGGTAGGCTCTTTTTCGTGCACAATTACGTTTAACTCGACCATTCTATCCAATTCTTCTTTCAATTCTTTGTACAATGTGTAAGGTATTCTTCGCGGTGGATTAATCACCGGCTCATAATTTTCGATCAGTTTCAAACTACACTTATTTTTTAAAAGACCTAAACCTTTGAAAAAATCAGCATATTTTTCCATAGATTTTATTATATTCTCATCTTTAGAAACAATATTTACGTCTTTAATTAAATTCAATTCAATAGCAGTGGCTAAACCGATAACATTTTTACATTTCATGTTTACAACATGGAATGAGCAATTCAAAAGCTTATTTTTAAATGTTACTTCTGTATTTATAATACCAATAAGTGGTAATTTTTCACCATTAAATGTTAAGGGGGTCTTCTACCTTGTGGCTTCATTTTTGACACTGTTTTTTGAATATTAGTTATAGGAAAACTAAAAACGCAATCGAGGTGCGGTTTGTTGCATTCAACTTGTTTATTTAAATACATTTAACACTAATTTTACTGAAAATTTACTGTCTTCGATTTGACCGTGACTTGACCTTGAAGTGTCCCTTGCAAAAAATGCATACACAAATGGTTGACACGATTTAGCTCATGAAAATCGTCTGAAACAAAAAAACCAATATGATTTAATTTTTTTATCAGCTTGGCTATCGTTTGACAGATGGCATTTTCAAAATTTGAAAATTTCGCAGAACAGGCAACTTTAAAAAAAAAAAATTTTTTTAATGTTTTCGGGGTTAAAAACATCTGTAAAAATTGTTTAAATAAAAAAAATCTAAAAAGTATCTGTCAGACGATAGCCACATGTTTTTCATAAATTTTGATATATAATTTCAATCAATCAATCAATTAGTTTTCGAGATATCATGTCAACCAGTTACAAAAACGCAACTTTTGGGAAATCGCATTTAAAGATATTCATGTATATAACAAGCGGGATGTTTCCGACGTTAAATTTTCTATCAAACTGAATGGACCGAAAATTTTATCATGCATAACAGAGATTACATAGATACAAATACATCAGGTATTCGATAGAACGTTAGATAACTTTAGAAAAACGCGATGGGCCAGCTTTTAGGTGGTCGCGAAGAGCGTTGCGATAAGAGCACGCGTAACTGTCTTCGACGGCTCGGAAAAACTCTAAATAATAAGATTTCAGTTATATCCTTTTAAGGGTATATTCCTAACACCTTCTGGGTTGGAAAATTGAAAAAAAAAAATCGAATTTTTTGAACCAACAAGGTAGAAGACCCCCTTAATAAAGTTGTACTAGACTTCATAATAGCACCTTTTAAATTCAATACATTTGCTGTTGAAAAAGATAAAATATCAGCTTGCGCACCGGTATCGATAACGCAATCAACATCATGCTTATTAATTTTTACTCGTACTATCCATTCTTTTCTGTTACTTGGCATTTTCAGTTCTCGTCGTTCTTCTCTCACCATTCCCAGGAACAGTTCATCTTCGCTGCCTTCTTCATCGCATATTTTGTTCACATATTTGTTGCTCGTCATTCCATATTGGCATTGTTGTTTTTGGAATTTGTTATATGTTTTATGTTTTTGTTGTTACTTGTTTTTGTTAAAACACATTTTTGCAAAATGGTCCCTTTTGTTACAAATATAACACGTAGCGCCTTGTGCTGGGCACTTATTTCGATGGGTCTGACCACATTTTTTACAGGTCACCATTTTGTTTAAGTTTTTGGCGGCATTATCTTTTTTGATCACTGCGACATAATTGTTAGAGTTTTCATTCGCACTTTTTATTTTGTTTGAATTTTCTTTAGCAATTTCAATATTTTTAGCAAGTCCTATTGCTTTATCTAGCTTTATATTTCCTTCTGAGAGGAGTCTTTCTTTAATTTGTGTAAAATTAGACGCAAGCCCGCACAAATATGTCTCTAACAAGATCTTCGCGCAAAAGACCGAACTCGCACGTTAGGCTGAGATTTTTTAGTGCAGTAACAAACTCGTCGATTGTTTCATCACTTTGCTGTTTTCTGGAGAAAAACTTATGTCTCTCCATGACAATGTTCACTTTAGGTATGAAATAGTCATCAAATTTCTTTAACAGCGTATCATATCTGACTGTGTCAAAGTTTTCATTAAATGAATTAAAAACTGTCAAGCACTCTGCACCAAGATGGTGAAGTAACAATGCTACTTTTCGCTGATCACTTTGATCTTCTAAGCCTGAAGCGCGCATAAATATGGCAAAATGGCTTTTCCAGTTTTTCCATGTGGCTGCTAGATTAGAAGCCTTCAGGTCTATAGGTGTAATCGTGGTGGCTATAGACATAACCTGACTTTGCGTAATACCGTGTGCTTGACCAGAGTCTTTATCTTCGTTCGACATTTATTTTTTATTTTTTTTTTTATACGCGACTTGACTTTTTAATTGTTTGCAACGTGTCTTATTTCTTTTATACGCGAATTTACTTTTTAATTTTTTGCAACACGCGCCAAGACTTTACACGTGCCGAACCGATTGACTTGCTTCTAATTTTTAATTTTTTTCGCACCTGACACCATGTTGTGTTTATTGTTTGAAGCTCTCTTTATTACTGTTTAGTTGTTCATTCTTATATCTAACAGGGTTGTATATCTTAGGTCTAATTTAGCTTAGTTGTATGTTTTAGTATTAAGTAATATAGTAATAGTAGAGTAGTAATAGTAGTAGTATTATAATATTAGTATTAAGACATTAATACAACAGCCATAACAACCGAATATCGATTTAGGCCGAAAATAACATGCTTCGCTAGCCATCTCTGTTCTTCTCTAGCTGGCGCCAGTTAGAAACTCCAAGCGCCGTCAGGTTCTCCAGTACTTGGTCTTTCCACCGGAGATTAGGTCTTTCTCTTCTGCTTCTGAAAATTGTCCACGCTTCAGCGCCATATGTTAGGACAGGCATAATGGGAGAATTGTAGAGTGTAGTTTTCGTTCTTCGAGAGAGGGCTCGACTTCTCAGCCCAAAGTAACACCTGTTTGCAAGCGTGATCCTTCGCAATATATCCAAGCTGACGTCATTACTGCTGTTAATGCTGGTTCCAAGATAGACAAAGTCCCTTACTACTTCAAAAGCGTAGTTGTCAACAGTGACGTGCTGTACAAGACGCCGGGACTCTTTGTTTGTTGAGACTAGATACTTCGTCTTGCCCTCGTTCACCGTAAGACCCATCCGACGCGACTCTCTTTCCAACTCTGAGAATGCTGCACTGACTGCTAGCGTGTTCATGCCGATTATGTCAATATCGTCGGCATACGCTAACAACATGACACTTTTGTTGAAGATAGTGCCATTATGTCGTAGATCAGTAGCTCGTATTATTTTCTCCATAATAAGATTGAAGTCGCACGATAACGAATCACCTTGTCTGAAACCGCGTTCGGTAGTAAACGGTGTGGAGAGGTCCTTCGGGAGTTATGCAGTGTCATTCTACAAAGTCGAATGAGCTTTGCAGGAATACCGAACTCAGACATTGTTGCGTAGAGGTAATCCCTTACCGGACTGTCGAAAGCGATTTTATAATCAACAAGTAGGTGGTGTGTGTCGATCTGTTTTTCTTGGGTCATTTCCAGGATTTGGCGCAGCGTGGAAATCTGGTCGATATACACCATATATACACCCAGATATACACCATATTGAAGACCATTAAAGTGTTCCAGTTAAAGACATAGTATAATGGTTAAGGATATTTTCCCTTCAAATTTCCTATTTTTTTAAAGAATTAACCTGGTTCGATCACTGGATTCTGTTAATAATAACTGCAACACTTATTTTATACAACTATATACAGCAACAATTTATTTAATAAACTCTATTTACAATCAACTCTGTTTATAATCAACTATTTACAATAACAATGTTGCAATGTACTTGCAACTTTTGCCCCTGAAACTGTATCGATGTTTGCGCAATCACGTTCGGGATCAGATTGATTTACATTTGTCAACACTGGCTCTATTTATTTTCTGTTGGTAACACTCCAGAATTTTCTTTTATCGAAATTCATCTCTTTCTTTCTCATTGGCGTGTTCTGGTTATCACTTATTTCTTTTTGTTGACATTCGTTTCGATGCTGCCAACATTCGTGTCATAGTGTCAGTCACAATAGTGATGAGTAACCAACCATCGATACTCATTACACTGTCCTCCTCTTAACCTTGTTCGTCCCGAACAAGTTTTCATTCTTTTCCCCCGATATGGCGCAAGTCGCTCCAAGTGCACTACTTTAAACTTTGCTCTTTTATTATAGGCACGTTGAATACGATACACTACGTAATTTATCTTTGCTATAATCTCATATGGTCCTTCCCAATGAGTCTGTAGTTTAGGGGACAGGCCTTTCTTTCGTTGTGGATTATGAAGCATTACAAGCTCTCCTTCATAGAACCCTTTCGAATTTGCTTTCAAGTCATACCTGGCCTTGATCTTATCGCTTATTATCTGCGACCGCTCTCTGATGAACTGGTGTACTTCATCCAACTGTTTCCGCTTTTCGCTAGTATAGTTACTTTCGGTTGATCTCGTTGGTGTTACAACTCCAAATATTAAATCAGCTGGCACTCTTAACTCGTTTCCAAAAATTGCCATTGCTGATCATGTTGCCATTGCCGTCGTATCATGTTGTGCGCATCGATATGCCATGAGGAACATAGGTATATGTATATCCCAGTCTCTTTGGTATTTATCTGCGACTTTTCTCAAATATTCCTCCAAGGTACTGTTAAATCGGTTTACCGTGCCATCAGATTGCTGATGCAAAGGTGTTGTACGAGATTTGTTTATACCCAACATACGGCACATCTCTTGGATAACAACTGATTCTGAAATGTCCACCTTGGTCTGAATGTAACTCCATCGGTACACCAAAACGAGTAACCCACTGGTAGACGAATACAGCGGCAACTGTACCAGCTTCTTGATTTGGAATAGGGTATACTTCAGGCCACTTACTAAAGTAATCTATAACCACCAGAATATACATGTTCCCTGAGTTGCTTGTTGGAAATGGTCCAGCTATGTCCATAGCAATTCGCTCAAATGGAGCACCTACGGGGTTATGAATGCATCTTACCTCGACATTTTTTAGTGGTACTTTTCGCCATTGCACATTGCTTACACTTCCGAATCCAATCAGCGACATCGTCATGACATCAACCCAATAAAATCGTTTCTTTGTATTCTCGACGGTTTTGGTGATTCCCAAATGCTCTCCACTATAGGCATTGTGATACTCAGCTATCACTTCATTTATTCTTGTTTGGGTACCACTAGAAGATCATTAGTGATTTTTCCATCTTCACTTTCCATGCTCGGAATAAACATCCGTGTCGTAAGTGCAGGCTTTGCCACTGCGGCCAGTATGCCTTTGCTATTGGACTCTCATTAGCCATTTCTTGCCAATCTTGCTCCTTTAATCTTTACGAGATCTGGGTCGCTCCGCTGATTTCTTGCACTCGGTCGGTGGTCCATGACTCCTCTGGCAATATATTCGCAAGTCGTATGTCGACAATGTGCTCCTTGCTTTCCACTCGAGAACAATGTTTACATTCCATTTTGCAAGGACGACGAACAGAGCATCCGCGTTGCCGTGATGTCCTCCTTTACGGTGCTCGATAGTAAAATCATAACTCTGCAGCCTTTCAATCCAGTGCCAATTGTCCTTCTGGGTTTTTAGATTGTAATAACCACCTTAGCGCTGAGTGGTCAGTTCTTAGATGAAATGACTGACCTTACAAGTATTTATGCAAATACTTTACACATTCCAGTATTGCGAGCAACTCTCTTCGTGTGACACAGTAATTTCTTTTTGGCTTTGACAGTTTTTACTATAGTATGCTTTTTCTTTCCCATCTATGATCTGGGATCCCACCTATTCCATAACCACTCGCATCTGTGTTCAACACAAACTTTTGATCAGGTGCGGGATATGCTAATACTGGTGCGGAACAGAGTCTTTCTTTTAGCTGTTCGAATGCTTTCTGTTGTTCCTCGCCTCACACAAATGCTTTGTTCTTTGTTGTTAACTCATGCAGACTGCTGGCGATGTTTGCAATTCCAGGAACAAATCGTCTATAGTAGGTACATAAGCCTAGGAAGCTTCTTAACTCATAAAGATTCGACGGAATAAGCCATGCTTGTACTGCTACTACTATCTCTTCGTCGGTATGTACTCCTTTTGTTGTTACTTTATGACCAAGATATTAAAATTCTCTCCTGAAGAGTGAACACTTTTTCATACTCAGTTTAAGCCCTGTTGATTGTATACGCTCTAATACTTCTTTCAACTCTTCCAGGTGGTCGTTAAAGTCTTCTCACTTGAAAATCAAGAGTTGAGAACCACTTCGCACCAGATAGCGTGTCCACAGTTTCATCGATTCTTGGCAGTGGATAGCTGTCTTTTTTCGTGATATCATTTAGCTTCCTGTAATCCACACAGAATCGAGTACTTCCATCTTTCTTCTTTACCAGCACAACAGGTGAACTCCATGGACTCGCTGATGGTTCAATAACACCTTGTTTCTACATATCGGAAATCAGCTTAATGGCTTCATCTCTTTTGGCCAGTGGAACTCGTTGTGGTGCTTGCGAATTGGTCTAGAATCATCGGTATCAATGTGATGTTTCACGATGGTTGTTTGTCCTTCAGTTTTTCCATGTAAGGAAAATATTGAGCTGTACTTCTCCAATAGTTGTAAAACCTTTTCTTTTTGCTGATTGATAAGCACACCTGCACATTCTTCCATCTTCCATTCCGATCAAACAGTTCCTGATCTTCCACTTTTCATCGGCGCACCCTTTTCGCAGTCTACTACGGAAATAACTTCCTGGCAATGACCAATCACCATTCCTTTCTTCACAACTGTAGATATATTAGTATCAAGTATGATGTTTTTATTTGGTGTTTCTTTATCTGCTTTCACTACCCACAACTTGCCTGTCCCATCATCCACATTCATCTGTGCCAAAATCACCGCTTCTGATTTTGCTGACACTTCTATGCGTTGACATGCCAGTAACTCGACATTTGCATAGCGTAGTATCCGTTGATTTAAATCTAACGTAAATCCGTTGTCAATCATAAAATCACCACCAATTATTACGTCATCGATGATGTCTGCTACAATGAATTCATATTCCCACGTGCAATTTCCAGTAGATACTCGCTTCTTTATCTTACCCAGAATTTGTGCATCCTCACCCGTCGCTGTACACTATTTTATTCCCATTAAAGGCTCAAACCTCTTTACCAAATCGCTCTTGATTATAGAATGTGATGCACCAGTATCCAGAGTTAACATGAATTCCATATTGTACAGTTTTCCATCAATAGTCAAGCTGCTTGGCACACGCTGTAGTTGTGAAACGTGAATGAAAGGGCAACCCACTGTTCAGCGGGGCCTGAACTGACTCGGTTTAGTTTCATGATAGATTTTTGTTAGTGGAGCGATCGCTGTTCACCTTATTCTCCTTCTCTTGTCTTCCTGGAGAATTCGATCTTGTTCGCTATCATCGTAGACGGCAGTCACGCACCATGTGTCCTGGTTTGTCGCAAATAAAGCACTTACCAGTAAATTTGCTTTCGCGTCGACCTGTTGTTCTTCCTTCAGGCTGCACTACTCACTTAACTGCCTGACACACTGCTTCAACCAGATCTGATGTATCTGCGTCTAGTTGGCGTACACGTGGCACTGGTCGACACATTAAACTGGCGGCTTCATACGTCAAGGCACTACTAATTGTTTCCTCATATGTACTCCTTAACTCCACTTGATGTAATTTGCTCTTGTATTCATTTCCATATTTTCGCTGGAGTGTGTCCATCAGTGACTGATAGCTACCACGATCTTTGTCTGGAATCATCTGTAACACCTCGGAAGCATTGCCCTTTAATGCCACTATTAAAGCAGCGGTCTTGTCGCTATCATCCCATTGATTCTTCGAAGCTGTTGTCTCGAATTGAAGCTTGAAGATATTAAATGGCCTGCTTCCGTCAAATATTGGTGGCTTTAATTTGATTGTATTTGAATCTCTAATCACTGATACGGCTGGTCCATTTATTTTTAGTTGATTGAGTTCGTGATGTGATTTCTCGAACTTATCTTCCAAATCATCTATGCGCTCCTTTATATCTGAGAACTTTTTTTGTAGATTTTTGATGACATGTTCATTGCAAGCCGAATGTTCTTGAATTTCCATTCGCAATTCACTAATAACGCCCTCTTGGCGTGCTGAATGTTCTTGAAGTTTGCAGTCAATGCGAGATGCATTTTCGAGTAGCTTTGAATTAATTCATTTCAGTTGCTGTTGCTCTTGTTGCATCATGGATTTCATGAATTCCATGAGTTGACCACTCGAATCTATCTTGCTCTCTTCCTCAGCGTGCACAATTGCATGTATCTCGGCTTCCTCAAAAAACTCATGTTCTTCTATATTAATACCCTTTGCCTTGATAGCTTGCCTTAGTCTCACCAGCAGTTCTGCTTTTGTACCTGATGACGATATATTCATCTCTAACAACAGCATTTTAAGCTGGTCCACTTTCATTTGGTAAATTTTCACCACCTTAACAGAATCCCACTTCTGACACCAATTGTTACGTTTTTATTTTGTGAACATTTAATTCTATTTGAATCAACCTTCTTTGATCACTGGATTCTGTCAATAATAATTGCAACACTTATTTTGTACAACTATATACAGCAACAATTTATTTAATCAACTCAACTTATAATCAACTATATACAATACTCCTTTAATGTACTTTCAACTTTTGGCTCTGATACTGTACCAATGTTCGTAATTTAATTGGTTTCATTTGTCAACAACTGGCTTTATTTATACTCTGTGGCAACAATCCAGAATCTTCCTTTATCGAGATTCTTCACTTTCTTTCTCGTTGGTGATAACCAGCACAATATTACTCATTTCTTTTTGTTGTCATTCGTTGCGATGCTGCCAATATTCGTGTCACTCACAATAACCAGAATATAGCTAACGGCTGATAGTCTGACAGCTTTGTTTTCACCTAACTCGAGTTTGCTAATATTCGGATAGCTCTCTCATTGTGTATATTTAAGAAAAGTTCACAAAAATTGCATTGCATTTTAGTTTTATTTGGTTTTAATTTTATTAATAATGGGAATAAACGAAATCGGCTTGCAAATTACATAATTCTCTAATTTTCTTTCTTTCTTTTAATGATTGATTCTATCTTTTTCAAAATGTATACTTATGAAAGTGTTTTCGTCATACTTTTCCAAGTAATTTTTTTGGCACTGTATGTTCGATTTCTTGAAATATGCCTCTGAATCAACCTGAATGGGCAGTGCGTTCGAAATTTTCCTTTTTTAAAAAAATTACTTTTCTTACAAAAATTATTTGACTAAAATTAGCTTTCAATTATTGGTCTGTTTAGCAGCTAATAGCCTAGACAGACGGCAGCGTTAATCCGGAATTAACTCGAGCATTAACTGCAGCTAATCTGCATTAGCTCTAGAGTTAATTCTCAAAATTAAAGGGATTAGGGCAATTTTCGATGGCAACACTGCTGAAAATAACAGCTGTTTTCTATTGTGAATTTTTTCTCGATGCAACTTACAAAATAATAGCTGTGTTCGCTAACAAAAAAACTTTCAACAATTATTAACAATTTTCGATAGGAAAAGCGTTGGTGGACAAATAAATCCAGCTGTCAATTGCGAACTCTAAATGTTAATTTACAGTTTTCAGTTCGCGTACTTCTTGTACATTTTCTCATATCGAGAGTGACAGACGACAGAAATTGTAATGTAAGTAAGTAATGGTAATGTAAGCGAGCAAACCTAATAAAACAGCAATTAGCTGTTTACTTAATCCGCAATATTGCCATCCAGAGTTAATTCGAATTAACTCGTTAATCCGGATTAACGCTGCCGTCTGTCTAGGCTATAAGTGTGCTGTTAATACGGATAAAGGCTGCCGTCTATCTAGGCTATAACCGACAGTCGATGCTTGCGTTAAGTAAACAGAAACTTATCTAACAGATGTGCCTTAATCATAGCCTTAAAGTTCTGATTAAGTGCTAACCGGACATTGAGCCCTTAGTATTATAAAATAAGTATTATAAGATAAATAAAATACTAATAAATAATTATTAATAGTGTGACGTCCAGGCCATCTATTGTTATTAGAAGTAAATTGCAAATAAACTTTCAAATAATAATGCGTTATTTAAAGTGCAGATTCTAAAAACCATGCGTGGGCGAAAAAACCTTTTTTTAATTCCCAAATTGCACTGACCGTATTCCGCCAGCGCGATTAGGTTTGCAGGTAATTGGTGACAATGAGAAAACCATCTTCATTGATTTCGTAAAAATCTCTCTGTAATGACATCATATTTGCCATCATTGCTGGAATGGATTTTTAACCCACCTTCAGTGAGCTAATTTACCCACGTACAGCTACAACTACCCAGCAAAAGCAATATCAAATGTACATTCATATTGTTACGTTTTTATTCTGTAAGCGTTTAATTCTATTTGAATTACCTTGTTATATCACTGCATTCTGTTAATAATAACTGCAACACTTATTTTATACAACTATATACAGCAACAATTTATTTAATAAACTCTATTTACAATCAACTATTTACAATAACAATGTTGCAATGTACTTGCAACTTTTGCCTCTGAAACTGTATCGATGTTTGCGCAATCACGTTCGGGATCAGATTGATTTGCATTTGTCAACATTGGCTCTATTTATACTCTGTTGGCAACACTCCAGAATCTCCCTTTATCGAGATTCATCTCTTTCTTTCTCGTAGTGTTAGTCACAATAGTGATGAGTAACCAACCATCGATACTCATTACACTGTCCTCCTCTTAACCTTGTTCGTCTCGAACAAGTTTTCATTGTTTCCCCCCGATATGGCGCGAGTCGCTCCAAGTGCACTACTTTAAACTTTGCTCTTTTATTCTAGGCACGTTGAATACAATACACTACGTCATTTATCTTTGCTATAATCTCGTATGGTCCTTCCCAATGAGTCTGTAGTTTAGGGGACAGGCCTTTCTTTCGTTGTGGATTATGAAGCATTACAAGCTCTCCTTCATAGAACCCTTTCGAATTTGCTTTCAAGTCACACCTGGCCTTGATCTTATCGCTTATTATCTGCGACCGCTCTCTGATGAACTGGTGTACTTCATCCAACTGTTTCCGCTTTTCGCTAGTATAGTTACTTTCGGTTGATCTCGTTGGTGTTACACCTCCAAATATTAAATCAGCTGGCACTCTTAACTCGTTTCCAAAAATTGCCATTGCTGATCATGTTGCCATTGCCGTCGTATCATGTTGTGCGCATCGATATGCCATGAGGAACATAGGTATATGTACATCCCAGTCTCTTTGGTATTTATCTGCGACTTTTCTCAAATATTCCTCCAAGGTACTGTTAAATCGGTTTACCGTGCCATCAGATTGCTGATGCAAAGGTGTTGTACGAGTTTTGTTTATACCCAACATACAGCACATCTCTTGGATAACAACTGATTCTGAAATGTCCACCTTGGTCTGAATGTAACTCCATCGTTACACCAAAACGAGTAACCCACTGGTAGACGAATACAGCGGCAACTGTACCAGCTTCTTGATTTGGAATAGGGTATACTTCAGGCCACTTACTAAAGTAATCTATAACCACCAGAATATACATGTTCCCTGAGTTGCTTGTTGGAAATGGTCCAGCTATGTCCATAGCAATTCGCTCAAATGGAGCACCTACGGGGTTATGAATGCATCTTACCTCGACATTTTTTAGTGGGACTTTTCGCCATTGCACATTGCTTACACTTCCGAATCCAATCAGCGACATCGTCATGACATCAACCCAATAAAATCGTTTCTTTGTATTTTCGACGGTTTTGGTGATTCCCAAATGCTCTCCACTATAGGCATTGTGATACTCAGCTATCACTTCATTTATTCTTGTCTTGTGCACCACTAGAAGATTATTAGTGATTTTTCCATCTTCAGCGCAGGCTTTGCCACTGCGGCCAGTATGCCTTTGCTATTGGACTCTCATTAGCCATTTCTTGCCAATCTTGCTCCTTTAATCTTTACGAGATCTGCGTCGCTCCGCTGATTTCTTGCACTCGGTCGGTGGTCCATGACTCCTCTGCAATATATTCGCAAGTCGTATGTCGACAATGTGCTCCTTGCTTTCCACTCGAGAACAATGTTTACATTCCATTTTGCAAGGACGACGAACAGAGCATCCGCGTTGCCGTGATGTCCTCCTTTACGGTGCTCGATAGTAAAATCATAACTCTGCAGCCTTTCAATCCAGTGCCAATTGTCCTTCTGGGTTTTTAGATTGTAATAACCACCTTAGCGCTGAGTGGTCAGTTCTTAGATGAAATGACTGACCTTACAAGTATTTATGCAAATACTTTACACATTCCAGTATTGCGAGCAACTCTCTTCGTGTGACACAGTAATTTCTTTTTGGCTTTGACAGTTTTTACTATAGTATGCTTTTTCTTTCCCATCTATGATCTGGGATCCCACCTATTCCATAACCACTCGCATCTGTGTTCAACACAAACTTTTGATCAGGTGCGGGATATGCTAATACTGGTGCGGAACAGAGTCTTTCTTTTAGCTGTTCGAATGCTTTCTGTTGTTCCTCGCCCCACACAAATGCTTTGTTCTTTGTTGTTAACTCATGCAGACTGCTGGCGATGTTTGCAAATCCAGGAACAAATCGTCTATAGTAGGTACATAAGCCTAGGAAGCTTCTTAACTCATAAAGATTCGACGGAATAAGCCATGCTTGTACTGCTACTACTATCTCTTCGTCGGTATGTACTCCTTTTGTTGTTACTTTATGTTGTCGATTGAGTGGCTGGATTTAACAAAATCATATATGATAATATGACTCGTTTATTCTAAAGAAAAAACAGTTATATAAATACACATACAACAATTGATAAATAGACAAGTACTTACCACAGTGCATCACTCCACTCTCCAAGCTGATCGACAACTGAATTCAAAAATGTTTAACATGCGTGCATGTACGTGAATTCAAACTTCACAAAAATGTATTTACCGTAATCAAACTGCGCAGCCTGGAAAGTGGAATAATGCCGCGATGTACATATTGAATTACGAAATAGAATCATAACACAACAATGCTATGCTATTCGTTTGATGCTTTGGAAGTGCCGTTATTAGTATAGGCATCTTCTCATGCATGACAAAGCATGCAGCAAACTGTACATAGGCAAAGACTCAAATATAATATGTATACATATATATAACTATTCTAAGCAGGGTTTACAACATCCCCACCCCCGTGGATCGACCCGATTCACCACCATCAACGTCAAGTACGGCCAACCTGGAAACCGCACGTCTCTTCACACCACTAGAAGTTCGTATATCGGCGCGACGTACTTCACCATCAGGTCCAGGATACACTCGCTCTACTCTGCACGACACCACTCTTTACGTGGAACATTGGGGTCACATATGAACACCAAATCCCCCTCCTGCAACGGCTTTGTTCGTTGGCACCACTTTACACGGCGAGTCAAAGTGGGAAGGTACTCCATTATCCACCTCCTCCAAAAATGGTCTCTCAATTGACGAGCAATGCGCCACTGCTGAAGTAGAACACAAGTTTTCTCTGAATCGACGTTTGCAATAGGAGTCTGCGCCGTATTTGCTGCTCCCAGCAGGAAATCGTTAGGCGTTAGCGGCTGCTCTTGATCTACACTGACCGGCAAATGTGTCAGTGGTCCAGAATTGACGACGTTCTCGGCTTCAATAAGAAGGCTGTGCAACGTATGTTCTCTTGGCGCGACTTCCTTCAAAGTGTAACGCAGCACTCGCTTGACGCACTGCACCATTCTCTCCCAAGCACCACCTTCTGCTGGATTGAATGGAGAGTTAAACACCCAGTCGACACTCAGCTGCGATAATTCACTTTGCAGGCGAACGCAGTCAAACACTTCTGTGAATCGCTTCGCTTCCCGATCGGCACCAACGAAATTCTTCCCATTGTCAGATCGTATACGTATAGGAACGCCCCGTCGATTCATGAAATTGCGTACAGCGAGAATGCACGAATCAGTGCTCAAGTCGTGAGCTAGCTCCAGGTGCACCGCTCGAACAGTTAGACATGTAAAACGTGCCACCCATCTCTTCTCGGTGCTGCGCCGGACAGTGACAGTCACTGGACCAAAGTAGTCGAGTCCTGTGTAGCTAAAGGGCCGCACGTACGGAGTAAGCCTATCCATAGGAAGCGGTCCCATCAATGGAGTCACCGGAGCTGCCCTTTTCAAACGGCACACAGCGCAACCAGCGATCACGCTGCGCAACAAACTTCTTAGACGTGGCACCCAATACCCGCGACGAATATTGCAGATCGTAGCTTCCACGTTCTGATGGCACATGATGCTGTGATGGTGTAGTACTAGAAGTTTCGTAAAGGCATGATCAGGCGGCAAAATAATGGGCATCTACGTACGGCGAAAGTTGTAGCAGTGCGCTATTACGAGCGATGTGTTCTCGATTGATTGGAACTCCATGGCATATACCTCACGTTGTACTATGCGGCATAAAAGGCATTTGGCATTTTTAATCTCTTCAGCGGTCAAACCATAGCATCGGTTTGGCTGAATACGGCAGCGGCAAATGTCAACGAAGCGCAAAACCCAAGCCGTAGCTCTTACTAATCTATTAAATGACGAAAAATGATTAAATTCAAAAGTTTATAACTCACGATGACTAAGGCAAATTTAGGGCGAAGCTCTTCATCAGGCTCATTATGGCTAATAATGATGGCGTCTTGTGAAGGCCAAGCATGCTCTTCCTGTTGTAGAAACATGTGCACATGTGGTGCAGTTGTCGATGCTAACAGAGTGTTCATCACGAAGACAGTGCATAAGACGACAGCCCAATACAGCGGCCTGAAGTTCAAGCCGTGGCACAGTAAGAGCCCTCACTGGTGCGCATCTTGACTTTGCACATACAAATGTCAACTCAGTTTCACCCAACGAGTTTTGAGATCGCCAATATGCAACAGCGGCGAAAGCGTCTTCACTGGCGTCGACAAATATGTGGAGCTGCAGTTTATGAGAGGCACCATTGCGAAAATAAAAACGAGGTATAGCATATTTGATGACTGCTGGTAGCTGTTTACGCCACTTCTCCCACGCGACGTTAACGTCATCTGGCAGCGGCTCATCCCACTGGGTGTCACGTTTCCACACTTCGCGCATAAGTAGCTTAGCGCCAATAACGAAGTTACTGAGCAGTCCCGAAGGGTCGAAAATGGACATAACAACGCTAAGAAGTTCTCTTTTAGTAGGGCGCCTAGCCCCAATCACTACTGTTGCATTAACGTTATGAAACTTCAACATGAATCTGAAGCAATCCGACGATGACTGCCAAAACAAACCAAGCACACGTTCAACTAACACGCCTTCTTTTTTGGCAATCGGGCGCGTGGCGTCAATACCACCCAATGCAGCAACCACGTTTGATGAATTAGATGTGAAATTATGGACCTCGAACCCAGCATTCATGTGAAGCATCACCACCACGCCAAAGGAACCGTTGAGCACATCTGTCATCTTTCTGTATTAGCACTTGGTGGAACATTTCTTTAATGTCTCCACATACAGCAACCGCGCCTTCACGAAAACGAAACAATATGGATGGCAAGGACGGATATTCTTGTGGGCCCTTTAACAGCTGTGAATTGAGGGAGATGCCACTTACCTCAGCGGCGGCGTCGAAGACCAAACGCAGCTTACCAGCTTACCACGTCGTAGGCGTAGACACGGAAGCTTCCACTGGCAGCAGTTTTCGGGCATATTTCTTGTCGACGTAGGAGTCCATGATGCGCTTGTATTCGGTGGCGAAACCTGCATCACGACTCATTCTCCTCTCCACACTGACTAATCGTTTTAGTGCCATGTTGTAACTATCAGGCAACCTTACGTTGTCGCGTCTCCATAAGAGCCCTGTTTTGAATCGTCCATCTTCGCGGCATGTAGTGGACCTTAAGATCGTCTTGGCACGGATGTCGGCTTCACTCTCTACAGGTGGTGCAGACCTGACACCGAAGCTCTCAATATCGAAGAAGTCCGCCAACATTTCATGCAGTGAATGATCGACTTGGCAGTTCACAAATAAACACGATGACGGCGATGGCAATGCACTGGATGTTGGGCCAAACACCACCCAACCCAACTCTGTATTGGCGACGAAAGGGCCACTCTTTTTTACGTTCATAGTGGTCGACGGCAAACCCAAATGGCAATGGTCAAGTCCAATCAAAATCCTAGGCCTGACCCGAGTATACGGCTGCACCGGCAATTGGCGTATATGGTTGTCATCAGAATTCAAATCGTCCTTGCTCTAGCTCTGCAGAGGAAGCTGTAAGTTCGACACCGCATACACACTACGAAGTTTGTATCGCCTTTCCATACCGGCACCACTGATGAGCAAATCGACCACAACAGCTGGCTCCTGCGATGCACGCCCTCCAAACCACTGTAGATTCAAACGTTGCTGGCGCCCATGCATACCCAAGTCTTGAACGAGAGCGCTGTCAATCATCGTGATAGATGAACCCTCGTCTAGGAGTGCATATGTGTCGATGTGCCTTTGGTTTCCATATAGCGTGGCCGGCAGGATACGAAACAGAAGTCTGCTATCAGAGGAACTACAACTCAAAACTGCTGAGCTCGCCTCTTGCGGTTGCTGCTGGCTGTAGAGTGGCGGCTGCATTGATGTAAACATACAGTGATGGCGTGTAGCCACGGCAGAAGTGGACCTGTGGTGTACTTGAGGCGATGTTAACAGTCTCGGCATAATGTTGGTGTCACCCACGGCTTCGTGTAATAATTTATGGTGCACCCTACGGCACCCTTCAATCGCACATAGCTTACGCCGTTGACAATTCCGTGTGCCATGACCCAAATTGAGACAAGAAAAACACAAACGATATCGTTTCGCCTCCGTCCACCTGTTCGGCACTGATAATTCTAGAAAGTGCGTACACTCTACTAACCTATGTTGACTCTCGCACATTGGGCACCTCGACGATCGTTGTGACGCTACTGCATGCAATACCATGCGGCTCGACGATCGTTGTGAATTTTCAACACAAACGGTACAAATGACATTGGCCAATTTAGACAACCAATCACTAAAATGCTTCACCGTTGCATATGGCTGTACAGACGCTGCGAAACTTGCACATTCAATGCGCTTGCTCATTGGCAGTTTTGATATGAGCTCGTCGAGCAATGTGGGATTCACCAGATGTAACTCACCACCATTGGTAGATTGCAAAAAAACACAAATATTACTAACCTTTGTTGCGAATGGTATGAGCCTCACCATCGCATTCTCGGGAATGGGTGAAATTTCCCTCACCTGGGACAGCTGGCTACGTATCAACTGCTCAGGGCGACCAAATCGAAACTTCAACTGCTGAATGATGTTGCTGACGTTGTTAGGGTGGATGAGTAGTGACTTGACAACCTCACGCGCATCACCCTTCAAGCACTTATGTAAGCGTTGATTGTTTTCAAAATTGCTGTACCCATACATTGCAGTGGATTCTGTGAAGGCCGTATAGAATATTGGCCAATCTTCCGACCTTCCACAGAATTCCGGCAAATCATGCATTTTCCTGGGCAGACTAGACAAATGAGTAGCTGCGGAACACGTATTGGCAAATCCAGCTACAGTCGTTGGATTAGAGTTGGCTGAAGGCGTACCGCTCATCAGTACAGTTGAATTGTACATATTACTCGTCATCGCAGCAACACCAGACGTAACGGTTGGCATATCTGCGGCAGCAGTGCTCGTTACATAGAGTGGCGGCGAGTAACGGGTATTGGCAAATTGCGGCAACGGTACCGAACAGTTAGCCAAAGCTGGCGAATGTAACACTGGTAACTGTACAATTGGCGGCTGTGTTGTTGTTAGTCTCGCTGGCTGTAAGGCTGACTGCCCGGTGGAAATACTGTTGTTAGGTTCACGTGCGCTGTTTGGCGCATCCACGTTGAGCACTTCACTACGCGATTGGTGCTCTTTTATTACGACCTGTACAGCCGACAAATTGCTTTCCAATATGGCGATGCGCTTCTGTAGAGCCGCAACCACACTGTCTTGACGTGCAACAGCAGTGGCTGATGAAGCACGAGTAATTGGTCCTGTGGCAATTGGAGAAGCTGGCAAGTCACTGGCTGTGACGGTGGTGGTGGGTGCATCTATACCCTGGCTGGGTGTTGATGTGACGATACTGGGAATACTACCCTCCATAGCTGGCGAACTGGCTGACGTGGGGCGGCGGGGTGATCGATGACTTGACCGCATAGCAAATATTAATTAACACCAACACACGTTATGCTTAATAATAAAGCGGCTGACCAATGTTCCACGCAATAAAATTGGCGTATTGAAGCCACGCAAGGCAAATCAAAAATGTAGTGCAAATAAAATTCGCGTAATGAAGCAACGCAAGCCAATCAAATGTGCAATGCGAATAAAATTGTTGTCGATTGAGTGGCTGGATTTAACAAAATCATATATGATAATATGACTCGTTTATTCTAAAGAAAAAACAGTTATATATTGCAACGAGGATCGATAGTTGATTACTCATCACTATTGTGACTGACACTATTGGCAGCATCGAAACGAATGTCAACAAAAAGAAATGAGCGATAACCAGAACAAGCCAACGAGAAAGGAAGAGAAGAATCTCGATAAAGGAAGATTCTGGGGTGTTGCCAACAGAGTATAAATAGAGCCAGTGTTGAGGAGGAAAATCAATCGAATACCGAACGTGACTGCGCAAACATCTATACAGAGGCAAAAGTTGCTAGTACATTAAAGTGTTATTGTAAATAGTTGATTATAAACAGAGTTGATTGTAAATAGTGTTTATTAAATAAATTGTTGCTGTATATAGTTGTATAAAATAAGTGTTGCAGTTATTATTAACAGAATCCAGTGATCGAACAAGGTAATTCAAATAGAATTAAACGCTCACAGAATAAAAACGTAACAATTGGTGTCAGAAGTGGGATTCTGCAAAGATGGTGAAAATTGACCAACTAAAAGTGGACCAGCTTAAAAAGCTGTTGGTAGAGATGAATCTATCGTCATCAGGTGCAAAGGCGGAACTGCTGGTGAGGCTGAGGCAAGCTATGGAGGCTAAGGGAATTAACGTAGAAGAACATGAGTTCTTCGAGGAAGCCGATATACAAGCAGTCGTACACGCTGAGGAAGAAAGCAAGATAGATTCGAGTGGTCAACTAATGGAACTCATGAAATCCATGATGCAACAACAGCAGCAGCAACTGCAAGGAATTAATGCGAAGTTACAAGAAAATGCGTCTCGCATTGATTCCAAGTTTCAAGAACATTCGGTACGTCAAGAAAACACTATGGGAGAGTTCCAGAAAACAATTGACTACAAGTTTCAAGAACATTCGGCTGAATTGCGTATGGAAATTCAAGAAGGTTCGGCTCGACAAGAACACGTCATCGAAAATCTACAAAAAGGAATTGAACTTAGATTTCAGGAAATTTCCGGAACCATTAATGAAAAGGTCACGGATTTAAAGGAACATGTAGATGACTTGGAAGATAAGTTCGAGAAATTACAGCACGAACTCAATCAACTAAAAATAAATGGACCAGCCACATCAGTGATTAGAGATTCAAGTACAATCAAATTAAAGCCACCAACATTTGACGGAAGCACGCCATTCAATATCTTCAAGCTTCAATTCGAGACAACAGCTTCGAAGAATCAATGGGATGATAGCGACAAGACTGCTGCTTTAATAGTCGCATTAAAAGGTAATGCTTCCGAGGTGTTACAGATGATTCCAGAGAAAGATCGTGGTAGCTATCAGTCACTGATGGACACACTCCAGCGAAAATATGGAAATGAATACAAGAGTCAATTACATCGCGTGGAATTGAGATCGCGAGTGCAACGGAGTAATGAGAGCCTTCAGGAATTCGCTTCCGATATTGAGCGCTTATGTCATCTAGCGTTCTCCGGTAATTCGGAAGAGTTCGTCGAAAAAATAAAAATAGAGGCATTCATAGATGGTATACGTGATGGAGAGACAAAGCGTGCCCTAGTCATGTCACCCAGGAATACTTATGCCGAAACAGTCAGTAGTGCCTTGACGTTTGAAGCCGCCAGTTTCATGTGTCGACCAATGCCACGGGTACGCCAATTAGAAACAGAAACAACAGATCTGGTTGAAGCAGTGCGTCAGGCAGTAAAATCAGTAGTTCAGCCTGAAGGAAGAACAACAGGTCGACGCGAAAACAAGTTTACTGGTAAGTGTTTCATTTGTGATAAACCAGGACACATGGCGCGTGACTGCCGTCTACGACGAAAGCGATCAAGATCGAATTCTCCAGGAAGACAAAAGAAGGAGAATAAGGTGGATAGCGATCGCTCCACTAACACAAATCCATCGTTAAACTAAATCGAGTCAGTTCAGCGGGGCGTGAACTGACTCCAACAGTGGGTGGCCCCATCATTCACATTTCACAACTACAGCGTGTGCCAAGCAGCTTGACTATTGATGGAAAATTGGACAATATGGAATTCATGTTAACCCTGGACACTGGTGCATCACATTCTATAATCAAGAGCGATTTGGTAAAGAGGTTTGAGCCTTTAATGGGAATAAAATTGCGTACAGCAACGGGTGAGGATGCACAAATTCTGGGCAAGATAAAGAAACGAGTATCTATTGGAAATTGTACATGGGAACATGAATTCATTGTGGCCGACATCATCGATGACGTAATAATTGGTGTTGATTTTATGATTGACAACGGATTTACGTTAGATTTAAATCAACGGATACTACGTTATGCAAATGTCGAATTACCATTGAACATCGGTTACAAACGGAGTGGAAACATGAAACGAGTACTCGCATGTCAACGCCAAGAGGTTCCAGCAAAATCAGAAGCGGTGATTTGGGCACAGATAAATGTGGATGATGGGACAGGCAAGTTGTGGTTAGTCGAAGCAGATAAAGAAATCCAAAATAAAAACATCATACCTGGTAGGACGTTAGTGGAACCTAAAGAAAATGGAATAGTACCTGTGCGAATATTAAATCCAACTAATACATCTACAGTTGTGAAGAAAGGAATGGTGATTGGTCATTGCCAGGAAGTCACTGCCGTAGTAGACTGCGAAAAGAGTTCGTCGATAAAAAGTGGAAGATCAGGAACTGTCAGAGCGGAAATAAAAGCACAGATGGAAGAATGGGCAGGTGTGCTTACCAACCAGCAAAAGGAAAAGGCTTTACAACTATTGGAGAAGTACAGTTCAATCTTTTCTTCAAATGGAAAAACTGGAGGACGAACAACCATCGTGAAGCATCACATTGACACCGGTGATTCTAGACCAATTCGTCAAACACCACGACGAGTTCCATTGGCCAAAAGAGACGAAGCCAAATAGCTGATTTCCGATATGCAGAAACAAGGTGTTATTGAACCATCAGCGAGTCCATGGAGTTCACCAGTTGTGCTGGTAAAGAAGAAGGATGGAAGTACTCGATTCTGTGTGGATTACAGAAAGCTGAATGAGATTTCGAAAAAAGACAGCTATCCACTGCCAAGAATCGATGACACTCTGGACACACTATCTGGTGCGAAGTGGTTCTCAACTCTTGATTTGCAAAGTGGATACTGGCAAGTGGAACTTGGTAAGGAAAACAAAAAAAAACAGCTTTCAGTATTGGCGATGGTCTATGGCAATTTACAGTCATGCCATTTGGTTTATGCAATGCACCAGCTACTTTCGAACGTTTGATGGAGCGTGTACTCAGTGGACTACACTGGAAAACGTGCTTGGTGTACCTCGATGACATTATTGTGATGGGAAAAGATTTTAACGACCACCTGGAAAAGTTGAAAGAAGTATTTGAGCGTATACAATCAGCAGGGCTTAAACTGAATATGAAAAAGTGTTCACTCTTCAGGAGAGAAGTTAAATATCTTGGTCATAAAGTAACAACAGACGGGGTACATACCGACGAGGAGAAAGTAGCAGCAGTACAAGAATGGCCTATTCCATCGAATCTTCACGAGTTAAGAAGCTTCCTAGGCTTATGTACCTACTATAGACGATTTGTTCCTGGATTTGCGAACATCGCCAGCAGTCTGCATGAGTTAACAAGAAAGAACAAACCATTTGTATGGGGCGAAGACCAACAGAAAGCATTCGAACAACTGAAAGAAAAACTCTGTTCAGCACCAGTATTAGCGTATCCAGTACCTGGTCAAAAGTTTGTGTTAGACACAGATGCGAGTGGCTATGGAATAGGTGGTGTGCTCTCTCAGATCATAGATGGGCAAGAAAAAGTAATAGCTTACTACAGTAAAATCCTGTCGAAGCCAGAAAGAAACTACTGTGTCACTCGAAGAGAGTTGCTCGCAATACTGGAATGTGTAAAGTATTTCCATAAATACTTGTACGGTCAGTCATTTCATCTACGAACTGACCACGCAGCGCTAAGGTGGTTATTACAATTTAAAAACCCAGAAGGACAATTGGCGCGCTGGATTGAAAGGCTGCAGAGTTATCATTTTACCATCGAACATCGTAAAGGAGGACATCACGGCAACGCGGATGCTCTATCTCGTCGTCCTTGCAAAATGGAATGTAAACATTGTTCCCGAGTGGAAAGCAAGGAGCACATTGTCGACGTACGACTTACAAATATATTGCCGGAGGAGACATGGACCACCGAACGAGTGCAAGAAGATCAGCGGAACGACCCAGATCTCGTAAAGATTATGGAATACAAGGAGCAAGGCTTACGTCCAGATTGGCAAGAAATGGCTAATGAGAGTCCAATAGCAAAGGCATACTGGGCGCAGTGGCAAAGCCTGCACTTACGAGACGGATGTTTATTCCGAACATGGGAAAGTGAAGATGGAAAAATCACTTATGATCTTCTAGTGGTACCCAAGGCAAGAATAAATGAAGTGATAGCTGAGTATCACAATGCCTCCAGTGGAGGGCATTTGGGAATCACCAAAACCGTCGAGAAAATAAAGAAACGATTTTATTGGGTTGGATGTCATGACCATGTCGCTGATTGGATTCGGAAGTGTAAGCAATGTGCAATGGCCAAAGGTCCCACTAAGAAAAGTCGAGGTAAGATGCACCAATACACCGTGGGTGCTCCATTCGAGCGAATTGCTATGGATATAGCTGGACCATTTCCAATAAGCAACGCAGGAAACAAGTATGTTCTGGTGGTTATAGATTACTTCAGTAAATGGCCTGAAGTATACCCCATTCCAAATCAAGAAGCTAGTACAGTTGCGGATGTATTCGTCAACCAATGGATTACTCGTTTTGGTGTACCGATGGAGTTACACTCAGACCAAGGTCGAAATTTCGAATCAGTTGTATTCCAAGAGATATGCCGTATGCTGGGTATATACAAAACTCGTACAACACCTTTGCATCCACAATCTGATGGCATGGTAGAACGATTTAACCGTACCTTGGAGGAATATTTGAGAAAAGTCGTAGATAAATACCAAAGAGACTGGGATGTACATATACCAATGTTCCTCATGGCATATCGATGCGCACAACATGATACGACGGCTACTACACCGGCAATGGCAATTTTTGGAAACGAGTTAAGACTGCCAGCTGATTTAAAATTTGGAGTTGTAACACCAACGAGATCAACCGAAGGAAATTATACTAGCGAAAAGCGGGAACAGTTGGATGAAGTACATCAGTTCATCAGAGAGCGGTCGCAGATGATAAGCGATAAGATGAAGGCCAGGTATGACTTGAAAGCAAATTCAAAAGGGTTCTATGAAGGAGAGCTTGTAATGCTTCATAATCCACAACGAAAGAAAGGCCTGTTCCCTAAACTACAGACTCATTGGGAAGGACCATATGAGATTATAGCAAAGATAAATGACGTCGTGTATCGTATTCAACGTGCCTGGAATAAAAGAGCAAAGTTTAAAGTAGTGCACTTAGAGCGACTTGCGCCATATCGAGGGGAAGTATAAAAGCTTGTTCGGGACGAACCAGGTTAAGAGGAGGGCAGTGTAACGAGTATCGATAGTTGATTACTCATCACTATTGTGACTGACACTATTGGCAGCATCGAAACGAATGTCAACAAAAAGAAATGAGCGATAACCAGAACAAGCCAACGAGAAAGGAAGAGAAGAATCTCGATAAAGGAAGATTCTGGGGTGTTGCCAACAGAGTATAAATAGAGCCAGTGTTGAGGAGGAAAATCAATCGAATATCGAACGTGACTGCGCAAACATCTATACAGAGGCAAAAGTTGCTAGTACATTAAAGTGTTATTGTAAATAGTTGATTATAAACAGAGTTGATTGTAAATAGTGTTTATTAAATAAATTGTTGCTGTATATAGTTGTATAAAATAAGTGTTGCAGTTATTATTAACAGAATCCAGTGATCGAACAAGGTAATTCAAATAGAATTAAACGCTCACAGAATAAAAACGTAACAATATATACACATACAACAATTGATAAATAGACAAGTACTTACCGCAGTGCATCACTCCACTCTCCAAGCTGATCGACAACTGTATTCAAAAATGTTTAACATGCGTGCATGTACGTAAATTCAAACTTCACAAAAATGTATTTACCGTAATCAAACTGCGCAGCCTGGAAAGTGGAATAATGCCGCGATGTACATATTGAATTACGAAATAGAATCATAACACAATGCTATGCTATTCGTTTGATGCTTTGGAAGTGCCGTTCTTAGTATTGGCATCTTCTCATGCATGACAAAGCATGCAGCAAACTGTACATAGGCAAAGACTCAAATATAATATGTATACATATATATAACTATTCTAAGCAGGGTTTACAACACTTTATGACCAAGATATTAAAATTCTCTCCTGAAGAGTGAACACTTTTTCATACTCAGTTTAAGCCCTGTTGATTGTATACGCTCTAATACTTCTTTCAACTCTTCCAGGTGGTCGTTAAAGTCTTCTCACTTGAAAATCAAGAGTTGAGAACCACTTCGCACCAGATAGCGTGTCCACAGTTTCATCGATTCTTGGCAGTGGATAGCTATCTTTTTTCGTGATATCATTTAGCTTTCTGTAATCCACACAGAATCGAGTACTTCCATCTTTCTTCTTTACCAGCACAACAGGTGAACTCCATGGACTCGCTGATGGTTCAATAACACCTTGTTTCTACATATCGGAAATCAGCTTAATGGCTTCATCTCTTTTGGCCAGTGGAACTCGTCGTGGTGCTTGCGAATTGGTCTAGAATCATCGGTATCAATGTGATGTTTCACGATGGTTGTTTGTCCTTCAGTTTTTCCATGTAAGGAAAATATTGAGCTGTACTTCTCCAATAGTTGTAAAACCTTTTCTTTTTGCTGATTGATAAGCACACCTGCACATTCTTCCATCTTCCATTCCGATCTAACAGTTCCTGATCTTCCACTTTTCATCGGCGCACCCTTTTCGCAGTCTACTACGGAAATAACTTCCTGGCAATGACCAATCACCATTCCTTTCTTCACAACTGTAGATATATTAGTATCAAGTATGATGTTTTTATTTGGTGTTTCTTTATCTGCTTTCACTACCCACAACTTGCCTGTCCCATCATCCACATTCATCTGTGCCAAAATCACCGCTTCTGATTTTGCTGACACTTCTATGCGTTGACATGCCAGTAACTCGACATTTGCATAGCGTAGTATCCGTTGATTTAAATCTAACGTAAATCCGTTGTCAATCATAAAATCACCACCAATTATTACGTCATCGATGATGTCTGCTACAATGAATTCATATTCCCACGTGCAATTTCCAGTAGATACTCGCTTCTTTATCTTACCCAGAATTTGTGCATCCTCACCCGTCACTGTACACTATTTTATTCCCATTAAAGGCTCAAACCTCTTTACCAAATCGCTCTTGATTATAGAATGTGATGCACCAGTATCCAGAGTTAACATGAATTCCATATTGTACAGTTTTCCATCAATAGTCAAGCTGCTTGGCACACGCTGTAGTTGTGAAACGTGAATGAAAGGGCAACCCACTGTTCAGCGGGGCCTGAACTGACTCGGTTTAGTTTCATGATAGATTTTTGTTAGTGGAGCGATCGCTGTTCACCTTATTCTCCTTCTCTTGTCTTCCTGGAGAATTCGATCTTGTTCGCTATCATCGTAGACGGCAGTCACGCACCATGTGTCCTGGTTTGTCGCAAATAAAGCACTTACCAGTAAATTTGCTTTCGCGTCGACCTGTTGTTCTTCCTTCAGGCTGCACTACTCACTTAACTGCCTGACACACTGCTTCAACCAGATCTGATGTATCTGCGTCTAGTTGGCGTACACGTGGCACTGGTCGACACATTAAACTGGCGGCTTCATACGTCAAGGCACTACTAATTGTTTCCTCATATGTACTCCTTAACTCCACTTGATGTAATTTGCTCTTGTATTCATTTCCATATTTTCGCTGGAGTGTGTCCATCAGTGACTGATAGCTACCACGATCTTTGTCTGGAATCATCTGTAACACCTCGGAAGCATTGCCCTTTAATGCCACTATTAAAGCAGCGGTCTTGTCGCTATCATCCCATTGATTCTTCGAAGCTGTTGTCTCGAATTGAAGCTTGAAGATATTAAATGGCCTGCTTCCGTCAAATATTGGTGGCTTTAATTTGATTGTATTTGAATCTCTAATCACTGATACGGCTGGTCCATTTATTTTTAGTTGATTGAGTTCGTGATGTGATTTCTCGAACTTATCTTCCAAATCATCTATGCGCTCCTTTATATCTGAGAACTTTTTTTGTAGATTTTTGATGACATGTTCATTGCAAGCCGAATGTTCTTGAATTTCCATTCGCAATTCACTAATAACGCCCTCTTGGCGTGCTGAATGTTCTTGAAGTTTGCAGTCAATGCGAGATGCATTTTCGAGTAGCTTTGAATTAATTCATTTCAGTTGCTGTTGCTCTTGTTGCATCATGGATTTCATGAATTCCATGAGTTGACCACTCGAATCTATCTTGCTCTCTTCCTCAGCGTGCACAATTGCATGTATCTCGGCTTCCTCAAAAAACTCATGTTCTTCTATATTAATACCCTTTGCCTTGATAGCTTGCCTTAGTCTCACCAGCAGTTCTGCTTTTGTACCTGATGACGATATATTCATCTCTAACAACAGCATTTTAAGCTGGTCCACTTTCATTTGGTAAATTTTCACCACCTTAACAGAATCCCACTTCTGACACCAATTGTTACGTTTTTATTTTGTGAACATTTAATTCTATTTGAATCAACCTTCTTTGATCACTGGATTCTGTCAATAATAATTGCAACACTTATTTTGTACAACTATATACAGCAACAATTTATTTAATCAACTCAACTTATAATCAACTATATACAATACTCCTTTAATGTACTTTCAACTTTTGGCTCTGATACTGTACCAATGTTCGGAATTTAATTGGTTTCATTTGTCAACAACTGGCTTTATTTATACTCTGTGGCAACAATCCAGAATCTTCCTTTATCGAGATTCTTCACTTTCTTTCTCGTTGGTGATAACCAGCACAATATTACTCATTTCTTTTTGTTGTCATTCGTTGCGATGCTGCCAATATTCGTGTCACTCACAATAACCAGAATATAGCTAACGGCTGATAGTCTGACAGCTTTGTTTTCACCTAACTCGAGTTTGCTAATATTCGGATAGCTCTCTCATTGTGTATATTTAAGAAAAGTTCACAAAAATTGCATTGCATTTTAGTTTTATTTGGTTTTAATTTTATTAATAATGGGAATAAACGAAATCGGCTTGCAAATTAGATAATTCTCTAATTTTCTTTCTTTCTTTTAATGATTGATTCTATCTTTTTCAAAATGTATACTTATGAAAGTGTTTTCGTCATACTTTTCCAAGTAATTTTTTTGGCACTGTATGTTCGTTTTCTTGAAATATGCCTCTGAATCAACCTGAATGGGCAGTGCGTTCGAAATTTTCCTTTTTTAAAAAAATTACTTTTCTTACAAAAATTATTTGACTAAAATTAGCTTTCAATTATTGGTCTGTTTAGCAGCTAATAGCCTAGACAGACGGCAGCGTTAATCCGGAATTAACTCGAGCATTAACTGCAGCTAATCTGCATTAGCTCTAGAGTTAATTCTCAAAATTAAAGGGATTAGGGCAATTTTCGATGGCAACACTGCTGAAAATAACAGCTGTTTTCTATTGTGAATTTTTTCTCGATGCAACTTACAAAATAATAGCTGTGTTCGCTAACAAAAAAACTTTCAACAATTATTAACAATTTTCGATAGGAAAAGCGTTGGTGGACAAATAAATCCAGCTGTCAATTGCGAACTCTAAATGTTAATTTACAGTTTTCAGTTCGCGTACTTCTTGTACATTTTCTCATATCGAGAGTGACAGACGACAGAAATTGTAATGTAAGTAAGTAATGGTAATGTAAGCGAGCAAACCTAATAAAACAGCAATTAGCTGTTTACTTAATCCGCAATATTGCCATCCAGAGTTAATTCGAATTAACTCGTTAATCCGGATTAACGCTGCCGTCTGTCTAGGCTATAAGTGTGCTGTTAATACGGATAAAGGCTGCCGTCTATCTAGGCTATAACCGACAGTCGATGCTTGCGTTAAGTAAACAGAAACTTATCTAACAGATGTGCCTTAATCATAGCCTTAAAGTTCTGATTAAGTGCTAACCGGACATTGAGCCCTTAGTATTATAAAATAAGTATTATAAGATAAATAAAATACTAATAAATAATTATTAATAGTGTGACGTCCAGGCCATCTATTGTTATTAGAAGTAAATTGCAAATAAACTTTCAAATAATAATGCGTTATTTAAAGTGCAGATTCTAAAAACCATGCGTGGGCGAAAAAACCTTTTTTTAATTCCCAAATTGCACTGACCGTATTCCGCCAGCGCGATTAGGTTTGCAGGTAATTGGTGACAATGAGAAAACCATCTTCATTGATTTCGTAAAAATCTCTCTGTAATGACATCATATTTGCCATCATTGCTGGAATGGATTTTTAACCCACCTTCAGTGAGCTAATTTACCCACGTACAGCTACAACTACCCAGCAAAAGCAATATCAAATGTACATTCATATTGTTACGTTTTTATTCTGTAAGCGTTTAATTCTATTTGAATTACCTTGTTATATCACTGCATTCTGTTAATAATAACTGCAACACTTATTTTATACAACTATATACAGCAACAATTTATTTAATAATCTCTATTTACAATCAACACTGTTTACAATCAACTATTTACTATAACACTTAAATGTACTAGCAGTTTTTGCCTCTGTATCAATGTTTTCGCAATCGCGTTCGGAATTAGATTGATTTTCCTTCTCAACACTGGCTCTATTTATACTCTGTTGGCAACACCCCAGAATCTTCCGTTATCGAGATTCTTCTCTTCCTTTCTCGTTGGCTTGTTCTGGTTATCGCTTATTTCTTTTTGTTGACATTCGTTTCGATGCTGCCAATAGTGTCAGTCACAATAGTGATGAGTAATCAACTATCGATACTCGTTACACTGCCCTCCTCTTAACCTTGTTCGTCCCGAACAAGTTTTTATACTTCCCCTCGATATGGCGCAAGTCGCTCTAAGTGCACTACTTTAAACTTTGCTCTTTTATTCCAGGCACGTTGAATACGATACACTACGTCATTTATCTTTGCTATAATCTCATATGGTCCTTCCCAATGAGTCTGTAGTTTAGGGGACAGGCCTTTCTTTCGTTGTGGATTATGAAGCATTACAAGCTCTCCTTCATAGAATCCTTTTGAATTTGCTTTCAAGTCATACCTGGCCTTCATCTTATCGCTTATCATCTGCGACCGCTCTCTGATGAACTGATGTACTTCATCCAACTGTTCCCGCTTTTCGCTAGTATAATTACCTTCGGTTGATCTCGTTGGTGTTACAACTCCAAATTTTAAATCAGCTGGCAGTCTTAACTCGTTTCCAAAAATTGCCATTGCCGGTGTAGTAGCCGTCGTATCATGTTGTGCGCATCGATATGCCATGAGGAACATTGGTATATGTACATCCCAGTCTCTTTGGTATTTATCTACGACTTTTCTCAAATATTCCTCCAAGGTACGGTTAAATCGTTCTACCATGCCATCAGATTGTGGATGCAAAGGTGTTGTAAGAGTTTTGTATATACCCAGCATACGGCATATCTCTTGGAATACAACTGATTCGAAATTTCGACCTTGGTCTGAGTGTAACTCCATCGGTACACCAAAACGAGTAACCCATTGGTTGACGAATACATCCGCAACTGTACTAGCTTCCTGATTTGGAATGGGGTATACTTCAGGCCATTTACTGAAGTAATCTATAACCACCAGAACATACTTGTTTCCTGCGTTGCTTATTGGAAATGGCCCAGCTATGTCCATAGCAATTCGCTCAAATGGAGCACCCACCGTGTATTGGTGCATCTTACCTCGACTTTTCTTAGTGGGACCTTTGGCCATTGCACATTGCTTACATTTCCGAATCCAATCAGCGACATGGTCATGACATCCAACCCAATAAAATCGTTTCTTTAGTTTCTCGACGGTTTTGGTGATTCCCAAATGCCCTCCACTGGAGGCATTGTGATACTCAGCTATCACTTCATTTATTCTCGCCTTGGGTACCACTAGAAGATCATTAGTGATTTTTCCATCTTCACTTTCCCATGCTCGGAATAAACATCCGTCTCGTAAGTGCAGGCTTTGCCACTGCGCCCAGTATGCCTTTGCTATTGGACTCTCATTAGCCATTTCTTGCCAATCTGGACGTATGCCCTGCTCCTTGTATTCCATAATCTTTGCGAGATCTGGGTCGTTCCGTTGATCTTCTTGAACTCGTTCGGTTGTCCATGACTCTTCCGATAATACATTCGTAAGTTGTAGGTTAACAATGTGATTCTGGCTTCCTACCCGAGAACAATGTTTACTATCTACGGTGCAAGTACGATGATATGGAGTAACAGCTTTACCACGATGAATGACATCACGATCTTCCTTTCGTTGTCCTGGTGAATTCGATCTTTGTTGCTTGCGTCGTAGCCGACAATTACGCGCCATGTGTCCTGGTTTGTCACAAATGAAGCACTTACCAGTAAATTTGTTTTCGCGTCGACCTGTTGTTCTTTTTTCAGGCTGCGCTACAGATTTGAATGCCTGACACACTGCTTCAACCAGATCTGCTGTTTCTGTTTCTAGTTGGCGTACCCGTGGCATTGGTCGACACATCAAACTGGCGGCTTCAAACGTCAATGCACTACTGACTGTTTCGGCATAAGTATTCCTGGGTGACATGACTAGGGCACGCTTTGTCTCTCCATCACGTATGCCATCTATGAATGCCTCTATTTTGATTTTTTCGACGAACTCTTCCGAATTACCGGAGAACGCTAGATGACATAAGCGCTCAATATCGGAAGCGAATTCCTGAAGACTCTCATTACTCCGTTGCACTCGCGATCTCAATTCCACTCGATGTAATTGACTCTTGTATTCATTTCCATACTTTCGCTGGAGTGTGTCCATCAGTGACTGATAGCTACCACGATCTTTCTCTGGAATCATCTGTAACACCTCGGAAGCATTACCTTTTAATGCGACTATTAAAGCAGCAGTCTTGTCGCTATCATCCCATTGATTCTTCGAAGCGGTTGTCTCGAATTGAAGCTTGAAGATATTGAATGGCGTGCTTCCGTCAAATGTTGGTGGCTTAAGTTTGATTGTACTTGAATCTCTAATCACTGATGTGGCTGGCCCATTTATTTTTAGTTGGTTGAGATCGTGTTGTAATTTCTCGAACTTATCTTCCAAATCATCTACATGTTCCTTCAGATCTGTAACTTTTTCATTAATGGCTCCGGAAATTTCATCTACATGTTCTTTTAGTTCTGCAACTTTCTCATTAATAGCCCCAGAAATTTCTTGTAGTTTGTAGTTAATTGTCTTCTGGAATTCTCCAATGAAGTTTTCTTGGCGAGACGAACCTTCTTGAATTTCCATACGCAATTCAGCCGAATGTTCTTGAAGCTTGGAGTCAATGCGAGACGCATTTTCTTGTAGCTGTTGTTGCTGCTGTTGCATCATGGTTTTCATGAATTCCATGAGTTGACCACTCGAATCTATTTTGCTCTCTTCCTCAGCGTGCACAACTGCTTGTATATCGGCTTCCTCGAAGAACTCATGATCTTCTACATTAATTCCCTTAGCCTCCATAGCTTGCCTCAGCCTCACCAGCAGTTCCGCCTTTGCATCTGATGACGATAGATTCATCTCTACCAACAGCTTTTTAAGCTGGTCCACTTTTAGTTGGTCAATTTTCACCATCTTTACAGAATCCCACTTCTGACACCAATTGTTACGTTTTTATTCTGTGAACGTTTAATTCTATTTGAATTACCTTGTTCGATCACTGGATTCTGTTAATGATAACTGCAACACTTATTTTATACAACTATATACAGCAACAATTTATTTAATAATCTCTATTTACAATCAACATTGTTTACAATCAACTATTTACTATAACACTTAAATGTACTAGCAGCTTTTGCCTCTGTATCAATGTTTTCGCAATCGCGTTCGGAATTAGATTGATTTTCCTTCTCAACACTGGCTCTATTTATACTCTGTTGGCAACACCCCAGAATCTTCCGTTATCGAGATTCTTCTCTTCCTTTCTCGTTGGCTTGTTCTGGTTATCGCTTATTTCTTTTTGTTGACATTCGTTTCGATGCTGCCAATAGTGTCAGTCACAATAGTGATGAGTAACCAACTATCGATACTCATTACAATATTGTAAATAGAGCCAGTGTTGAGAAGGAAAATCAATCTAATTCCGAACGCGATTGCGAAAACATTGATACAGAGGCAAAAGTTGCAAGTACATTTAAGTGTTATAGTAAATAGTTGATCGTAAACAGTGTTGATTGTAAATAGAGTTGATTAAATAAGTTGTTGCAGTGTATAGTTGTACAAAATAAGTGTTGCAGTTATCATTAACAGAATCCAGTGATCGAACAAGGTAATTCAAATAGAATTAAACGTTCACAGAATAAAAACGTAACAATTGGTGTCAGAAGTGGGATTCTGTAAAGATGGTGAAAATTGACCAACTAAAAGTGGACCAGCTTAAAAAGCTGTTGGTAGAGATGAATCTATCGTCATCAGGTGCAAAGGCAGAACTGCTGGTGAGGCTGAGGCAAGCTATGGAGGCTAAGGGAATTAATGTAGAAGAACATGAGTTCTTCGAGAAAGCCGATATACAAGCAGTTGTGCACGCTGAGGAAGAGAGCAAGGTAGATTCGAGTGGTCAACTCATGGAATTTATGAAAACCATGATGCAACAGCAGCAACAACAGTTACAACAAAATGCCTCTCGCATTGACTCCAAGCTTCAAGAACATTCGGCTGAATTGCGTATGAATATTCAAGAAGGTTCGTCCCGCCAAGAAAACGCTATGGGAGAATTCCAGAAAACAATTGACTACAAGTTTCAAGAACATTCGGCTCGCCAAGAACACGTCATCGAAAATCTACAAAAAGGAATTGAACTTAGATTTCAGGAAATTTCCGGAGCTATTAATGACAAAGTCACAGAGCTGAAAGAACACGTGGATGATTTGGATGATAAGCTGAAGGAACATGTCGACGACTGTGAAGATAAGTTCGAGAAATTACAGCACGAACTCAATCAACTAAAAATAAATGGACCAGCCACATCAGTGATTAGAGATTCAAGTACAATCAAACTAAAGTCAGCAACATTTGACGGAAGCACGCCATTCAATATCTTCAAGCTTCAATTCGAGACAACAGCTTCGAAGAATCAATGGGATTATAGCGACAAGACTGCTGCTTTAATAGTCGCATTAAAAGGTAATGCTTCCGAGGTGTTACAGATGATTCCAGAGAAAGATCGTGGTAGCTATCAGTCACTGATGGACACACTCCAGCGAAAATATGGAAATGAATACAAGAGTCAATTACATCGAGTGGAATTGAGATCGCGAGTGCAACGGAGTAATGAGAGCCTTCAGGAATTAGCTTCCGATATTGAGCGCTTATGTCATCTAGCGTTCTCCGGTAATTCGGAAGAGTTCGTCGAAAAAATAAAAATAGATGCATTCATAGATGGCATACGTGATGGAGAGACAAAGCGTGCCCTAGTCATGTCACCCAGGAATACTTATGCCGAAACAGTCAGTAGTGCCTTGACGTTTGAAGCCGCTAGTTTCATGTGTCGACCAATGCCACGGGTACGCCAATTAGAAACAAAAACAACAGATCTGGTTGAAGCAGTGCGTCAGGCAGTAAAATCAGTAGTTCAGCCTGAAGGAAGAACAACAGGTCGACGTGAAAACAAATTTAATGGTAAGTGCTTCATTTGCGACAAACGAGGGCATATAGCTCGTGATTGCAATCAATCGAGTATGAAGCCTAAAGAAAGAACAAGGAATCAACACAAAAATAAATTTGCAAGTGCTCATATGCGATCAAAGAGGACACATGGCGCATAATTGTCGTCTACGACACAAGCAACAAAGATCGAATTCACCAGGACAACGAAAGGAAGATCGTGATGTCATTCATCGTGGTAAAGCTGATACTCCATATCATCGTATTTGCACCGTAGATAGCAAACATTGTTCTCGGGTAGGAAGCCAGAATCACATTGTTAACCTACGTCTTACGAATGTATTGTCGGAGGAGTCATGGACCACCGAACGAGTGCAAGAAGATCAGCGGAACGACCCAGATCTCGTAAAGATTATGGAATACAAGGAGCAGGGCATACGTCCAGATTGGCAAGAAATGGCTAATGAGAGTCCAATAGATGGAGACGGATGTTTATTCCGAACATGGGAAAGTGAAGATGGAAAAATCACTTATGATCTTCTAGTGGTACCCAAGGCAAGAATAAATGAAGTGATAGCTGAGTATCACAATGCCTATAGTGGAGAGCATTAGGGAATCACCAAAACCGTCGAGAAAATAAAGAAACGATTTTATTGGGTTGGATGTCATGACCATGTCGCTGATTGGATTCGGAAGTGTAATCAATGTGCAATGGCCAAAGTTTTCACTAAGAAAAGTCGAGGTAAAATGCACCAATACACCGTGGGTGCGCCATTCGAGCGAATTGCTGTGGACATAGCTGGACCATTTCCAATAAGCAACGCAGGAAACAAGTATGTTCTGGTGGTTATAGATTACTTCAGTAAATGGCCTGAAGTATACCCCATTCCAAATCAAGAAGCTAGTACAGTTGCGGATGTATTCGTGAACCAATGAATTACTCGTTTTGGTGTACCGATGGAGTTACACTCAGACCAAGGTCGAAATTTCGAATCAGTTGTATTCCAAGAGATGTGCCGTATGCTGGGTATATACAAAACTCGTACGACACCTTTGCATCCACAATCTGATGGCATGGTAGAACGATTTAACCGTACCTTGGAGGAATATTTGAGAAAAGTCGTAGATAAATACCAAAGAGACTGGGATGTGCATATACCAATGTTCCTCATGGCATATCGATGCGCACAACATGATACGACGGCTACTACGCCGGCAATGGCAATTTTTGGAAACGAGTTAATTAAAATTTGGAGTTGTAACACCAACGAGATCAACCGAAGGTAATTATATTAGCGAAAAGCGGGAACAGTTGGATGAAGTACACCAGTTCATCAGAGAGCGGTCGCAGATGATAAGCGATAAGATGAAGGCCAGGTATGACTTGAA
The DNA here is from genome assembly GCA_963854835.1 of Megamerina dolium. Classification (NCBI taxonomy): domain Eukaryota; kingdom Metazoa; phylum Arthropoda; class Insecta; order Diptera; family Megamerinidae; genus Megamerina; species Megamerina dolium. The sequence continues at coordinate 48,838,044 of OY978525.1, forward strand.
AGCAAATTCAAAAGGGTTCTATGAAGGAGAGCTTGTAATGCTTCATAATCCACAACGAAAGAAAGGCCTGTCTCCTAAACTACAGACTCATTGGGAAGGACCATATGAGATTATAGCAAAGATAAATGACGTAGTGTATCGTATTCAACATGCCTGGAATAAAAGAGCAAAGTTTAAAGTAGTGCACTTGGAGCGACTTGCGCCATATCGAGGGGAAGTATAAAAACTTGTTCGGGACGAACAAGGTTAAGAGGAGGGCAGTGTAACGAGTATCGATAGTTGGTTACTCATCACTATTGTGACTGACAGAGAAGGATCCTTTATCGAGAAGGATCTCGATAAAGGAAGATTCTGGGGTGTTGCCAACAGAGTATAAATAGAGCCAGTGTTGAGAAGTAAGAATCAATCTAATTCCGAACGTGATTGCGAAAACATTGATACAGAGGCAAAAGTTGCAAGTACATTTAAGTGTTATAGTAAATAGTTGATTGTAAACAGTGTTGATTGTAAATAGAGTTGATTAAATAAGTTGTTGCAGTGTATAGTTGTACAAAATAAGTGTTGCAGTTATCATTAACAGAATCCAGTGATCGAACAAGGTAATTCAAATAGAATTAAATGTTCACAGAATAAAAACGTAACAATATTGTTACGTTTTTATTCTGTAAGCGTTTAATTCTATTTGAATTACCTTGTTATATCACTGCATTCTGTTAATAATAACTGCAACACTTATTTTATACAACTATATACAGCAACAATTTATTTAATAAACTCTATTTACAATCAACTATTTAGAATAACAATGTTGCAATGTACTTGCAACTTTTGCCTCTGAAACTGTATCGATGTTTGCGCAATCACGTTCGGGATCAGATTGATTTGCATTTGTCAACATTGGCTCTATTTATACTCTGTTGGCAACACTCCAGAATCTCCCTTTATCGAGATTCATCTCTTTCTTTCTCGTAGTGTCAGTCACAATAGTGATGAGTAACCAACCATCGATACTCATTACACTGTCCTCCTCTTAACCTTGTTCGTCTCGAACAAGTTTTCATTGTTTCCCCCCGATATGGCGCGAGTCGCTCCAAGTGCACTACTTTAAACTTTGCTCTTTTATTCTAGGCACGTTGAATACAATACACTACGTCATTTATCTTTGCTATAATCTCGTATGGTCCTTCCTAATGAATCTGTAGCTTACGGTACAGGCCTTTCTTTCGTTGTGGATTATGAAACTTTACAGGCTCTCCTTCATAGAACCCTTTCGAATTTGCTTTCAAGTCATACCTGGTCTTGATCTTAACGCTTATCATCTACGACCGCTCTCTGATGAACTGGTGTACTTCATCCAACTGTTTCCGCTTTTCGCTAGTATAGTTACTTTCGGTTGATCTCGTTGGTGTTACAACTCCAAATATTAAATCAGCTGGCACTCTTAACTCGTTTCCAAAAATTGCCATTGCTGATCATGTTGCCGTCGTATCATGTTGTGCGCATCGACATGTCATTGGACCATTGGTATATGTACATCCCAGTCTCTTTGGTATTTATCTGCGACTTTTCTCAAATATTCCTCCAAGGTACGGTTAAATCGTTCTACCATGCCATCAAATTGCTGATGCAAAGGTGTTGTACGAGTTTTGTTTATACCCAACATACGGCACATCTCCTGGATTACAACTGATTCGAAATTTCCACCTTGGTCTGAGTGTAACTCCATCGGTACACCAAAACGAGTAACCCACTGGTAGACGAATACAGCGGCAACTGTACTAGCTTCTTGATTTGGAATAGGGTATACTTCAGGCCACTTACTGAAGTCATCTATAACCACCAGAACATACTTGTTTCCTGAGTTGCTTATTGGAAATGGTCCAGCTATGTCCATAGCAATTCGCTCAAATGGAGCACCTACGGGGTTATGGATGCATCTTGCCTCGACTGTCTTTAGTGGGACTTTTCGCCATTACACATTGCTTACACTTCCGAATCCAATCAGCGACATGGTCATGATATCCAACCGAATAAAATTGTTTCTTTATTTTCTCGACGGTTTTGGTGATGCCCAAATGCCCTCCACTGAAAGCATTGTGATACTCGTGTATCAGTTTTTTTATTCTTGCCTTGGGTAACACTTGAAGATCATTAGTGATTTTGTCATCTTGAGTTTCACTTTCTGCCTCTATTTGGCGTAAACTTGGCACTGGTCGACACATCAAACCGGCGGCTTCATACGTCAAAGCACTACTCACTGTTTTGGTATATGTATACCTTGGTGACATGACTGTGGCACTTTTAATCTCCTCATAACGTATTCCGTTTATGAAGGCCTTCTACTTTTATTTTCTCAATGAATTCTTCCGAATTATCAGAGAACACTAGATGACATATGCGCTCAATATCGGAAGCGAAATCTTGAAGGCTCTTACTACTCCGTTGCACGCGCGACGTTAATTCCACTCGCTGCAATTGACTCTTATATTCATATTCATATTTGCGCCGCAGTGTGTTCATCAGTGTTTGGTAGCTATCGCGATCTTCCTCTGGAACCATCTGTAACATTTCGGAATGATTACCATTTATTACAACTATTAGAGCAGCAGTACTGTCACTATCGTCCCATTGATTCTTCGCAGCTATTGTCACGAACTGAAGCTTTTGAATGGTGTGGTTCCATCAAATGTTGGTGGCTTTAGTTTAATTGTACTTGATTCTCTAATCACTAATGTATATGGCCTGTTTATTTTCAGTTGATTGAGCTCATCCACGTGTTCTTTTAGCTTTGTGGCTTTATTATAAATGGAACCAGAAATTTCCTAAAATCTGAGTTCAATTCCTTTTTGTAGATTTTCGATGACGTGTTTTTGGCGAGCCGCACCTTCCTGAATTTTTATATGAAATTCACTAATAACGCCCTCTTGGCGTAGCGGATGTTCTTGAAGTCTGTAGTCAATACGAGACGTATTTTCTTGTAGCTGTTATTGCTGCTGGTGCATCATGGTTTTCATAAATTTCATGAGTTGACCGCTCGAATCTATCTGGTTCTCTTCTACAGCGCGCAGAACTGCGTGTATACCGACTTCCTCATAGATCTCATGTTCTTCTACATTAATACCCTTATAGACTAGACAGACGGCAGCCTAATTCCGGATTACCAAGATAATTCGAATTAACTCGCGCATTAACTGCAGCTAATCCGCATAAACTCTATGAGTTAATTCTCAAAAAAAAAAAGAGGAATAGGGCAATTTGCGATGGCAGCACTGCTGAAAATTGTCTATTGTGAATTTTTCTGGATCCATTTTACAAAATATTAGGTTTGTTCGCTTATAAAAAAATTTCAACAATTGTTAACAGTTTTCAACATGAAAAGCGTTGGCGAACAAATAAATCCAGCTGTCAATTACGAACGGTGAATGTCAATTTACGAGTGTCTGATAGTTTTCAGTTCACGTACTTCTTGTAGATTTTCTCATATCGAGAGTGACAGATGACAGAAATTTATAGTGATAGTAATGTAAATGAGCAGACCTAATAAAACAGCAATCAGCCGTTTAGTTAATCCGCAATACTGCCGTCTGTCAGGTTATTATTTTATTCGGATTAAGTGCGCCGGTAATCCGGAATTAGGCTGCCGTCTGTCTAGGCTATTAGCCTCTCGGCCGAGGCTTGCCTTGCCTTAGCCTCATCAGCAGTTCCGTTTTTGCACCCTGATGACGATTGATTCATCTTTATCAACAGCTTCTTAAACTGGTCCACTTTCAATGGTCATTTTCACCATTTTAACAGAATTCCACTTTTGACACCAATTGTTTTTATTTTGTGAACGTGTAATTCTATTTGAATTAACCTTGTTCGATCACTAGATTCTGTCAATAATAATTGCAGCACTTATTTTGTACAACTATATACAGCAAAAATTTAATTAATCAACTCTGCTTACAATCAACTATTTACAATACTCCTTTAATGAATATGCAACTTTTGCCTCTGATACTGTATCAATGTTTGCTCGATCACTTTCGGTATTTAATTGAATTCATTTGCCAACAACTGGTCTTATTTACACTCTGTAGCAACACTCCAGAATCTTCCTTTATCGTAGCGGATTTTTTTCTCTTTCTTTCTCGTTGGCTTGTTCTGCAGCCCTATTCCAATTCACTCTTTCGCCTAAATTCCAACTCCTTCGCTTAATCTCTAAAAATAAGTTATCTGCACATCGTTGGAGTTTAGGAGAAAATGCGATTCTGTTTCGCAAAACTCTTCTCCAAATTTTTAGTTATTTTATCAGTCCCTGACTTTGCTTTTTTAGAGTGAGAAATGTCAAATGTCTTCTGTATTTGTGCATTTGTGTATTGTGTATTTGTATTTTGTTCTTTCAGAGAAAAGATTTAGGGAAATCTTTCGGCTTCCAAAGGACTTCGAATACTGTGACATTAATGAACAAGAAGATGTAAATGGAAATGAAAATAGTGACAATAACTTATTGCCCCAAAGAAGATTAGAAAGACAGCAAATTGTAGGTAGTTATTTCTCTTTTTAATTCAATATAATTCATAAATATGATTATTTTATCTGTAAAAGCATCTGCATTTGGACAGTATTAGAAGGGACCTATTTTTATTAGCCGGTTCCGAAAGGCACCCACTAATCAATAAAATAAACAGTGCATTTTAAATGTATATAAATAAGTATAAACAATTCACAACATTTCTAGCACTATAAAAACATATTACAATATATAATAAAGTGATAAATAACAATGTCACATTGTTTTGGTATTTGGAGGCATAAAATAAACAGTGCATTTTCTAAGTAAATTAATAAGTATAAATAATTCAGTCTATTTGAAGATAAAATAAAATTTGTAAATAAAAATAAATAAAATAAAAAAAGGTTGCCAAGGAATCCCATTGGTCTTGCAAACTTTTGGCACCAGCATTACCAACAAATCTAAAAAATGCAATAATTTATATGCAATATCAATTAAATTAAAATTATAATCATTTACCTCTCTTGAGCGAAATTTATGTTCTCCTCCATATATTGAACAATATATGTCTTTGGAAATTCTTTTGCTGTTCTTATTCATATTAAATAAAACAAATTTTTAATTTTAATTTGATTAAAAACCGTAATTTCTTACCACTTTTCAAATTTAGCTGCATCAAAGATGATGTCTCCTAATTCCTTCTGTTTTTAGTGGTTTTTAGCGATAAAGCCAAAAATTTTAGCAGATAATTCCAACTAGAATACCAACATAAGCGAATTAGCAAATGCAATTCAATAAAATCTCGAACGTAATTGCGCTAACATCGATCATCGATCAATAAACCTCTTGTCAACGCCAAGAGGTTCCAGCAAAATCAGAAGCGGTGATTTGGGCAACGATGGATGTGGATGATGGGACAGCAAGCTATGGGTAGTGGAAACAGATAAAGAAATACCAAATAAAAACATCATACTTGGTAGGACGTTAGTGGAACCTAAGGAAAATGGAATAGTACCGGTGCGAATATTAAATACAACTATAACATCTACAGTTGTGAAGAAAGGGACGGTGATTGGTCATTGCCAGGAAGTTACTGCCATAGTAGACTGCGAAAAGGGTTCGTCGATGAAAAGTGGAAGATCAGGAACTGTTAAATCGGAATTAAAAACACAACAATGGAATGGAACAATGGGCAGGTGTGCTTACCAAACAGCAACAAGAAAAGGCTTTACAACTATTGGAGAAGTACAGTTCAATCTTTTCTTCAAATGGAAAAACTGGAGGACGAACAACCATCGTGAAGCATCACATTGACACCGGTGATTCTAGACCAATTCGTCAAGCACCACGACGAGTTAAATTGGCCAAAAGAGATGAAGCCATTAATCTGATTACCGATATACAGAAACAAGGTGTTATTGAACCATCAGCGAGTCCATGGAGTTCACCAGTTGTGCTGGTAAAAAAGAAAGCTGGAAGTACTCGACTTTGTGTGGATTATAGAAAGCTAAATGATATCACGAAAAAAGACAGCTATCCACTGCCAAGAATCGATGACACTCTGGACACGCTATCTGGTGGTCCTCAACTCTTGATCTTCAAGTGGCTACTGGCAAGTGGAACAAAGAGAAAACAGCTTTCAGTATTGGTGATGGTCTATGGCAATTTACAGTGATGCCATTTGGCTTATGCAATGCGCCAGCTACTTTCGAACGTTTGATGGAGCGTATACTCAGAGGACTACACTGAAAATCGTGCTTGTTGTACTTCGAAGACATGGTCGTGATGGGAAAAGATTTTAACAACCACCTGGAAAAGTTGAAAGAAGTATTTGTGTTCACTCTTCAGGCGAGAAGTTTACTATCTTGGTTATAAAGTAACAACAAAAGGAGTACATACCGACGAGGAGATAGTAGTAGCAGTACAAGAATGGCCTATTCCGTCGAATCTTCACGAGTTAAGGAGCTTCCTAGGCTTATGTACCTACTATAGACGATTTGTTCCTGGATTTGCAAACATCCCCAGCAGTCTGCATGAGTTAACAAGAAAGAACAAACAATTTGTGTGGGGCGAGGAACAACAGAAAGCATTCGAACAGCTAAAAGAAAGACTCTGTTCAGCACCAGTATTAGCATATCCCGCACCTGGTCAAAAGTTTGTGTTGGACACAGATGAGAGTGGTTATGGAATAGGTGGGATCCCAGATCATAGATGGGAAAGAAAAAGCATACTATAGTAAAAACTGTCAAAGCCAGAAAGAAATTACTGTGTCACTCGAAGAGAGTTGCTCGCAATACTGGAATGTGTAAAGTATTTCCATAAACTTGCGCCATATCGGGGGGAAGTATGAAAAATTGTTCGGGACGAACAAGTTTAAGAGGAGTGTAACAAGTATCGATAGTTGGTAACTCATCACAATTGTGACTGACACTATTGGCAGCATCGAAACGAATGTCAACAAAAAGAAATAAGCGATAACCAGAACAAGCCAACGAGAAAGGAAGAGAAGAATCTCGATAACGGAAGATTCTGGGATGTTACCAACACAGTATATAGATCCAGTGTTGACAAATGCAAATCAATTTGAACCCGAACGTGATTGGCGAAACATCGATACAGAGGCAAAAGTTGCAAGTACATTTAAGTGTTATTCTAAATAGTTGATTGTACATAGAGATTATAAAATAAATTGTTGCTGTATATAGTTGTATAAAATAAGTGTTGCAGTTATTATTAACAGAATCCAATGATCGAACCAGGTTAATTCAAATAGAATTAAACGCTCACAGAATAAAAACGAAACAATTGGTGTCAGAAGTGGGATTCTGTGAATGGTGAAAATTGACCAACTAAAAGTGGACCAACTGAAAAAACAGTTATCAGAGAGGAATCTATCGGCATCAGGTACAAAAGCAGAACTGCTGGTGAGGCTAAGGCAAGCCATGGAGGCTAATAGCCTAGACAGACGGCAGTGTTAATCCGGATTACCGGCACACTTAATCCGAATAAAATAATAACCTGACAGACGGCAGTATTGCGGATTAACTGAACGGCTGATTGCTGTTTTATTAGGTCTGCTCACTTACATTACTATCACTATCAATTTCTGTCATCTGTCACTCTCGATACGATAAAATCTGCAAGAAGTATGTGAACTGAAAACTATTAGAAATTTGTAAATTGACATTCACAGTTCGTAATTGACAGCTGGATTTATTTGTTCGCCAACGCTTTTCATGTCGAAAACTGTTCGCAATTGTTGAAAGTTGTTTATAAGCGAACACACCTAATATTTTGTAAAAATGGATCTAGAAAAATTCACAATAGAAAATTTTCAGCAGTGTTGCCATCGCAAATTGCCCTAATCCTCTTTTATTTTGAGAATTAACTCATAGAGTTAATGCGGATTAGCTGCAGTTAATGCCCGAGTTAATTCGAATTAACTCGGTAATCCGAAATTAGGGTGCCGTCTGTCTAGGCTATAACGGTATTAATGTAGAAGAATATGAGTTTTTTGAGGAAGCCGATATACATTCAGTCGTACACTCTGAGGAAGAAAGCAAGATGGATTCGAGTGGTCAACTAATGGAACTCATGAAATCCATGATGCAACAACAGCAGCAGCAACTGCAAGGAATTATTGCGAAGTTACAAGAAAATGCGTCTCGCATTGACTCCAAGCTTCAAGAATATTCGGCTGAATTGTGTATGGAAATTCAAGAAGGTTCGTCTCGCCAAGAAAAAGTAATAGCATACTACAGTAAAATCCTGTCGAAGCCAGAAAGAAACTACTGTGTCACTCGAAGAGAGTTGCTCGCAATACTGGAATGTGTAAAGTATTTCCATAAATACTTGTACGGTCAGTCATTTCATCTACGAACTGACCACGCAGCGCTAAGGTGGTTATTACAATTTAAAAACCCAGAAGGACAATTGGCGCGCTGGATTGAAAGGCTGCAAAGTTACGATTTCACTATCGAGCACCGTAAAGGAGGACATCACGGTAACGCGGATGCTCTATCTCGTCGTCCTTGCAAAATATAATGTAAACATTGTTCTCGAGTGGAAAGCAAGGAGCACATTGTCGACATACGGCTTACAAATATATTGCCGGAGGAGTCATGGACCACCGATCGAGTGCAAGAAGATCAGCGGAACGACCCAGATCTCGTAAAGATTATGGAATACAAGGAGCAGGGCATACGTCCAGATTGGCAAGAAATGGCTAATGAGAGTCCAATAGCAAAGGCATACTGGGCACAGTGGCAAAGCCTGCACTTACGAGACGGATGTTTATACAGAGCATGGGAAAGTGGAGAATGAAAAATCAATAATGATCTTCTAGTGGTACCCAAGACAAGAATAAATGAAGTGATAGCTGAGTATCACAATGCTTTCAGTGGAGGGCATTTGGGCATCACCAAAACCGTCGAGAAAATAAAGAAACGATTTTATTGGGTTGGATGTCATGACGATGTCGCTGATTGGATTCGGAAGTGTAAGCAATGTGCAATGGCGAAAAGTCCCACTAAAAAATGTCGAGGTAAGATGCATCCATCTGAGCGAATTGCTATGGACATAGCTGGACCATTTCCAACAAGCAACTCAGGGAACATGTATATTCTGGCGGTTATAGATTACTTCAGTAAGTGGCCTGAAGTATACCCTATTCCAAATCAAGAAACTAGTACAGTTGCGGATGTATTCGTCTACCAGTGGGTTACTCGTTTTGGTGTACCGATGGAGTTACACTCAGACCAAGGTCGAAATTTCAGAATCAGTTGTTATCCAAGAGATGTGCCGTATATTGGGTATAAATAAAACTCGTACAACACATTTGCATCAGCAATCTGATGGCACGGTAAACCGATTTAACCGTACCTTGGAGGAATATTTGAGAAAAGTCGCAGATAAATACCAAAGAGACTGGGATGTACATATACCAATGTTCCTCATAGCATATAGATGCGCACAACATGATACGACGGCTACTACACCGGCAATGGAGATTTTTGGAAACGAGTTAAGACTGCCAGCTGATTTAAAATTTGGAGTCGTAACACCAACGAGATCGACCGAAGGTAATTATACTAGCGAAAAGCGGGAACAGTTGGATGAAGTACACCAGTTCATCAGAGAGCGGTCGCAGATGATAAGTGATAAGATCAAGGCCAGGTATGACTTGAAAGCAAATTCGAAAGGGTTCTATGAAGGAGAGCCTGTAAAGCTTCATAATCCACAACGAAAGAAAGGCCTGTACCCTAAGCTACAGATTCATTAGGAAGGACCATATGGGATTATAGCAAAGATAAATGACATAGTATTCAACGTGCCTGGAAAAAAAGATAAAAGTTTAAAGTAGTGCACTCGGAGCGACTTGTGCCATATTGGGGGGAAGTATAAAAACTTGTTCGGGACGAATATCGATGATTGGTTACTCAACACTATTGTGAATGACACTACTGTGAATGATACTAATATTGGCGGCATCGAAACGAATGTCAACAAAAAGAAATAAGTAATAACCAGAACAAGCCAACGAGAAAGAAAGAGAAGAATCTCGACTACGATAAGGGAAGATTCTGGAGTGTTGCCACAGAGTATAAATAGGGCCAGTTGTTGACAAATCGAATCAATCAAACCCCAAACGTGATTGCGCAAACATTGGTACAGTATCAGAACTAAAAGTTGCAATTAAATTAGTGTTATTGTAAATAGTTCATTGTAAATAGAGATGACTAAATAAATTGTTGGTGTATATAGTTGTATCAAATAGGTGTTGCAATTATTTTTAAGAGAATCCAGAAGTCGAACAAGGTTCATTCAAATAGAATTAAGCGTTTCCAAAATAAAAACGTTACAATATGAAATTCTCCATATATTGTATATTTTTGGTTCAAATAATAACATGGACACTACAACTTATATATCGTTTTTTGTATATACTCTTAAACAAATAAATCATTTTTAAAGAACAGCATTCCGTTAACAATAATTTCGTGTCTTATTGTTTATAAATTTGACGAATACAACTTTGTTTTTTCGAACTCGCTATTTTGCCCTTTGCGTCAGTATGCGTTGTTTGTTTTTAGTTCTTGATTTCATCTCTGCTTCCCTTGCCCTGAACCAAGTGCTTAGCTTAAAAGAACTACTATTCTCTTCAATTTATATTTCATTGTCCATGTTTGTTGTGTAATGAAAGAAATTGTTGGGTTAAGCGAAAGAAAAGAATTAACAATTCACATCAAATTTTTCTTTCTGATGAAATGCACTTACATTACTTCATATAATATTAGTTTGCTTTGTTAGAGCCGAAGAAATATGTACATTGCCACAAAATTATGATAGGAAAAAAGAATAGGAATAGGACATTGACAGAATAATGCTGCAACTAGCCACCGACGTAAAAACGTAGAACGTGTCAGCTGACACGACCTATCTTATGGGAATGTCGTGTTAACGAAAACTCACCACCGTATGACGGTGACGTAGATGTTCCTCGGAGCGGAGAAAATCAATGCAATTTTGTATGTTCTTACGTACGGGCGGTACGTACGTACGCTACGTCGGTGGCTAGTTGCAGCATAAAGAATTGACAAAAAACGTGATAATGAAATACCGCCCTTAGAAATCCGATTACTAGGTAATTTATAATCGATATCTGATACTTCAGCCGTCTCTAGCCTTAGCATGCTTGTGATCTAAAATTGAAGTGACATTTTCGGTAATTAGTAGTAATATTTAGTCCACTACGAGTAATGTCTATGCTAGCAGATCCACGGCGACGTAGCCGATATAATTTGGTAACCCGTGGTCCAGCATTATACGAAGGTATAGATTTTAATGTATATACGTATATTATAAACACCTATATATGCAGTGACCCACTGCTTATATTATGCAGTGTTTGAAACTTTACAGATTCTTAAATTCAAAACTGCGAGTTATTAAAAAAAAGATGGATACAATTGTATACATATGTAAATTATTTATGCCATAAGTGCAGAATATGGCATCCTTGAGAAAGGATAAATAATAAATTGCGTCAGATACAGGTTATTCTTATCGATATAACAAACTAAAAATATGTGTGCGCAAACGCCCATATAAGGCGTGGCTCACGGTTAAAGTGCAAAATTGAGGTCGAGATTGCTCGATAGACAGATATATATATATATATATATATATATATATATATATATATATATATATATATATATATATATATGTGTATATGTGTATATATATATGTAAATGTGTATATATATATGCATATGTGTATACAGTGGCTCCCAGCTTATTTCGTACAGTGACAGTTTAAAAATTGCTGCAGTCGTAATTCCTAATATAGCAAAAATTTGAACAAAATATAAATGCCATTTTTGAAAGGAAGGTTTGTTTTTTATTTTCCAAAATTTTAGTGTTTGACACTATAAAAAAATAAAATAAGAAAAAAATAGGAAAATTCATGTCACAGCTTATTTCGTACAGTCTCTTTAAGTTCAAACTAAAAACAAAGTATGTTGATTTTAATATTTAGTATGACATCCCTTAGCGTTAATGACAGCCTGGAGTCTACTTGGCATTGAATCCACCAATTTTTGAGTGATGTCTGGTGTGATTTTTTTCCATTCCTCCATCAGTACCTTCTTTAGGTCTTGCTTATTAGAAATCTTGTGTGTTCTTATTTTATTGTCCAAAATAGACTAAAGATTTTCAATCACATTCATGTCAGGTGACTGTGGTGGTGGAGACATCAAGTGTGAGCAGTTCAAATAAGCCAAGATTGCACAATCCCAGATTTATGTTTTGGGTCATTATCTTGGTAATACCGAAATTCTTCCCGCAAACCCAGTTTGTCTGCACTTTGAAGTAAATTGTTTTTCAGAATCTCGAGGTACTTCATTTTGTCCATTGTTCCCTCAATAAAAACCAATTCACCTACTCCGGCTGCTGACATACAGGCCCAAACCATCACGCTACCGCCACCATGCTTCACTGTGGGCTTAAGGTTCTCCTTGTTTAGCTCGGTATTAGCTTTACGCCAAACATATGACATTCCGTCCGAGCCAAAAATATTAAACTTAGACTCATCCGCGAAAATAACGGTATTCCAGAACGCAGGAGTATTAATAATATGCTCTTTGGCGAAGTCAAGTCGGCGTTGTATATTCATTTTCGAAATGAATGGTTTCTTTCGGGCTACTCGACCGTTCAAGTCATGATTGCGCAGCACACGTCGGACAGTTTCAGCACTGGATGATTTTCCTATTTCACGCTGAACCTCTGCAGCCAACTTCGGAGCGGATAACTTTGGATTTTTCTTAATTTTTCGTACAATATAACGCTCGTCTGATGCGTTGAAAATCTTATTAGGTGCTTCTCTGCCCTTGTTCTCCAACCGATTTTCGCGAACGAAGCGTTGAATGATGTATTGGACAGTTGAGGCACTTAAATTTGTCATTTCAGCAATTTTTCGCACACTCTGACCTTTCCTAAAATGGTTAATTACCAGTTTACGCTGTTCCATCGTTGTACGATGACCCATAAAGCTAAATGTTTAATTTACAGCACTTTAACTATTTAAAATAATAATAATAAAAATTGTTATAATAGTTAAAAAGGTCCAAAAACTCATACAATTCAAAAAAACTTTGTAACTGCGCGGCAGAATGAAACTTACTTACATTGAAGTTTGTGTACGAAATAAGATGTGAGCTGAAAATCAGCTGATCAATAGTTTTTCTCTCTTGCATAACAAAAAGAAAATTTTTTGGGGTTCCCCGTTTTCTTATTAGGTTTACTAAACACATACACAGACATCTACATTCAAAACTTATCGATAAGTTTTTTAGTTTCGATGTTACAGCCATGTACATAAAAATATATACACTGTACGAAATAAGCTGTGAGCCACTGTATATATATGTATATGTGTATATATATATGTATATGTGTATATATATATATGTATATGTGTATATATATATGTATATATATATATATATATATATATATATATATGTGCATATGTATATATATATATATATATATATATATATATATATGTGTATATATGTACATATATATATATATATATGTATATATATATATATATCTAAATATATATATGTATATATATATAAATATATATATGTATATATATATAATTATATATATGTATATAGGCATAAGTGCAGAATACGGACTCAGAAGGAAAAAAAAAATAAAAAATTGCATCGGATAGAGCTTCGTTTTGTGAATATAAAAAATAAAAAATTTGTCTCCGCAAATGCCTATACAAGGCGTGGTTCACGGTCAAAGTTCAAAATTCATGTCGAGATTACTCGAGAGACAAGCAAATTTTTTCTACAATATGGGTTTCAAAACACAGGTAATTTTAATACCTTTTTACAGGTATATAATATTTTATATGAATTGTTAACTTTTTAAATGTTATGAAGGAAATTATAAATTTTTTATAAAAATTTTGTAAAAACCAATTTTTTTTTGAAAAAGTTCCCCATTAATCTATCAAAAATTATATATTATTTCAAAGATCATAGGATTACCTTTCCAATGGTATATAAAATATATTTTTAAAGAATTTTTATATATTTTAAATATATTTTTTTATGATCATACTTTCGCTATAGCATATATGTGCACAGAGGAATAGTGAGACAGTTATAATCATAGCGGTAGAGATAGACAAAAGAATTAAGGAAAAATAGGATGAAATAGTATAATTAACTAATTATTTTATTAATCTAATAAAGACCACATTGTTAGAGCCCTATGTTGTAGATTATCCTGATGGTGAATACAATATTGAAACAAATGAATAAAATTTCAATACTAAAAATTACAAAGAGATTTCAATGCTAAAACTTCTGTCGCGAAGCTGGCGTCGGGCCTATAAGGGTTATTTTATTTGCGCCCGGCCGAAGGCCGGCTATCAAAAAAGCTTTTATCCTAAAATACTGTTGGTCGCGAACCCGGCGTCGGGCCTATAAGGGTTATTTTTTTTGCGAACGGCCAAAGGCTGGCTATCAAAAAAGCTTTTATCCTAAAATACTGTTGGTCGCGAAGCTGGCGTCGGGCCTATAAGGGTTATTTTTTTGCGTCCGGCCGAAGGCCGGCTATAAAAAAGCTTTTATCCTAAAATACTGTTGGTCGCGAAGCCGGCGTCGGGCCTATAAGGGTTATTTTTTTTGCTCCCGGCCAAAGGCCGGCTATCTCAAAATCTTTTGTCATAAAATACTGTTGGTCGCGAAGTCGGCGTCGGGCCTATAAGGGTTATTTTTTTTGCGCCCGGCCAAAGGCCGGCTATCAAAAAAGCTTTTATCCTAAAATACTGTTGGTCGCGAAGCCGGCGTCGGCCCTATAAGGGTTATTTTTTTTGCGACCGGCCAAAGGCCGCCTATCAAAAAAGCTTTTGTCATAAAATACTGTTGGTTGCGATACTGAATTTGAAGACATGCAGATAATTGTATCGAAAGTCGTCCATATTGGAAACACTTGAAGTATCAGCTTGAAAACAATTTTTTAAATGCATACAAATTTGTGAGAAATATGTTTTATACACCGTTGTAAAGGTAATTGTATAGGCTTATTTTCGAAAAAAAATTGGTTTTTGAAAAAAAAAATTTCAAATTTATAGTTTTGATAATAACTTTTAAAATGTGAAAAATAGGTATTAAATTTATTAATATAATTAAATTTCTTCAAAAAAGTTGGGAACCTTGAAGTGGTTCACGCTTTATATGTGTATATATATATATATATATATATATATATATATATATATATATATACATATATATACATATATATATATATATATATATATATATATATATATATATATATATATATATATATATATATATATATATATATGTGTCAAGAATGAGTTTACACATTGAAAAAAAATTCAAATTTTCAACTTTCTTAGCCAAAAACATTAACTTTTATATCCATATACACATTTTTTTTATTAGTTACAGATATTTACAGTATTTATAAAAGATTCATGAAAAAAAATTGCAAGTTCACCGCAAAAGAAAAGAAAACTACAACAAAAAGAAATTTTACTCAATTTTACAAGTGTCAAGAAACTCTTTTCACAACAATTTTTTTAATTCCTTTATGCAACACTTCAACGACTAACGATACATTTACAGTTATCTATTTGCGTAAACGCGTTGCAGTGACCCGTTCCTATGATTTTGTTTGTTAGTTTGTGATTAGTCTTTGCTTTGTCCACATCATCTGTTTAAATATTGTGTTATTAAAATGCCAGAAAAAAGGTTATCGGCTGAAGTGGTTCAGCTTATATACTGCAATTTCCAATTGGGAGAAAATGTGGAGAAGTTATCAGAAATGTTCTCTGTAACACGTAAAACAATTTATAATGTTTAAAATCGAGCTGAAAATGAGGGTAGATTGGAGTCAAAGTGTGGAGGTGGCCATAAGCGTAAAATTACTGATCGGGCAGAGCGCTTATTGAAGAGGGAACTGCACAAAAATCCACAAATTTCGATCAGAACGCTTGCGGAGAAACTCAAGGAAGAGTGTGGTAAAGTGGTTTCCCGTGAAACTGTACGACAGGCGATACTGAGAAACAAATACTCATCAAGAGTTGCTCGTAAGAAGCCGCTGCTATCAGCACAAAATATTGAAAGACGTTTCTCCTTCGCCTCAAGGCTCATTTCTCAACCTGATGAATATTGGGACGACGTAATATTCTGTGACGTGACAAAAATGATGTTGTATTACAACGATGGACCGACCAGAGTGTGGCGCAAGGCATTAACAGCTTTAGAATATCGACACATAATTCCTACTGTTAAATTTGGAAAAATGTTCATTATGATTTGGGGATGTATCTCAAGCAGAGGAGTAGGAGAATTGGCTTTTGTAGAGTCAACCATGGACGCACAACATTATTTAGGCATTTTGAAGTCATTTAATCAGTAGTGCGAAAAAATGTGGGTTCATCAGAGAGGGCAAACCGCATTTCAAGATAATGGCACAAAGCATAAGGCGAGTAGGGTGCGACTGTGGATTCTTTATAACTGCGGTAAAGTTATGGATACACCAGCCCAAAGTCCAGACCTTAACCCTATTGAAGATCTGTGGGTCTACTTAAAGAAAAAAGTGGCTAAAAGTCAACCTAAAAACCGTACAGCACTTAAAACTGCTATATTGGAAGAGTGGCAAAATATACCGATCATTTATGGCCTAAAAAAGTTGGTTTATTTTATGAATAAACGGCTACAATCCGTGATAGATGCTAAAGGTGGCCATACTAAATACTAAATATTGTACTTTATCAAATTTTAACTAATAAATATTACAAAAAAAAAAAACTTTGTATCGTTTGTGAAAAGAGTTTCTTGACACTTGTAAAATTAAGTAAAATTTATTTTTGTTGTATTTTTCTTTAATTTTGCGTAGAACTTGCAATTTTTTTTCATGAATCTTTTATAAACACTGTAAATATCTGTAACTAATAAAAAAAAATGTGTATATGGAAATAAAAGTTAATGTTTTTGGCTAAGAAAGTTGAAAATTTATTATATATATATATATATATATATATATATATATATATATATATATATATATATATATATATATACATATATATATATACATATATATACCCATATATACATATATATATATATATATATATATATATATATATATGTACATATATATACCCATATATACATATATATATATATATATATATATATATATATATATATACATATATATATACATATATATATACATATATATATATATATATATATATATATATATATATACATATATACATACCCTATTGAAGATCTGTGGGTCTACTTAAAGAAAAAAGTGGCTAAAAGTCAACCTAAAAACTGTACAGCACTTAAAACTGCTATATTGGAAGAGTGGCAAAATATACCGATCATTTATGGCCTAAAAAAGTTGGTTTATTTTATGAATAAACGGCTACAATCCGTGATAGATGCTAAAGGTGGCCATACTAAATACTAAATATTGTACTTTATCAAATTTTAACTAATAAATATTACAAAAAAAAAAAACTTTGTATCGTTTGTGAAAAGAGTTTCTTGACACTTGTAAAATTAAGTAAAATTTATTTTTGTTGTATTTTTCTTTAATTTTGCGTAGAACTTGAAATTTTTTTTCATGAATCTTTTATAAACACTGTAAATATCTGTAACTAATAAAAAAAAATGTGTATATGGAAATAAAAGTTAATGTTTTTGGCTAAGAAAGTTGAAAATTTATTATATATATATATATATATATATATATATATATATATATACATATATATATACATATATATACCCATATATACATATATATATATATACATATATATATATATATATATATATATATATATATATATGTACATATATATACCCATATATACATATATACATATATATATATATATATATATATATATACATATATATACATATATATATACATATATATATATATACATATATATATATATATATATATATATATATATATATATATATATATATATATACATATATATACATACAGTGTAATCCGGTTATAATGGACTCAACGGGACCATGTCAAATTGTCCATTATAACCGAGTGTCCATCTAATCAGAATATAAAATTTTTAACTCAAAAAGTAAATTCAATGTGTTTTATTTATTAAATCAATAAATTTTATACATAAAAATACAAAATTAAGAAAATAATGAGTTTAATTAAGTCTTTTGAAAAAAGTCAGTGATTATCTTTTGAATCCTTGAATATTCATCAAACTTGCTTAAAACCATTACGTTATTTATTTCGACAAGTTTGCTTAAAGGTTCATCGTCCTCCGGGTCGAAATTTAATCCATCAGGAATGTCTTTTACCAGACCAGCATGTCGAAAACAGTTTCTTATGGTTTCCTTAGAGACACTTTCCCATGCAACACTTAACATATTGACAGCATCTAAAAGACTCACAGCTTTTGTCGGGTTTGCTTCTTCAGGAAGGTCCATAATTTTCATCAGAAGCTGCTTTGTATAAGATTGTTTCAAGCTATTAATGACACCTTGATCCATAGGCTGAAGAACCGATGTAGCATTAGGCGAAAGAAAATGTAGTTTAATGTTGTAAAGATGAACTTGAGGATGAGCAGGGCAATTATCTACTAATAGCAAAATTTTAGTCTTGGCTTTTATAAGTTCACAATCCCATTTCTTTAAATAGTCAGTAAAGGTCTGAGAAGTCATCCAGGATTTATTGTTAGCACAATAATCTACCGGCAACGTTTTAACGTTTTTAAAGCATCTGGGGTTGTTATATTTTCCTGAAAGCAGACATTGTTCAGAAACAGCGGATTGTATTAAATTGTATTTAAACCGTGCCCGATGCATTAGCACAAATCATGGCAGTTATTCTTTCTTTAGACATTTTTCCACCACTGCATGTTTCATCTTTGATCTTATGTGTTTTGTCAGGCAGCATCTTATAGAAAATTCCCGTTTCGTCCGCGTTAAAAATGTTGTCCATGGAATAATTGTTACTTATTGTAGGCCAGGTTTGTAATAGCCAGTCATTTGTAACACTTTGGTCCACAGAAGCCGATTCACCACAAATTTTGCCGAAGCAAACATTATGCCTCTTTTTAAATCTGTCTAGCCATCCGGAACTGCATTTAAAATTAGCACCGACAGCTTCTCCGAATTCATTGGCTTTCATCATTAGCATTGGACCACTTACTGGAAAATTATTGGCCCTTTTCTGCTGAAACCATTTAAACAGTAATTCATCAACTTGAGGATGTGTCGCAAATCTAATTTTTTTTCTCTTGTCGTTGACTTTCCAATCATTTTTAATTTTTTCCCGATTAATCCATATGTTCGAAACAGTCTGTTTTTTTAGGTTTTTGTTCAAGCAAATGTCAGCTTGGGAAGTTCCTCCTTCAATTTCGCATATTATTGTATATTTTTCATGCAATGTAAATGCTCGCTTTTTATTATTTTCCGACATTTTTCTTAAAATTAACAACTCTCAATGAAAAGCCAACGAACGTCACTTTCAGCCCACCGCAGAAGTTGTTTGCCTTCTTTGACTTATTTCCAAGAAAAAATGAACATTTTCTGCTGCAGAGACTGATTGTGTCTCTTGATCGAATTCGGGGAAGTACAAAATTTTGCTTATTGCCAACTGATTGCCAACTTTGTTTTGAAATTTGATTTTGAAAGCTTCGGTTATAATGGACAAAATCCGATTTTATTGTCTATTATAACCGGAGTCCATTATAACCGAGTCTATTTTAACCGAGTTTTTTACATATGTTTGAACTGGGACTTGACAAAGAGGTACATAATAACAGAGTTTCCATCTTAAGCGAGTCCATTATAAATGGATTACACTGTATATATGTGTACATATTTATATATATTTATATATATATATATACATACATCTATATATATTTATATATATATATATATATATATATATATATATATATATATATACATACATCTATATATATTTATATATATATATATACATACATCTATATATATTTATTTATATATACATACTTCTATATATATTTATATATATATATATACATACATCTATATATATTTATATATATATACATACATCTATATATATTTATATATATATACATACATCTATATATATTTATATATATGTACATACATCTATATATATTTAAAGGGTTATCCATTTTGCGGTTTCAAAAGTAAATGTAAATAAAATACATATAAAATATTTTTTATCATGATATTTCTTTTTTATTATAAAGTTTGAACGTTGACATTATGTGTGAAATACTACATCATTTAAATGACCACCACGCGAATTGTTGCAAGCATCGATTCTTTTCAGGTAATTTTCGACCACTTTTTGACACATATTGGGCGGTATCTCAGCCATAACGTGACGAATGTTGGTTTTTAGGTGCTCAAGAGTTAAAGATTTATCTGCATAAACACGGTCTTTCGCGTAGCCCCACAAAAAAAAGTCAAGCGGTGTCAAATCGCATGATCTTGGTGGCCACTTGATATCGCCACGATGAGAAATTACGCGGCCAGAAAATTGCTCTTGCAATATAGCCATATTCGCTCGAGTTGTGTGGCATGTGGCACCGTCTTGCTGAAACCACATATTCTCTAAGTCGTATTCTTCAATAGCAGGCAAAAAAAAGACGGTTATCATATGACCATAACGCTCCGAATTGACCGTGACAGTCGTTCCATCGTCGTTTTCGAAGAAGTAAGGTCCAATCACACCTCCGGACCAAAGAGCGCACCAAGCAGTGACTTTGTGGATGTAGTGGCCTCTCTTCAATTACTTGAGGATTCTCAGAACCTAAATACGACAATTTTGTTTGTTACATACCCACCGAGTGAGAAATGTGCTTCGTCGCTGAAGAAAATTTTGTTCGAAAAATCGCCGTCCACCGCCTGTTGTTCAAGCACCCATTCGACGTATCTACGACGTTGTGAATGGTCAGCTGGCTTCAGTTGTTGTGTGAGCTGGATTTTATATGGATGTAGGTGTAGATCCAAATGCAAAATACGCCATAATGTGCCGTAAGACAGTCCTAATTCCTGAGAACGACGAGGAATCGACACATTCGGGTCTTCGGCAACACTTTCACTTACAGCAGCGATATTTTCGGTGGTACGAGCGAAATGATGATGCACAGGCCTTACAATATCTGTAACCGATCCAGTCTCTTCATATTTCTTCACAATTTTGTCAATTGCTTGCGTAGTTGGACGATTATGTAAACCATAATCTCCTCTTAAAGCACGATATGTGGCTGTGGCAGAATCACCATTTTTGAAGTAGGTTTTTACAATTTTAATGCGTTGTGCGATAGTTAAGCGATCCATTTTCGCAAATGTCAGACTTTGAACTGAAAAAGAAAGAAATTGTTTTAACAACTCAGTTTGACAGATGTCGAATTCTAGCCCTATACTTTTGAAACCGCGAAATGGCTAACCCTTTATATATATATACATACATCTATATATATTTATATATATATATATATATGTATATATATATATATATATATGTATATATATATATATATATATATATATATATATATATATATATATATATATATATATATATATGTATATATATATATGTATATATATATATATATATATATATATATATATGTATATATATATATACATATATATACAGGGCACTATGAAGGCAACAGATTATGTTGCAATTTTTCAAGATTGTATGCTAACGTACGCTGAAGATAATATGCCACTTAGGTGGATATTTCAGCAAGACAATGACCCTAAACACACGGCGAAGTGTACAAAAGAGTGGTTTGGGGTCAACAAAATTACTGTGATGGAGTGGCCACCACAATCCCCAGATCTAAACCCCATCGAAAATTTGTGGAATACAGTAAAAGCGTCAATAAGAGGAAATTGTCCAAGTAACAGCGACGAGCTTTGGCAACTTATTCAAGATTCATGGAACGCAATTCCGGTTTCCGTCTGCAAAAACCTAGTTGATTCCATGCCGAAGCGATGTCGATCAGTTTTAAACAACCGAGGATTTTCGACGAAGTATTAAACAAATTAGAAATGAATTTTAACACAGACGAATGTAAACTAGTTTCTTATTTTTATTTGATATTGTTAATTTTTAATTAAAACAAGAAGTGTCCTTATTTTTTTTCACATGCCAAAATCGCACCTAATGTTAAAGATGAAAATAAATTTCAACAGTTTGCCATATCTGGCTAAAACTAAACAAAAAACTTTTCTTTAATTTGTTCGCAATAAATTAGTTCAGTTAACACCCTGTAATTTCCCCACATTTCTGCGTCCGCATCAAGTTCGTTAACTGCATGCCACTGTCATTATTTTTCACATAACTGTATATATATATATGTATATATATATATATATATATGTATATATATATATATATATATGTATATATATATATATATGTATATATATATATATATATATATATATATATGTATATATATATATATATATATATATGTATATATATATATATATATATATATATATATATATATGTACATATATATATATATATATGTATATATATATATATATATATATATGTATATATATATATATATATATATGTATATATATATATATATATATATATATGTATATATATATATATATATATATATATATATGTATATATATACGAGCTGCTGATCTACGACATAATGGCACTATCTTCAACAAAAGTGTCATGCTATTAGCGTATGCCGACGATATTGACAATATCGGCATGAACACGCGAGCAGTCAGTGCAGCATTCTCAGAGTTGGAAAGAGAGTCGCGTCGGATGGGTCTCACGGTGAACGAGGGCAAGACGAAGTATCTAGTGTCAACAAACAAAGAGTCCCGGCGTCTTGGACAGCACGTCACTGTTGACAACTACGCTTTTGAAGTAGTAAGGGACTTTGTCTATCTTGGAACCAGCATTAACAGCAGTAATGACGTCGGCTTGGAGATCATGCGTAGGATAACTCTTGCTAACAGGTGTTACTTTGGGCTGAGTAAGCAATTGAGTAGTCGAGCCCTCTCTCGAAGAACGAAAACTACTCTCTACAAGTCTCTCATCATGCCTGTCCTAACATATGGCGCTGAATCCTGTACAATTTCCACCTCGGATGAGCGAATGCTTGGAGTTTTCGAGAGAAAAGTCCTACGCAAGATCTTTGGACCTATTTGCGTTGGTGGCGAGTACCGAATAAGGTACAACCATGAGCTGTACGAGCTGTATGCCGATATTGACATAGTAAAGCGCATCAAAATCCAGCGGCTGCGCTGGCTAGGTCATGTCGAGCGAATGGAAGAACACGCTCCAGCTAAGAAGGTGTTATATTCGGAACCCGCTGGAGGACGACCGAACCTCCGGTGGAAAGACCAAGTACTGGAGAACCTGACGGCGCTTGGAATTTCTAACTGGCGCCAGCTAGCGAAGAACAGAGATGGCTGGCGAAGCATGTTATTTTCGGCCTAAATCGATATTCGGTTGTTATGGCCACATAAGTAAGTAAGTATATACATATATATATATAAGTAAGTATATATATATATATATATATATATATATATATATATATATATATATATATATGTATATTTGTATATACAGTGGCTCCCAGCTTATTTCGTACAGTGACAGTTTAAAAATTGCTGCAGTAGTAATTCCTAATATAGCAAAAATTTGAACAAAATATAAATGCCATTTTTGAAAGGAAGGTTTGTTTTTTATTTTCCAAAATTTACTTTTTCAAAATTTTAGTGTTTGACACTATAAAAAAATAAAATAAGAAAAAAATAGGAAAATTCATGTCACAGCTTATTTCGTACAGTCTCTTTAAGTTCAAACTAAAAACAAAGTAAGTTGATTTTAATATTTAGTTGACATCCCTTAGCGTTAATGACAGCCTGGAGTCTATTTGGCATTGAATCCACCAATTTTTGAGTGATGTCTGGTGTGATTTTTTTCCATTCCTCCATTAGTACCTTCTTTAGGTCTTGCTTATTAGAAATCTTGTGTGTTCTTATTTTATTGTCCAAAATAGACCAAAGATTTTCAATCACATTCATGTCAGATGACTGTGGTGGTGGAGACATCAAGTGTGGGCAGTTCCAAATAAGCCAAGATTGCAAATCCCAGATTTATGTTTTGGGTCATTATCTTGGTAGTACCGAAATTCTTCCCGCAAACCCAGTTTGTCTGCACTTTGAAGTAAATTGTTTTTCAGAATCTCGAGGTACTTCATTTTGTCCATTGTTCCCTCAATAAAAACCAATTCACCTACTCCGGCTGCTGACATACAGGCCCAAACCATCACGCTACCGCCACCATGCTTCACTGTGGGCTTAAGGTTCTCCTTGTTTAGCTCGGTATTCGCTTTACGCCAAACATATGACATTCCGTCCGAGCCAAAAATATTAAACTTAGACTCATCCGCGAAAATAACGGTATTCCAGAACGCAGGAGTCTTAATAATATGCTCTTTGGCGTAGTCAAGTCGGCGTTGTATATTCATTTTTGAAATGAATGGTTTCTTTCGGGCTACTCGACCGTTCAAGTCATGATTGCGCAGCACACGTCGGACAGTTTCAGCACTGGATGATTTTCCTATTTCACGCTGAACCTCTGCAGCCAACTTCGGAGTGGATAACTTTGGATTTTTCTTAATTTTTCGTACAATATAACGCTCGTCTGATGCGTTGAAAATCTTATTAGGTGCTTCTCTGCCCTTGTTCTCCAACCGATTTTCGCGAATGAAGCGTTGAATGATGTATTGGACAGTTGAGGCACTTAAATTTGTCATTTCAGCAATTTTTCGCACACTCTGACCTTTCCTAAAATGGTTAATTACCAGTTTACGCTGTTCCATCGTTGTACGACGACCCATAACGCTAAATGTTTAATTTACAGCACTTTAACTATTTAAAATAAGAATAATAAAAATTGTTATAATAGTTAAAAAGGTCCAAAAACTCATACAATTCAAAAAAACTTTGTAACTGCGCGGCAGAATGAAACTTACTTACATTGAAGTTTGTGTACGAAATAAGATGTGAGCTGAAAATCAGCTGATCAATAGTTTTTCTCTCTTGCATGACAAAAAGAACAATTTTTGGGGTTCCCCGTTTTCTTATTAGGTTTACTAAACACATACACAGACATCTACATTCAAAACTTATCGATAAGTTTTTTAGTTTCGATGTTACAGCCATTTACATAAAAATATATACACTGTACGAAATAAGCTGTGAGCCACTGTATATATATATATATATATATATATATATATATATATATATATATATATATATATATATATATGTATATTTGTATATATATATATATATATATGTATATATATATATATATACATATATATATATATATGTATATATATATATACATATATATATACATATATATATATATATACATATATATATATATATACATATATTTATATATACATATATATATATATATATACATATATATATATATATACATATATATATATATACATATATATATATATATATATATACATATATATATATATACATATATATATATATACATATATATATATATATATATATATATATATACTGTGGCAACACTGATCTGTGCCGGGGATTATAAAAGCGTGGCAACGCTGTAGCCGAAAATATGTTAAGTTGTGTTTGGATAATTGAAAAGACTATGGGAAATAGCGTTTAATTTGTAAACAATTAATATTTAATCAAATTGTAATAAAACATTAAAACTGTGTTCGTGTCTCATTTATTGGAGTTATTACATTGGCGACGAGTGTAACCACGTGTGGAGAAAAAAAAAAAAACATAAAATCTAACCAATTGGTGAAGTAAAATAACATTAAATTGTGTCTTGTTTATCGATTGCATTAAATTGCGAAGAGATCATTAAATTAGATCATAAAGTTGGAAAGAAACACATTAAATTGTGTGATTGATGTGTTCCTCATATTGGTTCAAACCAGTACATTAAATTGTGGTGCTGAGGAGGAGCGTTAAATAGTGAATTTGACGACAAATTAAATTGTGAAATTGATGGCACATTAAATTGTGGAATTGGAATCGCATTTAATTGTGAATTTGACAGTACATTAAATTGTGCATCCATCAATATTGTTTTTTTTTTAAGAAAAACAATGTCTGACATAAAACCATTTCCTTGCGATGTTATAGATAAATCGTTGTTGCGTGTAGAATGGGAAAAGTGGTTCCGATCTTTTAAGCTGTATCTGGCATCAGAGGAAATAATCGATCCAGTTAAAAAGAAAAACAAGTTGCTTCATTTGGGAGGACCACAACTTCAAGAGGTCATTTATAATATTCCTGGTGCTCTGGTTGAAATCAATTTAGAATCTGATACAGATGTATTCAATATATTAGTTACAAAGTTAGACGAATACTTCTCGCCTAAAAGAAATTCAACATTTGAAAGGCATCTTTATAGAAGCCTGACACTCTCTGACGGAGAATCTCTTAACAAATTTTTAATGCGATTGAGACAACAAGTTTCAAAATGTTCCTTTGGATCGACAAAAACAGAAATAGAAGAAATTTGTATTAAAGACAAGATAATTGATTCATGGGCTCCTATTGATCTGAAAAAGAGGCTACTGGAAAAAGAGCAGACTCTAAATGACGTCATTGAAGCTTGCCAAGTTTATGAACAAATCAATAAACAGTCCCAAAGCATGTTTACACGAGTTGACGAGCAGATGGTAAATAAGATTTCGTCAAAAAAACGCTTCCCTAAAAATTCAGATGTCGAGTGTTTCAGGTGTGGTCGAAGTGGTCACATGGGAAACTCCATGATTTGTCCAGCACGTAATGCAAAGTGCAACAAATGCTCCCTTATTGGTCATTTTGCTTTAAAGTGCAAAACAAAAAATTTTAAGAGGAAATTTGCCGAGTATGATGAGAGTGGCGGGAGCCAGCGCAAAACTAGACCTGCAAAAGTTCGCTGTATACACAATGATGAGAGAAATAATTTAGAGGATGGTGAAGCATTGCGCGAATTTGACTGTTTCAAAATCGATGACAACTGCGAATGTGATGAAATAATAGAGTGCCGCGTTGGAGGGCAATCACTTTTAATGGTGATTGATTCTGGCTCCCGATTTAATCTTGTTAGTGAAAATGACTGGAAGATATTAAAAGATAAAAAAGCGGTTACATGGAATATTCGATCAAACTCATCAAACCAATTCAAAGCATATGCGTCAGATCATATCCTTAAGGTAATCTGTGTTTTTGATGCTCCGATCGCTATCAATAATGATTCAGAAACTGTTGCTACATTTTACGTGATTGAAAAGGGAAGCCAGTCGTTATTAGGTCGTGAAACATCGACGAAACTTAAAGTACTTCGAGTTGGTTTAAATGTGAATCGTGTTGACAAAGTAAAGCCATTTCCCAAGATGAAAAACATTCAAGTAAAATTATCTATCGATACTTCTGTTAAACCTGTGCAACAACCACTTCGACGTATACCAATTGCTCTTGAAGAAAAAGTAGCAGCTAAACTGGAGGAGGCAATTAGTTTAGACATAATCGAACCTGTTTATGGATCAAGTCCATGGATTTCACCAGTAGTGATTGTGTTCAAGGGCAATGGTGAAATGAGACTGTGCATTGATATGCGACGCGCAAACAAAGCTGTTTTAAGGGAAAATTATCCTCTGCCTACTTTTGACTCTTTCATGACAAAATTAAGAGGAGCAAATTACTTTTCAAGGTTAGATCTTAAAAGCGCATACCACCAACTCGAACTGCATGAGAGCAGCCGGGAAATAACTACTTTTATTACACATAAGGGTCTATTTAGGTATAAGAGATTGATGTTTGGCGTAAATTCTGCGCCTGAAATTTTTCAACGCATACTAGAAGGGCTGCTGGCGACCTGTAGCAATTGTCTTAATTATATAGATGATGTGATCATATTTGGCAGCACGGAAGATGAACATGACAAGGCGGTGCAGGAAGTTCTCCACGTGTTGAAGCAGCATAATCTCGTGCTTAATGAAGACAAATGTATTTGGAAAACCCGGAAATTAAAATTTTTAGGACATATTCTTTCTGAAAAGGGCTTCACGGCAGATCCGAAAAAAATCAAGGTAATTACAGATTTTCGAGCCCCGAACACTAAAGAAGAGGTAAGAAGTTTTCTGGGTTTGATTACGTACGTTGGTAAATTTATACCTGATTTGGCAAATGTCACCGAACCATTGAGAATTTTGTTGAAATTAGACACAAAATTTGTATGGGGTCCAGATCAGGCGAACGCTTTTCAACAGCTGAAGATAAAATTGTCTCAAATACCCAATTTATTGTATTTTAATCCCAAAGAGAAGAACTCGGGTAGTAGCGGACGCCAGTCCGGTCGCTTTGGGCGCAGTCTTAATCCAGTTTGATTCCAATAATGATCCGAAAATAATATCTTTCGCTAGTAAGAGTTTATCCGACGTAGAAAAAAGATACTCCCAAACGGAAAAGGAAAGTTTAGCTCTGGTGTGGTCAGTTGAGAAATTTTACTACTATCTAGCAGGTCTGGAATTTGAATTGGTGACAGACCACAAACCACTAGAGGCAATTTTTAAACCGGCTTTGAATAGAACGTTGGCTATTGCGGTTACAATCATTTAAATTTAAAGTAACTTACCGAATCGGAAAGGAGAATATAGCGGATTCTGTGTCTAGGCTTTGCAGAATCTCGGAAACAAGTTCATTTGACGGAAATTGCGAGGATAACATATTTCATATTGTGTCAAAATCTATTCCATTACCTCTTGGAATCACTCTTATAGCTAATAGAAGTGCCGAAGATGAAGAAATCACCAACATTATAACACATATCCAGCAGGAGTCGTGGGATTCGGATAAATCCACTAACTATTATCCATTCAGGTTTGAGCTCTCCGTGATTGGTAATATTCTCCTACGAGGCACTCGCATTGTGATACCCAAGTCGTTGCGTGAAAGGGTACTTCAGCTGGCACATGAGGGGCACCCAGGTGAGTCAGCTATGAAGCGCAGACTAAGAGCCAAAGTGTGGTGGCCATTAATAGATAGAGAAGCGGAAAATTTTGTAAAGAACTGTCGCGACTGTTTGCTTGTATCAAAGATATCAAATCCTCCGCCTATGCAGAGGCAGGCGTTTCCGAATGGTCCCTGGCAATGTGTAGCAACGGACTTATTAGGCCCACTGCCAAACAATGAGTACGTTTTGGTACTAATTGACTACTACTCACGATACAAGGAAGTGGTGTTTTTGAAAACTATATCCTCTGAGAAGATCATTAAGGCCATGGAGGAGATATTTTGTAGACTCGGATTGCCGAAGTCTTTGAGGACAGATAATGGACGGCAGTACATAAGTTCTGAATTTGAAAGTTTTTGTAAAACGAACAACATCACACATATCACCACGCCACCCTATTGGCCGCAGACCAATGGTGAGGTCGAGAATATGAATAAGTCCCTGGTCAAGCGATTGAAAATTGCCAGCGCCAACAAAAGTAATTATAAGCAGGAGATACAAAAGTTCATTTTAATGTATAATGTAACACCTCACGGCACAACTGGATCTCCTCCATCTGAACTAATGTTTAACCGAGTCATACGGGACAAGATACCAAGTATTCAGGATATAACAGAAGACATGATTGACTCTTCAGCTAGAGATTTAGATTGTATAAATAAGCAAAAGGGGAAGGAAAGAAATGACAAGAGACGAAAAGCAAAAGAATCAGAGATAGCTGTGGGAGATAAAGTACTGCTCAAGAATGTTGTACCCCACATAAACTGACAACAAATTTCGATGTAACTGAGTACGAGGTTTTAGAGAGGAATGGAAACGTAGTGGAAATAGCTGGTAATGGGAAAACATTTAAGAGGAACATTACCCATGTCAAAAAGATACCAGCATCAACAAACTCTGAAAATACCACCCCAGAGGGTATTGTTTCTTTACAGGAATCGCCATCGACGTCAATCAATTCTTTGTCACCAGATCATACGGAAGATCCACCAGCAGACGCAGTGCATCCAGTAGATCCTGTGATGAAATTAAAGCTGAAAAAAATAGGAGGGATGTGGCAACACTGATCTGTGAAGGGGGATTATTATAAAAGCGTGGCAACGCTGTAGCCGAAAATATGTTAAGTTGTGTTTGGATAATCGAAAAGACTATGGGAAATAGCGTTTAATTTGTAAACAATTAATATTTAATCAAATTGTAATAAAACATTAAAACTGTGTTCGTGTCTCATTTATTGGAGTTATTACATATACATATATATATATATATATATATATATATATATATATACATATATATATATATATATATATATATATATATACATATATATATATATATATATATATATATATATATATATATATATATATAGTATATATAGTATATATAGTGGGTGCCGTAGCTCAGTGGTTAGTGTGTTCGCCTTCTGATCTGTAGGTCGTGGGTTCAATCCCCGGCTGATGCATAACAAATTTAATATCGAAAAGATTTTTCTTTCGAATGGTACCCTCCTGTCGGCAAGCAATTGGCAATTCTTCCGACAGTAACAACTTGCCATGAAAAAGCTTCTTAAAGAACTCTGTGACAAAGCTCAGAAAAAGTGATGTCACAAGTGTTCTGCCGTTCGGAACCGGATAAAATAAGTAGGTCCCTTCTAATACTGTCCAAATTTAAGACGCACAACAGTAATGGAAGAGAAGCTCGGCCAATGAGCCCTTTGGGGCTTTAAGTGCCACATATTTTTTTTATTATATATATATATATATACATATATATATATATATATATATATATATATATATATATATATACATATATATATATATATATATATATATATATATATATATATATACATATATATATACATATATATATACATATATATATATACATATATATATATACATATATATATACATATATATATATATACATATATATATATATACATATATATATATATATATATATATATATATACATATATATATATATATATATATATATATATACATATATATATATATATATATATATATATAGATAGATAGATAGATAGATAGATAGATAGATAGATAGATAGATAGATAGATAGATAGATAGATAGATAGATAGATAGATAGATAGATAGATAGATAGATAGATAGATAGATAGATAGATAGATAGATAGATAGATAGATAGATAGATAGATAGATAGATAGATAGATAGATAGATAGATAGATAGATAGATAGATAGATAGATAGATAGATAGATAGATAGATAGATAGATAGATAGATAGATAGATAGATAGATAGATAGATAGATAGATAGATAGATAGATAGATAGATAGATAGATAGATAGATAGATAGATAGATAGATAGATAGATAGATAGATAGATAGATAGATAGATAGATAGATAGATAGATAGATAGATAGATAGATAGATAGATAGATAGATAGATAGATAGATAGATAGATAGATAGATAGATAGATAGATAGATAGATAGATAGATAGATAGATAGATAGATAGATAGATAGATAGATAGATAGATAGATAGATAGATAGATAGATAGATAGATAGATAGATAGATAGATAGATAGATAGATAGATAGATAGATAGATAGATAGATAGATAGATAGATAGATAGATAGATAGATAGATAGATAGATAGATAGATAGATAGATAGATAGATAGATAGATAGATAGATAGATAGATAGATAGATAGATAGATAGATAGATAGATAGATAGATAGATAGATAGATAGATAGATAGATAGATAGATAGATAGATAGATAGATAGATAGATAGATAGATAGATAGATAGATAGATAGATAGATAGATAGATAGATAGATAGATAGATAGATAGATAGATAGATAGATAGATAGATAGATAGATAGATAGATAGATAGATAGATAGATAGATAGATAGATAGATAGATAGATAGATAGATAGATAGATAGATAGATAGATAGATAGATAGATAGATAGATAGATAGATAGATAGATAGATAGATAGATAGATAGATAGATAGATAGATAGATAGATAGATAGATAGATAGATAGATAGATAGATAGATAGATAGATAGATAGATAGATAGATAGATAGATAGATAGATAGATAGATAGATAGATAGATAGATAGATAGATAGATAGATAGATAGATAGATAGATAGATAGATAGATAGATAGATAGATAGATAGATAGATAGATAGATAGATAGATAGATAGATAGATAGATAGATAGATAGATAGATAGATAGATAGATAGATAGATAGATAGATAGATAGATAGATAGATAGATAGATAGATAGATAGATAGATAGATAGATAGATAGATAGATAGATAGATAGATAGATAGATAGATAGATAGATAGATAGATAGATAGATAGATAGATAGATAGATAGATAGATAGATAGATAGATAGATAGATAGATAGATAGATAGATAGATAGATAGATAGATAGATAGATAGATAGATAGATAGATAGATAGATAGATAGATAGATAGATAGATAGATAGATAGATAGATAGATAGATAGATAGATAGATAGATAGATAGATAGATAGATAGATAGATAGATAGATAGATAGATAGATAGATAGATAGATAGATAGATAGATAGATAGATAGATAGATAGATAGATAGATAGATAGATAGATAGATAGATAGATAGATAGATAGATAGATAGATAGATAGATAGATAGATAGATAGATAGATAGATAGATAGATAGATAGATAGATAGATAGATAGATAGATAGATAGATAGATAGATAGATAGATAGATAGATAGATAGATAGATAGATAGATAGATAGATAGATAGATAGATAGATAGATAGATAGATAGATAGATAGATAGATAGATAGATAGATAGATAGATAGATAGATAGATAGATAGATAGATAGATAGATAGATAGATAGATAGATAGATAGATAGATAGATAGATAGATAGATAGATAGATAGATAGATAGATAGATAGATAGATAGATAGATAGATAGATAGATAGATAGATAGATAGATAGATAGATAGATAGATAGATAGATAGATAGATAGATAGATAGATAGATAGATAGATAGATAGATAGATAGATAGATAGATAGATAGATAGATAGATAGATAGATAGATAGATAGATAGATAGATAGATAGATAGATAGATAGATAGATAGATAGATAGATAGATAGATAGATAGATAGATAGATAGATAGATAGATAGATAGATAGATAGATAGATAGATAGATAGATAGATAGATAGATAGATAGATAGATAGATAGATAGATAGATAGATAGATAGATAGATAGATAGATAGATAGATAGATAGATAGATAGATAGATAGATAGAGAGTTGGCTTGCTTATTCATCTTTTTGTTTTATTTACATTATTTTGTATGCCAGCTATACTGAGAGTAGATGTTGCTCACAAATTTTTTTGAGGAATTATTTCAGCCTATAATACAATACTAATCTACACCTGAAATATGGTTATCTTGGGCGAAGTATATCGTATATTATGGGGATTTCAAAGTTTATGATAATCGCGCGACTATTGATGGGAGTTACAATAAGTAGTATGCTTAGTTCGCTGGTTTCTCGTAGGTTTATTACAAACGACAATGTTAAATTTCGTGCTAAATATGGTTGTTTTAAACTAAAAACTGCTGAAGATTGAATTTCCGACTACAAATATAATCTAAGAGTCAATTACGGTGGCTCTAGGTAGAAAACTGCCGAAGTTACAGTGGTTAAGTACATTAAGGAAAAGCGTTTAAGTTAAAAATTGCTGTTCTGCACTGAATAGTTTGTAGGTTATGGCGCTTACAAATCTGATCGAAATTAATATACCTTGCATATACTTATGCAGGGTATAATAATTTCAAAATTTATTAATCTTCATACGAAATGTTATGGATCTATTAAGAGGTATTAATACATATTCATATTGTAGGAAAAAATGCGTGTCCATCGAGTAATATAAACTATATTTTTGAACTTTGTTTTTGAGCCACGGCCATATGGGCGTGGTTGTATGTATTTACATGCGCACAGTGTAACACAACCCTTAAATAAGAATGTATTTACATGAAAACCCCTATCCGAAGCAATTTTGTTTTCCATAGGTGTTCGTAGTACTGTAATTGTTATAAATGTATAAATAAATGTTTTGTTTTTTATATTTAAGACGATTCACGCTTCGGGACCAAAATGCTTGAGAAAATGGGTTGGACTAAGGGCAAAGGACTTGGTTTGAATGAGGACGGCAGTAAGGATTTTGTACGAGTTCGTTATAAGAACGATGCGCAGGGTCTGGGTTACGAGGAACGCGATAATCAATGGACTCAACACGAAGAGAGTTTCAATGGCTTGTTGCAATGCCTTAATACTGGCGGTGAAATGAACGAGCCTGTGGAGGGTAGCAATGGTGATTCCCGTATTGAAATGAGACATGGATTTGGTTTTGCTGTAAGTCCCATCATTAAACGGGAAAGTGGGATGACGTATAATACTATCGGTGACTCTTTGGAGCAGAAATCGAAAAAAAGTAAAGCACGTGTACACTATAAGAAGTTCACCAAAGGGAAAGATATATCACAATATAGTGAGAAGGATTTAGCAAATATATTTGGAAAAAAAGTGAA
This sequence comes from Megamerina dolium, assembly GCA_963854835.1. Taxonomy (NCBI): domain Eukaryota; kingdom Metazoa; phylum Arthropoda; class Insecta; order Diptera; family Megamerinidae; genus Megamerina; species Megamerina dolium. The sequence goes on from OY978525.1 coordinate 48,872,909, forward strand.
AGTTGGTGATGTTCAATTTCCTATAAAATCCACCATTAAAGACATTGGAGGGTATGCTTTAGAAGAAATTGATGAACATTTCTCTCCCAAGGGAATTAATATTTATAGCTCAAAATTATCGATTGATGATTACTTCAAACAAAAAGTGAGCGAAAAAATGTATTCAAAGCAGAAAAATGTTCAAACAAGTACTAACGAAACAATAAACGATTCGGACAAATGTACATTAACTATGGAATTGGAGACAAGGAAATGTGATGCGACGCATGAGATAGACATAATTTTAAAAGAAAATATTTCTGAATATAGTTCCCAAAAGAGTAAGAAAAAGAGAAATGACGATGAACGAAATAATTTGGATTTAAATCCTATAACAGAAACAACAAATTCGACAATTTGTGAAGATATCAGAAACTTGCAGAAATGTATGTATAAGTATGAAGATCTAAGTAAAGAGAGGTGTCTGACTACTGATAGCGAAGCACAGAAGGAACATAATATCAAAATGAATTTTACAAAAAAGAAAATGATAGCAAATAATTTAATATATAGGAATATTCACCGTGGTGAATTTTGTGAAACTCTGATCAACAGAGGAAGTAATGAAATGGGAAAACTATTTGAAATTGGTATAAAAGCAGAAAAAGCAACAAAATCAAATCACAATAACTTAATGATTGAGCGATACATATATAAAAAACAGGTTAGAGATAAAACCTCCTCCAATATAGTGAAAGATAATATTACCTTGCAAAACAAGGAATCAACGAATAATTTAAAATACCGAAAATATGATATTGCATTTGCTCAAAATTTAACAAATGACAGAAATTCAGCATCTGGGAAAAGTAATGAAAGTGCCACGCATTATGAATCACTGGAAAATATAAACAGAGAATATGTTTCTAACATATATACGATTTCAACATTTTGCGCAGAAAAATTTCGTAATGCTGATATAACATTATTCTTTGGATCAAATTTGCCCGAAATTAATGGTTATTCTCTAGGCGAGGATATCAAGTTGATGATTAAGCCATTACAAAATGATAAGGAAAAAATCAATCAACTGTGGAACTGTACGTTAAATAAATACGAAGATAGCGTGCCTAAGTATACATTCAATGAATATGTAAAGCAATTGCGTACAGCTTACAAAACAAAAAAAAGAAAATTACCTAAACTTCGCGTAAAAAAATGGAAACGCAAGCAAGCTTTTCAGACAATATAAACATTATGTAAACTTCTACATGTTATTAAAAAAAAAAAAAAAAATATATATATATATATATATATATATATATATATATATGTATATATATATATATATATATATATATATATATATGTGTGTGTGTGTGTGTGTGTGTATAAAAAAAAATATTTTGTATTTTGTAAATTAAAGCTATTTTTTATGGCCAATAAGCATTTTAATAACATATATATTCATTCAATAACACAAAAATAAACGAAATAAGTTAAACAATTCAAGTATTAAAGAGAAATTGAAAGTTTTTTCTAGCCACTTCATTTTTTTTAGACATCTAATTAGAAACACGTCAAATGTGAGAATGTGGCTGACTAATATTTCGTGGAATAACCTTTTTGTTTGATGACAACTTCACATCGGCGCTGCATAGACTTGAGTAACTTCGATATCCTTCGACTGGAATTGATTCCCAAGCCTTTTTAGCTTCTTCGAAAAGATGATCCAAATTCGTGATATTTTTACCACTAATTTCCATTTTCAAGTCATTCCTTAAATTTTCTATGGGATTTAAGTCTGCTCTCGTGACGGCTATTCTAAAAGACGGATTGAATTGTCCTCAAAGAACTTTTTGGTTAATTTAACCGTATGTTTTGGGTCGTTATCTTGCTGGAATCTCCAAATAACGGGCATATTTTATTCGACCCATGGCAGCATAACATTTTGAAGAATCGGCATATTTTTCTTTCAATAAAGTACCATCAATTCGACAAAGCGGACCAACACCATTCCAGGAGAAGCATCCCCATAAATTTATGGAGCCTGCGCCATGCTTATCGATCGGCGACACATATTTTGGGTCAAGTTCAGAATTTTTGGGCGTCTTACATACATTCTATCATCCGGACCTATGCAATTAATTTTAGTTTCATCACTCCAGACTATAAATTTCTATTAGAGTTCAGTCCAAGCTACGTGTTCTTTAGCGAATTCCAAACGGCGTTTTCATTGGTTAGACGTCACCGACCAAACGACGTGTAACATTACGTTTTGATATGGAGACTCCGTAGTCCGAAAAAATCTCCCATTGAATGGCTGCAGAACTTTTTCTTGGGTCCATTTGTGATTTGTTTTATTTTCTTGTCGGTAAAATTCGATGTTTTGCGAGGTCGCTTCTTGCCTGGAATGTTCATATGAGTCTTATATTTGCGGAAATCGCTAATAGCATTAAAAACCATCTCTTTCGAACATTTCATTTGATTTACAATTGCCTGATATGAACATCCTGCGTCTTGAAGCTCAATTATTTCTTTTCTAAGGTCTGTAGCACAACTCTTTACTTTAACCATATTTACTATATTATGGAAACTCAAATTACTTTGCAAAAGATTGTACGACTAATGTCTAAAGAGAATAGTTCCGGAATAATCTTTTGATATCAATAAAATAAAAATTAATATATTTAGAGATTTTCTACACTTTCACGTAATTCGCTTTTAAGTCAACCATAATATGTTGATGGTTAGCGTATCTTGTACAGCCACGGTGATAGAATATACGTTAGCAAAACACACGATATTTGGATACACAGGTTCGAAACCGGGAAGGAGGAAACCGTTTAGGAGAATAATAAGCAACAGAGATGTATGTCTAACAAATATGTATTTGTACTTTATTTATGTAATAATCAACATACAAATAAATACGTAAATAGTAATACAAGTACGAAATTAACATTTACATACATATACTTATTAAATAAAACTCAGATATTCCAAAATAAGATGATAGAATGACTAACCCTTTACGGTGCACTAAAAAAATCTAATAAAGTCGTTTGTCGTGTTTTGTTTTAACCATAACGTCTTGAAAATGAATTTCTAACCCCGACAACATCTCCATCGCTGTGAAGTCACCTTGCTGTTGTACGAATGTTTGTAAACCTTTTACATAATTAATGGCGTCTTTACAATTCTTTACATTTGATGTAGTAATTTCTAAATTATCATAATCTGAATCATCAGACGTTTCTTGTATGAGTTGTACGTCATGTGATATAGCATATTCAGGGCCATCTGTATCATCTACTAACAAATCGGAATCTAAATTCAAAAACTCTCCTAAATTATTGCTGTCCATTCCGAGTGTTTGAGAGTTTTTCCAAATTTGAATTAAATCTGACAAGGCCATATCATCTTCTGGAGAAAATTCATTGCTTTCTGTGCCACCACTATTATCACTATCCTCAAAATTAATACCAGCTTTGCGAAAACAATTTTTGATTGTATCTTTTTTAACTATTTGCCAGGCTCGATTTATAAAGTAAACGGCATCTAGTAAATTTATAGCTTTTGTAAGATCTCGAACATTACTAATTGAATCAATTTTAGCTAATAAATTTTTTATTAGAATGGTCCTATAGAATGTTTTAAAATTTTGTATGATCCCTTGATCTAGTGGTTGAACAACGGATGTGCAGTTAGGTGGTAAAAAAGCTAGTTGAATGTTTTTTAGGTGAATGTCTTTAGGATGTGAGCAAGCATTATCAAGAAATAACAAAATTTTACTTTTTTCTTTCCTCATCTTTTCGTCAAAGTCTACTAACCATTGTTCCATTAGACTAGAAGTCATCCAGGATTTCTTGTTACCTTTCCAGATCACAGGTAGATCGTTTACATTTATGTTTTTAAAAGCTCTGGGTTTTTTTGCTTTTCCAATCACCATTAATTTTTCCTTTTCCCCTGCTAAGTTAACACAATGTAATATTGTTACTCTTTCTTTTGCCATTTTTCCGCCAATGCATTTTTCATGTCTTAATGTAAGAGTTCTATCTGGTAAAGCCCGAAAAAAGAGACCAGTCTCATCACCCTTTATGAAATCTGTCAAAGTGAAAAATTCAAAATTATTTTGACACATTAACCCCTGGTTACGTATGAGGGTCAAACTTCTAAAATGCATTTGTGTATTTTTTCTTTTTGATTAATATTAATTTCATCGTAATTACATTAACTTATAAATATTTTGTTAATTGTTACTATAAGTGGGTGCCGTAGCTCAGTGGTTAGTGCGTTGGCCTTCTGATCTGTAGGTCGTGGGTTCAATCCCCGGCTGAAGCATAACAAAATTTAATATCGAAAAGATTTTTCTTTCGAACGGTACCCACCTGCCGGCAAGAATTGGCAATTTTTCCGGCAGTAACAATTTGCCAAAAGTGTTTCTTAAAAGAGCTCTGTGACAAAAACTAAGTTAAAGTGATGTCACAAGAGTTTTGCCGTTCGGAACTGGCTAATATAAGTAGGTCCCTTCTATCTGCTGTCCAAATTTAACACGCACAACAGCATTGGAAGAGAAGCTCAGTGGTATCACAATGGGCCTTTCTGGCCTAAGTGTGTTCTCTCAGAGAGAGGGCAGCCACATAACCTAACCTAACCTAACCTACTATAATTGAAATTATCAGAAATTTGTATAAGAGCCATTGCTTTGCTTTCATAAATTTAAAAAAAATTAATTCAAAATCTTGTGCTCAACCGGGGGGTTAATCATTTTGATAATGTATAACAATGTTGAAATGTGTGAACATTTTGCATAAAGACCCTCAAATTGGTAAGTTGGCAAAACTGGCTGATTTTATTTAATATATATTTTTTTTAATATTACATTTTGAAAACAGCCAATAGCTGAAGTAAGTAAATTGTTTACAATTTATGTTTGTCTTGTTATATTGTAGCTATACCGGTCTTCCATTGAAAAGGTATGCAAGTTGTTAAAAACAAGAAAAGTGAAAGTGCAGTGTTTTTTATTTAAATAGAAAAAAGGTTAAAATAGATTAAAATTGAATCCATTGTCGTGATTTTAATGTGTTTAATTATTGTGTTAAAGTGTAACTGATGGCGAGCGCTTCAGTTAGCAGGTGCACTGCAGTCGAAATTGAACCAGAGCAAAAATTCGCCAAAAATGAATTATGGTCACAAGCAATCTTTGTTGCAGTACCGAGAATCTTGTGTCATCATATTTGGCGAATTTATGATCTGGAATGCTGTGTTGTATGTTGTGAACATTATAAGTTTCCAGCCCTCGAAAACTGCATTTTCTACACTTGCATGCACAACAAATAAGGCTCTTCGTATCAGTTTATTATTAATTTCTAAAATAAATACATTTAATATATCAATTGTTTTTATTAATGTTAATTTTTACATTTGCAGGTCGTTGGAGTAATATACAATGTAATTTAACGTAATGTAAAGAAATATAACTAATATTATTATTCTTAATATTGTGTTATAATTATTTCTGTTATTATTATTAGTAATATTACTATTTATATTATTTCAATAAATAAAGAATTTGACTTTTTAAATTATGTTTGATATTTTTAAGAATAAATTAAAATGTTTATTAAAAATGCAACCCTGCGCCGGCTGACGGGGGAAATTAGAGGAGTATAGCTATATGTTTTCTTTATGACGTAGCTGAATGAGAGCGACAGGGATGCGAGATCTCGTACAAGGGGAAAGTGGTTAGTTTTTTCCTAGTGCCTATACAAAGTTACCGTTGGTTATCCAGTTCTGGCTAGCAGGGTATATATATATATATGTATATATATATATATATATATATATATATATATATATATGTATATATATATATATATATATATATATATATATATATATATATATATATAATATATATATGTATATACCCTGCTAGCCAGAACTGGGTAATTGTCTGGTTAATATGTGGGTAGTATTACCCTCTAAAGTGGTTAAAAAACTGGGTAACTTTGTATAGGCGCTGGGGAATAAGTAACCACTTTCCCCTTGTACGTGTAATCACGCATCCCTATCGCGTCGCTATCATTCACCTACGTCATAAAGAAAACATATAGCTATACTCCTCTAATTTCCCTCGGTGCAGGGTTGCGTTTTGAATAAACATTTTAAATTATTCTTAAAAATGTCAAACACAATTTAAAATGTCAAATTCTTTATTTTATTGAAAAATATTAATACTAATAATAATAATAATATTTATAACAATTGTAACAATATTAGTAATTATATTAATTTTAACGATTTTTTAAATAATACATTATGCAAATTGAAAAAATTACAATATTACTTTTAGAGAAATGTTACAAAATTCTATTTTAACATTATTATAATCAAATGAAAATTAATGAAATTACCTTTCTTTTGATATATTAACAATTAAAAACAATTTACAAATTTTTAATAAACATTAATTTTATAACTTAACTTAACTTAACAGGGATTTTTCCCTGTTTGTGACTTCACACCAGTTACAAAGGCGCGAGCTGGATATATAAAAAACAAATTACCAAATCGATGTCTTGTATAACTTCTCTTGAATTATGTTATTTTATTCATTTCAACTTACTTGTATTGCCTTATCTTGATGATTCTTCTTTCCTTGCTTCTTTTCTGTTAATATAATTAAATTTAATAAAATATTATAAAATGTTTGCCAACTTACCAATTTGATCGCTTCAATGTAAAATAATTACAAATGTTTTGACAGTTCAACATTTGTTCATTGTCAACATTATTAACCCTCTGATTGGCCACAAGATTTTGAATGTATATTTTTTAATTTTTGAAAGCAAGACACTGTGCTTTAAAAAAATTTTGGATCATTTTAATTATAGTAACAATTAACAAAATATTTATAAGTTAATGTAATTACGATGAAATTAATATTAATCGAAAAGAGAAAATACATAAATGCATTTTAGAAGTTTGACCCTTATACGTAAGCAAGGGTTAATGTATCTAAATAATTTTAAATTCATCACTTTGACAGATTTCATAAAGCAAATATGAAAGCTCAAATTATTATGTCAATTAACGTCATGCTATTTCATTCGCACTCATTACATGAAAAATGAAGCAATAAGAAATATCCCAGAAATATGCATTAGTATTTGTATTCAGACAAAAAAGTGTGAGATTGTATTGGAATTTTAAGGGGAAGTGGGTAGTCATGGCTAGCAGGGTATATATATATATATATATGTATATATATATATGTATATATATATATATATATGTATATATATATATGTATATATATATATATATATGTATATATATATATATATATATGTATATATATGTATATATATATATATATATATATATATATATATATATATATATATATATATTGTAGAGCAGCGTAAAAACTCTTGTTGTAGGAGGAGGACCGAATTCCTCACGATAGTCTATTCGAATAGCAAGCTATTTCGAACTGGCAGTTTCCAAAATACGCAATGATCGTTTCTACGGTATGTCGTATCACGACTTACTTGACCATGCGTCTATTTAGGGTTTTTCACCCTTTCTTGTCATGCCTTATGTTGGCCAGTCATGCACTTTTAGTACGTATTCATATATAAAGCACATGAGAATTACAGTTTTCTTATGGTGCTACATTTTACGTTTGGTGAAAATTCATCTGATTCTTTCTTCGTTTCTGTCGTCATAGTGAGTGACTACACGAGTATGTGTATGTGTGTATTCATCTGCTGATTTTATTATATGACGATAATAAAGAGAATAATAATCAAATTACTGTCGTCATGGTAACTGACAACACGAATATGTATATGTGTATATACATTTGCTGGTATTTACTATCAGCCCGATTCTGAATAACAATTCCCCGGGAATTTTTCCCTTTTCCCTATTCTTGTATTCTGAATATAAATTCCCCGGGAGTTTTTCCCTTTTCCCTTTCCTCCAATTCTAAACGAACTTCGAAATCGGGAATTTCTTCCCTGGGAAAAAAGTAGGCATTCCGAATGTAAATAAAAGGGAGAATGTGATGACATTTATTGAAAATTATTCCGCCAACTATCTGCAAGGGAGTTGTATGCAAAAATGTAAGTATTTAATTGTTTTCGTAGAAAATGGAATAAATGTTGTTATTTATTAAATAAATAACATTATTTATTACTATTACAAATATTATTATGGCATTATTATTACTTTCAGGTCAAAAACAACGAACAAGTTCCATTTCGATCTTATGCTAAATGCAATGCAATCACATCCCGACATTGCGCGTGGATTCTATAAAGGAAACAGGGAGGAGCTCACCAGATTTTGGCGAAATTTGGAGGTGGAATTAAATTCGTATTATTGCTACGAATATGCGTCCCATCAATACATCCTATAATACCTGGAATGCCGTGCTTCATATAAAAGGCTAATACTATTTTCCTTTTTTCTATAGCCGTTTTGGAAAATTTTATCCATTCTGGTCATACATTTTCTTCAAAAATATTTATGACCTCCTTCAACACTTTGCTGAAGCTACACTGGACCAAGGACACAGCACAATCTTTCCCTATCCCTGCGAATGCCTTTTTGGGCTGAATATGCGACGACAACACATCCAGCAGATACATAAAAGCGGGCTTGTTCACTCTATAATATTTTTCAAACCTTTGAAAATGAATAATTAATATAATAAACACATATAAAAGTAACTTGTTATAATTACAATGTATCCGGCAGTTCAAGCAGATTTGCCGCGTCGCGTAACTGCCTCCTTTGTTGTTGCTTCTTTCGCTCCTGCTATACATAATTTTTTTATAGTTTGTACACAATTCTATTGTTTTTATATTTATTTATTTAGAATTATTGTTAAAATGTAACAAATAAATTGCACTTCTTATTCAAAACAAACCACAGTAAGTAAAACAGCTGTCTTCGAAAATTCGAAATTCTCTTTCCCTTTGTATTCTGTTCCCTGATTGTTTAGAATAGGAGGAATTTATTCTCGGGAAAGATCAAATTCCCGGGGAAAAATTCCCCGGGAATATTCAGAATCGGGCTGTATATGACGACAGCTGGGAGAAGAGGAAGAATCAAATGAATTTCATATGATACGTATAATTTGTTATATACGTATTTTTGTAGGTACATATGTAAAAGGTTGTAACAGGCTTATTTTAAGACTGTTACAATATATATATATATATATATATATATATATATATATATATATATATATATATATATATATGTGTATACACATATCTATATATATATATATATATATATATATATGTATATATGTATATATATACATATATATGTACATATATACATATATATATATATATATATATATATATATATATATATATATGTATATATATACATATATATGTACATATATACATATATATATATATATATATATATATATATATATATACATATATATATATGTATATGTATATATATACATATATATACATATATATATATGTATATGTATATATATACATATATATATATATATATATATATATATATATATATGTATATATATGTGGGTGTATCCCCTACAAAAAATTTACGACTAATCCTTAAAGAGAGTAGTTCGGGATTAATCTTTTCGGGATCAATTTTTAAATTAAAACATATATTTAGAGATTCTCTACACTTTCAAGTTATTCGCTTTTAAGTTAACAATAATATGTTGTGTGTTAGCGTAGCTGGTAGAGCGACGGCGATAGAACATACGATAGCAAAACACATGATGTTGTGGTTCGAATCCGAGAAGAGAAAATACGTAAATATATACTTATATATATGTATATATATATATATATATATATATATATATATATATATATATATATATATATATATATATATATATATATATATATATATATATATATATTATAAGTTAACACATGAGTTTCGATACACCAGCCAGTAAGCGCCAGAAATGCATTCGTCAGCATTTCCCACACCGAGTAGTTGCAAGTTTACCAAAGAAAATAAAAAGATTAGGCAGTCTTATCTTCCAGTCTATACGTATTTTGACGGGAAAACAATGCAAGTGAAATGAGTAGCACCAGAACAATATACAAGTTGATATTGCGTTCATGCAGTGTTCTACATATTGGGAAGTGTTTGATTAACATTTGAACAGCTTCAAACTTTGTGTTCATGCACTATTATCAAAACAATATACAAAAATAATATCGCTGATAATGAATACACATTTATATGTGAATTAGGATATACTCTTAGTAATGAATTCTATATATTTGGAATAGAATACGTTATGTAGAATTCTTACTATTTTTCAATATATATATAGGTTGACGTCTGCAGTATATATAAGTATGCAAATTTATAAATATATGCTCCTACTACGAGTATATATAAGATTTTTAATAAAATGTTATTTTCAATATTTAAGATTTGATAAATTTACAATATCTTGACAAGGAGCAAAGGCATAAAGCATTATTCCATATATCCACTGCATGTCCTGTACCAGGTGATCAGAAATATCAGCAAGTAATGTCATTGGTTCAAACTCAATGTAAAGTGAAGAAGAAGCAGTACGCAAACACACGAACTCGTTGCCGCTAAACTACTGTAGAATGCTAAACTATGCTAAATAAAACCTTAAATTTAATGCAAGAATAATGGCTTTCTTTTTACTAGACCTTATATGTTATATAATTTAAATCAATAGTGTATGTATGAATATGGAAACTTCACGAACGAGAATAGTATAGCGCGGTATTGCGCGATTATTAAATCTCTAGGACCGATTTAGAATAATAAACATCGATCGTCGAACACCCAAAAACATAAAAGGGAATTTATGTGGAGAGATGGCCATATGGAAAGTACAAAGTAGGACAAAGTAAGTATAATGGTAATTCAGGTAAGTAAATATCATAATAATTCATAAAAAGGTATGTATAATTAATTCATGTAAATGAATATTCTATATTTCAGGGACCCACCATATGGCTTGTCTAAAGTGATTTAAACACTTGCAGGAAAGCTACTATAACGTCCTGTCCAATTAGAAGGACTCCAAAGAAGAAAAGACTTCCGTGGTGTTCGGTAGAGATCATTACATTAAGGAAGGAGTGTCGACAGCAATTCAATCGAGCCAAAACCACTCATCAGTGGCAACCTTATAAAGAGAGCCTACGAGTGTTTAAAGTGGTGATAAGGAATGCAAAAAGATCATCATGGGATGACTTTGATGCCGCACAACTCTTACCGAACTAGCGGAACACTACAATGTACACATTGTATATATTCCAGGGAATTGTGAAGCAGATGAATTGGCGAAATCGGGCACTAGATAGACCTATCCATCTCAACAACATATCCTCACTATAGCCAACAAAAGATAGTGGGATGAGAGTACTTGTGTTACCACTAGGAAAATCTGGCCAACTCCTCTCAATGGAAGAACTCGTTCACTGTTGTCAATGAGTAGAAGAACTCTTAGTGATGTTGCCGTACTCTCGGGACACTGGCTTGTGGGTAGGCATACCACCAGGCTTGGTTTACCGGCCAACAATTTTTGTCGCACCTACCAAGACGAGGAAGAGGAGAAAACTGTTTATCACTTCTTTTGTAGATGCCCCGTCTTGGCAAGCTGAAGGCATACCCTATTAGGGAGTGCCTTTTTTTGAGCTCGCATAACCTTGTTGGCAATGGAACGACTGAAAATGAATAATTTTCAATAAACGTAAAAAATGTCTCTTTTCTTCGAATTTCATCGCGCATAACTTAGTCAAATATAATCCAATCGACACAGTCGGTAAATTGTCGGAAAGAAGACCACAGTTTTCGAATGGTATGCAAATCATATATGGATAAATTGTTTTCGCGATTTTTGCCATTAACGAAAAAAAGTGAAAAAACATTTTTCGCGAATATCTTGAAAACGCTTTTTTGAAGATATTCTGTCAATAACAACTGTAATTTTGTACTAACTATATGCAACAACAATTTACTTCTACTTGAATTCGCTACTCTATCAATGTATGCATTATCACCATCGGAATTGAATTGACTCGTTTGTCAACAAACTCATTTATATTCTGTGCGAACACCCTAGAATCTTTTTTTATCGTTATATAGTTTGTTTTCATTCTCTCTTTTTGGTTTGTTATAATTGTCGCCTATTCCTTTTTGTTGACATTCGTTTCAATCCAGTCATTATTCGTGCTATTCATTATAAGTGATGAAAAGCCAACAATACTCGTTACAATACGGCATTTGGCCACCAGATTTCAAGAGAATTGAAATGAGTTTCCATGGGTTTAGAATGGCAGCACAATATTACCGTGTCATCAACAAATATTGATGTGAGTGTACAGTTATTGTCGCACTTATTTGAAGTGTATAAGGGATACAATAAGGGCCCCAAAGCTGAATAAATGGCTTTGTTTTATTTATTTCTAATGTTTTTTCAACTATTTTGACAGTTCTACATCTATTGTGACTTAGAAATACGATCCAAACTTTAGTAAAACCTCAAAACAATTGCCTTAAAAAAATGACGTTCATTTCGCATTCGTATATCTTTATGACGGTTCAACTTCTGACCAAAAGTAACGACTTGCTTTTAACCGACGCGTTGCTTTTACTTCAGTATGCGCTATATTATGAAATTTTGTAAAATAAATGTACACCAACTACAAGGGATATGAGGTCTGGTAGCATGGTGTGATAATACAAGGTAGGGCCATTAATCCCCGTTTATACGCGAAAACATTTTGTTTGTTAGTGAGGGATGCACGACGAAAATAGAGGGGTTTTTGTTTCCCGTACATCGCGACATGCTTTGTACTTCTCATTCGTATTGTAAAACATTAAGAAAACATACAAACGAGTTCACATTAAATTAAAAATGTTTTCATACAAATGTTTTCGTGTCTAAACGCGGACTTGGGAAAAGTTCTCATGAATGAAGGAGAAAAAGTAAATAAAACAACATCGGAAAAGAAGAAGAAAAAGTAGAAAAGGAAAAAAACAGAAGTAGAATTAAACAGCAAGCACACTAGTTTGACACTATAAGAAGCCAGTTTTTGACATTATATGGCGCAGACAAGAGGGATCTTTTATAGCTGCTCCATTTACAATAGCGCGTGATACGAGGTGAGAATCGCATCCGAATTCGAAGTCGAGAACACTCGCTCCGATACATCGCATGCTCATTTACAATAGCGCGAGGAATTGTAGTAATAATTTGAAGATTCTTCAATAATGTTTTTATATTTTATGTTTTCAAATAAATTTGAATTTTACGTCCGTATTATAGAAAACGCAGTCACTTCTTACGCCTGTGTAGCATTTACCGAACGGTAAAACATCAGTTTTTCTGAGCTTGGTCACAGAGTTTTTTTTAGAACCTTTTCCATGCAAATTGTTACTGCCGGAAGAATTGCCAATTGCTTGCCGACAGGTGGGTACCGTTCGAAAGAAAAATCTTGTCGATATTAAATTTGTTATGCTTCAGCCGGGGATTGAACCCACAACCTACAGACCAGAAGGACAACACACTAACCACTGTGCTACGGAACCTACAATTCAATTGGGATGATTACATTAGATTGTTAAGATTTTAATACAATGGCGGTCATACGAGTACTAAAACATTTGCAGTAAGTAATGTGTGTGGCAAAGGAGCACGAAAGCAAACTGCACATTGTGCAACTCTTGGATGGCTAGGTTTGTTGCTTGTGGTCTGTCAAACATTACTCCAATATCTACATGTGCGAACTGTGTCTTGAGGTTGTCGCACTTATTATGCGACAACCTCATTATGGTAGATTTCCCGCCGTGATATTTGCTGGGTTCTGATATTGGCCATGACAGTACATATACGATGTTGTGTATTGACCGTAACTGTTAGGGATACGTTGTATTGGTATGTACATAAGGACAGTATATGGTAGTTCGTTAACTTTTCTTTTTGGTTAACGTTATCTGATATTTTTTTTTGTGGCTGCATTCCGGTCTATTCTGCCCCATTTATTGTTTTCGTTTGCATTTCCAAACTTGGAAATGAGTCAGTTTGTTGAAAGATTTGAAACGTGCCGTGTCGGTGTATTGTGGTGATGTTTTATTTAAGAGTGATGGTGTTAAGTGATTCTAATAACTCTGAAATGTGTACATGCGTGTTTTGACAATACTATAAGTAATAAAAGGACGTAGCGGCGATATAAAATCCAACTGGAAGTGTACGATTGTTATTCATGAAATATAAAGTGCGTAATATGCACATCTGGAGGTACTATAGGACGGATTTCACACCAGATGTCCAATGAACCAGACGTGCGGTTATTTTGTTTGCAATCCTGGTATCCGGTTTTTGAAGAAAGATAAGTGATGTTTTTTTTTATCATTAGTGGGGGCCCCATATTACTATTCCGCCTTATAATATTAACAGGTATATTGTTGGTTGGTTGGTTGGTTGAAGTGGTGACTCATCCATGAGTCCAAATAGCGCTTACGCACCGTTTTGTTACCACATCCTCGCTTCCAACTGTTCGTTAGGTTGTTTGTGTGGGCAGCACGGTTAAATTAAGTTCGTGCTGTTTAAAAACTTTAGGAAGTTGCTGATGTTTACTTCAGCCAACTCCTCAATGCTGTTGAAGAGTGGTGTGCCTAATGTGTTCATTCTCTGCTTCCAAAGGGCAGGGCATTTACAAAGGAAGTGGAAGACCGTTTCCTTTTCTTCCACTTGGTTGCAACTGTGATAGAAATCGTTATGGGACAATCCCTGTCCTCCGATGAGCCAGAAGCCAGTGATGACTGCCGTCAGTCTAGAGACGTCTTTACGGTTCCTGTTTATCAGTAACATTGATTGTTTATGATTGTATGTAGGCCACAGTGACCTACTAGTTTTACATTTCGTAAGACTTTTCCACCTACAATCCGCTATTTGTAGATATTTTGTGTTGATAGCTCTTTTGGCTACGCTCAGCGGTATGAACATTGGTTGTGCAAGAGCCTCTTGCATGGCAGATCCGTTTCTTGCCAGTTCGTCGGCTTTTTCGTTTCCTTCTATGTTCCGGTGTCCCAGAACCCAGATCAATGAAACGTTGTGCCGCTCGCTGAGTGTATTGAGACTCCTTCTACTTTGTTCCACTAGGAAGGAGGATAAGATTGCTGAGTTTAAAGCCTGAATTGCAGCTTGGCTGTCCGATATTATAGCTATACTGAGCTTGAATCTGAAGTATGCGATTAGTATCCTACAAGCTTCCCCGATTGCAAACACTTCCGCCTGGAATACGCTAGACAAATTGGGGAGGCGCACAGACTTGTCCACTTTCAATCTCTCGGAATATATACCTGCTCCTACGCCACAATCCATTTTGGAGCAGTCCGTGTAGATTGTGGCGTCGAAGCTGTTTAACAGACATCCCTTAGCCCAATCTTTCCTTGAAGGGAAGACTACTGTGAAGTTTCTATTGAAATTCATTTTCGGGATGATGTAGTCTGTCCTGTCAGAAGTATATTGCGTTTCTCTTGTTAGTATGCATCCATGTCCGTCGGTTCTCTCCTTCCAGTGACCCGCTTCCTTTAGCCTCACTGCGGTCATGGTTGCCGTTTTCTTGATGTATAGGACAATATGGAGCATGTGTGTCAGAACGTTAAGAGCATCCGCGGGACACGACTTTATAGCTCCGACTACCGCTGCACATGCTGACCTTTGTATACTGCAAAGTTTATTAATGGTGTAGGCCTTATCCAAGGCTTTCCACCAAACAACCGAGCCATACGATACAATTGGACGTACAACCGCTTTGTATATCCATAAAGTAAGTTTTGGTTGAAGACCCCATTTCCTTCCAGGTATATTGTTAATACCGTAAATAATTGCTCAGGCGTTCTAATTAGCCTTGCTGAGTCAGCTAGCGGCAGCGTGGTAGTTGCACATGATATAACGAGTAGACCACCATACTGATACTATAATTTTGTTTCTGTACTACATACGCAGAGGGTGGAACATGGAAATACGATCCTAATAGCCTAGACAGACGGCAGCCTAATTCCGGATTACCGGCGCACTTAATCCGAATGAAATAATAACCTGACAGACGGCAGTATTGCGGATTAACTAAACGGCTGATTGCTGTTTTATTAGGTCTGCTCACTTACATTACTATCACTATCAATTTCTGTCATCTGTCACTCTCGATATGAGAAAATCTACAAGAAGTACGTGAACTGAAAACTATCAGAAACTTGTAAATTGACAGCTGGATTTATTTGTTCGCCGGAATTAGGCTGCCGTCTGTCTAGGCTATAAACCAGAGGTTTGACTAGCTGTACGTGTCGTGTAAGCGACACCATAGCAATAAATGTTCCAGCAAATCAGTTTTCTTTCATGGAGACTCAGAGGAAATGATTATTATGCAAGAATCAGTTTAAATGTCATCCTCATTTGTTTTTTTTTTGTCGGTTATTTATTATTTAAAAGATCATATTTTAATTTATATGGTGATCATATGTATCTGATATGGAAGGAATATATATATATATATATATATATATATATATATATATATATATATATACATATATATATATATATATACATATATATATATATATATATATATATATATATATATAAATATATAAATAAATATATATATATATATATATATATATATATATATATATATATATATATATATATATATATATATATATATATATAGGGCACCGCATCTCCCTCAAATATCGAAAAATTACAGCGAATACAATCCAAGTGTTTGCGAATTATTGTAAACGCGCCTTGGTATATGAGGAACGTTAACATCCATCGAGATTTAAATGTACTCACAATTTCTGAGGAAGTTGCAATGTCTTGCAGAAGCTACATTCAAAAATTACACAGTCATCCGAATCCCCTTGCTAGGCAATTGTTGCTGAGCACGGGGCATCGTCGATTAAAAAGAAAAGACACACTGAATATGCTGTGAAATTGCTATACCTCGTGACTCAACAAATTGTGATGGAACGTTGAGAATATCACATAATGTTATTTAGTTTGTAAGATTTGATTACTTATTGTTAGTTTCTAAGTAATTTTAGAAAGATCCAATAAAAAGCTTTTTAAAAAAAAAAAATATATATATATATATATATATATATATATATATATATATATATATATATATATATAAATATATATATATATATATATATATATACATATATAAATATATATATATATATATATATATATATATATATATATATATATATATATATATATATATATATATATATACATATATATTAAGACTCAAACCATATCTCAGCAACCAAGCGCGCCATCTATGTGTGAGCACATGCGTTTTGAAGCTTTAATGTTTATTGACATTCATTTTACAAAACACGTGTTCGTTTGATGTTGAAATTTTAACATGAAATTTAACACACAGCACTCATTGTTCGTCATTTTTGGCTTGGAATCAGGTCTGTGTGTTGAATCACCTGATTTGGCACCGTGAAAGTTGAAAGGTGCTTTTTTGATGACATTCAGACCATACAACGGGCTTCGACGAGGGCACTGGAGGAAATTCCGAAAAATGAGCTGGAACACGCGTTTGAATCACTATTAAATCGATGTAACAAGTGTATTGAATCAGGAGGAGAATATTTCGAATAAATATACCGAAAAATTAGCAGCTATCGTGTTTTACTTGTGTTTTCTAGAGCCAGTCTTAATACATAATTGTCGCATCGTGTATATATATATATATATATATATATATGTATGTATATATATATATGTATATATATATGTATATATATGTATATATATATATATATATATATATATATATATATATATATATTCGGAATACCGAACTCAGACTGAGTTCGGTATTCCTGCAAAGCACATTCGACTTTGTAGAATGACGCTGCATAACTCCCGTTGTGCAGTGAAAATTGGGAAGGACCTCTCCACACCGTTTAGTGCCGAACGGGGTTTCAGACAAGGTGCTTCGTTATCGTGCGACTTTTTCAATCTTTTTATGGAGAAAATAATACGAGCTGCTGATCTACGACATAATGGCACTATCTTCAACAAAAGTGTCATGCTGTTAGCGTATGCCGACGATATTGACATAATCGGCATGAACACGCGAGCAGTCAGTGCAGCATTCTCAGAGCTGGAAAGAGAGTCGCGTCGAATGGGTCTTTAAGTGAACGAGGACAAGACGAAGTATCCAGTGTCAACATACAAAGAATCCCGGCATCTTGCACAGCACGTCACTGTTGACAACTACGCTTTTGAAGTAGTAAGGGACTTTGTCTAACTTGGAACCAGCATTAACAGCAGTAATGACATCAGCTTGGAGATCATGCGTAGGATAACTCTTGCTAACAGGTGTTACTTTGGGCTGAGTAAGCAATTGAAAAGTCGAGCCCTCTCTCGAAGAACGAAAACTACACTCTACAAGTCTCTCATCATGCCTGTCCTAACATATGGCGCTGAATCCTGTACAATTTCCACCTCGGATGAGCGAATGCTTGGAGTTTTCGAGAGAAAAGTCCTACGCAGGATCTTTGGACCTATTTGCGTTGGTGGCGAGTACCGAATAAGGTACAACCATGAGCTGTACGAGCTGTATGCCGATATTGACATAGTCAAGCACATCAAAATCCAGCGGCTGCGCTGGCTAGGTCATGTAGAGCGAATGGAAGAACACGCTCCAGCTAAGAAGGTGTTATATTCGGAACCCGCTGGAGGACGACTCAGAAGAGGAAGACCTAACCTCCGGTGGAAAGACCAAGTACTGGAGAACCTGACGGCGCTTGGAATTTCTAACTGGCGGCAGCTAGCGAAGAACAGAGATGGCTGGCGAAGCATGTTATTCACTATAATGATGAGTAACCCCCCACCATCGATACTCGTTACAATATATATATATATATATATATATATATATATATATATATATATATATACATATATATATATATATATATATATATATATATATATATATATATATATATATGTATATATATATATATATATATATATATATATATATATATATATATATATATATATATATATATATATATGTATATATACATATATAAGTTAAAACCCCACTTTGTTGCAACATTGTTGCAATGCATTCCCACCACCAAACAATACCTGTTCATTCAAATTAACTTCTCACACTTATTGCTGACGACATCGTCCGCACAGTAGCAACATCGTTGCAATGCTTTTCACAAGCAAAGAACATCTGTTCATCCCTACAGTAGCTTCTCACGCTAATCGCTGACATTGATTCCCACGCGCAGACGTTTAGGCTAAGGTACTGGGCAAGAGTAGCATAAATAATATTGCACTTAGATCTAAGATTCAGTTTGTCACCGAACTCAAAGTAAAGCACATAGTGCTGCCTAATAAAAGATATTTTAATAAAAATACAATCAAAGTGTTTAATTGGCGCCCGAGCAGGGACCGCGTCGGAATAAATTGAGTAAAATTTACCACGCGGCCGTTAAAAAAATAAAACTCAAAAGTGGCTCCTTAGTATTTGATCCCTAGATCTAAAAAAAGGAAGGACTGTACTGTCCCGCCCTTTAGGGTATAACATTTGTGAAACCACGATAAATCAAAACTAACAAGTGAAATTAAAAGTGAACTAAATTTAAGAAAAAACAATTAACAAGTGAACTAAATTTAATAAAATCAAAATTTTTAGCAAAGTGAACTAATAATAATAAGCAAATATAAACATTTTGAAAACAAACAAAAAAACTAATATTTTAAATAATAACAAATCAAAAGTAGAACTAAATTTAAGAAGAAAAAAATTTAACAAGTGAACTAAATTAATAAAATCAACATTTTTAACAAAGTGAACTAATTATAATAAAAAAATATAAAAATTTGAAAACAAAAAAACTAATATTTTAAATAATAATAATAATAAAACAAAAGTATTATTTGTGAAACAAAACAAAATTTATGAAGCAAAACTAAAAATACAAAACATTTTGTGAAAAATCCTTTGAAATAAAGTCATACTAAAATAAAAACAAAAAAAATAAGAAAACAAACTCCATTGTACTCTCCTGAATAATCTAAGGAAGAATTTATAGTGTAATTATCACACAGCAAGCTAAAACAAACTCCATTGTACTCCCAGACGATCCTCAACCAGAGATACTTTAACAGATCCAGAGATACTTCATCCAGAGATACTTCAACACCATTATCAAGAACCATTGCTTTGATCCAGAAATACTCCAACTATGGCAAGGACCACATTATTACTGTAAGATAATCTAGTGATATTGTATTGTAATTATAGTATTATTTAAGGGATAAAGTGAAAAAAATTAAAATGAATAAAGAAGAAGAGATAACCCCTCCTCATCCACATTCTTCACCACTAACCAGAAAAAAGAACTTGCTATAATAATAAAGGAAACAATCGAAAGTGTTCTTCAACCAACCATAATAGAAGAAGAGGAACCTCATATAGACTTCAGTAAAAATATAGAAGACTCCGAAAGAGTGCCCGACGTAGTCAAATGTCTAAGGGAATTTTCAGGGAAACCTGGGGAGTTTAGCTCCTGGAGAAAGTCTGTCGATAGGATCCTACAAATGTACGGACAAAATAGTGAGACACCCAAATATTTCGTGATTCTTCACACTATTAGGCACAAAATAGTTGGAGAAGCAGACGCAGCTCTTGAATCATATAGAACTCCTCTAAACTGGAGTAAGATAAAAAAATGTTTAATGCTACATTACTCTGATAAGAGAGATGTCGGCACATTAGAATATCAAATGACAACCCTCGCCCAAAGGCGTAGTTCGGTTGAAGAATTCTACCAGCAGGTCTATCAATATCTCTCTCTAATTTTAGATAAAATTGATTGTTTGGAACTTGGTGAGGAGGCCTTACTTATATTAGCAACAACTTATCGAGAGAAAGCTCTTGATACCTTTATCAGAGGTCTCAATGGTGCTTTACCCAGTCTCCTGAGTGTTAGAGAACCAAAAAGTTTGCCTGAAGCTCTTCATATGTGCTTAAAATTAAGCAACATGAATTACAGAGCCAACCATGCCCACAATATGCCTTCCGGCTTTCAAAATAATACCAATCGTCAACAACATATCCCACAGTATCAAAAATTTTCAGGTTCACGTCCTTTCTATCCAGAGCTTACTAACTTCAACCAAAAGCAATTCCCAAATCCAAATCAAACTCCTCATTTCAGTCAAAGACAGACATACTACGCTCCTCAAGCACATTACAGGCCACCTCTTCCACCCAAACCACCTGTGCCAATGGACATAGACCCATCCATACAGACTAAACAAGTTAACTACCAGAACAGACCATCTCCCAACCAAAATAATTTTCAACAAAATAATTTTCAAAAACGTCCACACTCTCAAAACACCTATCAGCCAAAGAAATTTCCAAAAGTTGACAATGTGGAAACGGCGACAGAAGACCCACCACATATAGTGGAATACCCTGAGGAACACTACACGGAAAATCCAGAGGATTATCAACTCGAAGATGAAGAAGAACATGCTGAAGATGAAACAACAACTGATAACATCAATTTTTTAGACTAAACTCTTCTTCATTGCCTTACTTCAGTTTCAAAATGAAAAACGGCAATGAAGTCAAATTTCTACTAGATACTGGTTCAAACAAAAATTACATTACTCCAAAACTAATAAGACAACCTATAGCCAATAAACCATTCTTCGCTAATTCAATAGGCGGACAAGTCAAAATTACGCATCACGCTAATATTGATATTTTTGGCAACAACATAGGAAAAATAAAATTTCACATCTTACCCAACCTATCGACCTTCGAGGCCATTATAGGAAATGACACACTAAAGGATTTAAATGCTGTTATTTTTACAAAGGAAAACTACTTTACACTCCTAAATAAATACAGGTACCCTATGAATCAATTGAACATTAACACAATTGCGCATACCCTACTACGGATAACCCATCTTAGTTCAGAAGACAGCACTAAATTAAACAAACTTTGTTACACCTGTCCAACTTTATTCTCTGAACCAGACAAACGACTCACTTTCGTAACAAACGTGAAAGCTGAAATAAGGACTAAGAGTGATAGACCAATTTATTCAAAAACATACCCATATCTTATGCCTTTAAAAAATGAAATAGATAAACAAATCGAAGAATTGCTAAAAGATGGCATTATTCGTCCATCAAAATCTCCTTACAATTCTCCTGTCTGGATAGTACCAAAGAAGCAGGGTGCTTCGGGTTTACAGAAATACCGTATGGTAATTGATTATCGTAAACTAAACGAATATACCATACCGGACAAATACCCTATTCCTGATGTAACCACAATTCTTTCTAATTTAGGATCAAACAAATACTTTTCCACAATTGATCTTAAAAGTGGGTTTCATCAAATTGCTCTCAATGACGCAGATATTGAAAAAACTGCTTTCTCCATTGCAAATGGAAAGTTCGAGTTTACCCGACTTCCATTTGGCCTGAGAAATGCTCCAGCAATTTTCCAACGCACACTAGATGATATCCTAAGGGAACACATCGGCGTTCGATGTTATGTCTATATTGACGACATCATTATATTCAGCAAAAGTAAAGAAGAGCATTTCAATGATCTCAAAATTATTTTTGACACACTAGAGAAACCGAATTTCTCGGTATTATAGTTGGACAAAATGGTATTCGTACCACCCCTAAAAAAGTAGAAGTGATAAAAAACTTTCCCCGTCCAAAGAATATCCACGATTTACGTTCCTTTTTGGGAATGGCAGGACATTATCGCAGATTCGTAAAAGCATATGCCCAAATCGCTAAACCTCTAACTGAAATTCTTAGAGGGGAGTTGGGACGAATTTCTAAGCACATGTCTAAAAAGACTTCAATAAACTTATCAGCACAACAAATAGAGGCCTTTAAGCAATTAAAAATGTGCCTAGTATCAGAAGATGTGATGCTTCACTATCCTGATTTCAATAAAGCTTTCGAACTTACAACAGACGCTTCTGATTACGCTCTAGGAGCTGTACTTTCTCAAGATGGCAGACCAATATCCTTCCTCTCGCGAACACTTAGCAGAGCTGAAGAAAGTTACGCGACCAACGAGAAAGAAATGCTTGCAATCATCGATGCATTACAATCCCTCAGATGTTTTCTTTACGGTTCAAAGAAAGTAAAAATTTTTACCGATCATCAACCGTTAACCTTTGCTCTCAGCAACAAAAATACAAACGCAAAAATGAAAAGATGGAAAGCTCAACTGTAGGAATATAATCATGAGCTAATTTATAAACCAGGAAATACAAATGTATTAGCGGACTTACTTTCCAGACCACCAATAAACAGTATAAATTCATTAACCCCCACTATCCACAGCAGTGATAGCTCGTCTGAAAATTTAATACCATCTGTAGAAGTACCTATTAATGTTTTCAAAAATCAAATTCTCATATCCGAAGATTCTACACCTTCTTACAAATTTGATATAATATTTCCCATGTACAATAGACACACAATCTCGGTAAGTGATACTGCCGAAGCCTCACTCGTAGACATCTTAAGGAAGCACCTCAATCCTGCCATAATTAATGGAATAAGGACATCTGAACAGATAATGTTAAGAATTCAAACTATTTATACTCATCACTTTGCCAACTATAAAATCCGATTTACACATCAAATGGTAGATGATGTGACTGACACAGAAGAACAGAACAAAATTATTATTGAAACACATAATCGAGCACATAGAAATGAGAAAGAAAACCGTTTACAGATTTTGGAAAAATATTTTTTCCCGGCAATGGCAAAGAAAATCAAAAATATAACTAAGATATGTCGAATTTGCAAAGAAAGCAAATATGACCGTCACCCGAATAAAACTAAATTAGGCACCACTCCTCTACCTGAATATTCCGGTCATACAATCCATATAGATATTTTCTCCACAGACAAACACCAAATACTCACCTCCATTGACAAATTTTCAAAATTAGCAGTCACAAAGAGTATAGATGGAATGAGCATGGAAAATATTAGGAAACCTCTACGAGAAATCATACTTCACTTTGGAATACCCAAAAACATAGTTTTTGATAATGAAAAAGCCTTTAGCTCACAACCAATAAAATTTATGTTAGAAAATGAATTCAATATTAATATCTTCATTGCTCCTCCTTACAAAAGCGAAGTAAATGGTCAAATAGAACGCTTCCACTCCACAATAGCCGAAATCATGAGATGCCTTAAACAAGAACATCCTGACAAGAATTTTGACGCATTATTAGAATGTTCAGTAAACGAATACAATCACACTATTCATTCCGTTACTGGGAAAAAACCAGTTAACTTATTTTTTGGAAGGCCAACTTCAGCCGACCCTGACAATAGAGAACAAATAAGGACAGCCAATTTCGAAAAGTTGAAAAGAAAACAAGAACAAGATTTACAATACCATAACAAAAACAAATCTGAAAATATTAATTACGAGCAAGGAAATAAAATTTACGTTAAACAAAATAAAAGGTTAGGTACTAAACTTTCAAAAAGATATAAAGAAGAAATTGTTAAAGAAAATAAAACTACTACGGTAACAACAGAATCAGGGAAAATAGTCCACAAAGACCGAATAAAAAATCAATAAAATCCTATCTTTTTAGATCTCTTCTTTTCATCATCAACAGCCATTTAGGACAAGGATCAGTCGAAATATTAGAATATTCACAATCAGAAATAGTCACCATCGACGACGGCATTGGGAAAATTGAAACTGGCACTTACAGGATTTTCCACATCATAAATATTACAGAGTTTTCCATTATTACATCACTTTCGTGGACGTAGATAATACGAAAAATTTTTTTTCTCTGCAGCGCCCACATAAGGCGTGGCTCATGGTCAAAGTGCAAATTTGCGATTGACATTATTCCATTCGCAATATGGGTATTAAAAGAAATATCTTGTTGCGTGTGGCTCGAAGGAAATATATGTATTTGCACATGTCAGATGATAATCAGGGAGAAAATGATTTATGCCCATCACTGGTTGACGTACGTGCTTAAATGTATGTTCTATCAGCTTAGGAAAAATCATATAATTCATGTCGGTCCGTCCTAGAATTTAATTTTCATTCCGTTTGAGCTATAGTCTAGAAGTACATGTAAATTAAAAAAAAAAAGAGAAGTGTGGTACTGGTCAGTGGTGTGTTTGTGTAGCTCATATTGTTCTATGTAAGTATATATCCGATGCATTAATCCAAAAGTGAGGTAGAGACTTACGTGTTTCGTTTTTTGTTTGTCAGTGCATTTTATTTTGGTAGAAGAGACACCACAGATCGGTTGGAGGAGTCATTTATGGCACCAGCGCATAACCAGAGAGGTTGGTCCAAAAAGGCATATGGAAGTTAAGTGTTTTTTGATATATATATATATATATATATATATATCTATATATATATATATATATATATATATATATATATATATATATATATATATATATATATATATATATATATATATATACAGTAGGTAGAAAAAGTAAGTTATCAAAGTGAAATATAAAACAGCGAAGTGAACAAAATTTTAAAGTTTATATTTTTTCAAACAAAATATTTTTTTTTATTGAGACCATATTTCAAAGTATCAAATTAAAGTATTTTGGAAACAAAAAGGATATTCATTGATTTTGTAACATAAACACAAAAGGAAAACATAAACACAACCAGTAAATTTCATGTAGAAAAAGTAAGTTATCACATTGTTTAATATCCACAATGTCCATAATTTCGCGTTGCTAGTTGACCCAATCGTTGTTGCATGGAGTTGACAAGCTTCAAACACTCATTTTGAGGAAAATTTATCCAAATGCTATAGATGCAGTCCTTTAAATCATACAGATTTTGGGGTTTCTCTTCAGCTATACGCATCTTTAGGATTGCCCAAGCATTCTCAATTGGTGACAAGTCAGGGCTTTGAGGAGGCCACTTCAACACACTCACATTTTCATTTTTAAGATATTCGCTGATGACGTTTGCAGTATGAATGGGTGCGTTGTCCTGTTGAAGAAGGAAATCCGGTCCAATTAGTCGTTGGCCCTCGGGGATGGCGTGCTCCCCATATTCGCTGATGACGTTTGCAGTATGAATGGGTGCGTTGTCCTGTTGAATAAGGAAATCCGGTCCAATTAGTCGTTGGCCCTCGGGGATGGCGTGCTCCTTTAAAATATTTAAATAAACTTTTCCTTCCAGGACCACAATATTGCCGGGGCCATTCGCAGATAAGCATCCCCAAACCATTAAGCCCTTTTCCACCGACTTAACTGTGGGTAATGTACACTTGTATGACAGCTCTTCTTTGGGTGAGCCCCAAACGTAAACCATGCCATGGGAATAACAAAGTCTAATCATCGACTCATCAGTCCATAGCACTTTATGCCAAAAATTTTGAGGCTTTAATATGTGTTCTTCATAAAATGCTTGTCGTTTTTTCCTATTTGCCTCATTTAGGTATGGTAACTTTCTTGCAACGCGGCCGTGAATATTGGCTTGGCACAATCTGTTACGGACTGTGTGCACTGAGGGGGCCTCCTTGCCTTCTTTTATAAGCTGTGCGCGAATTTTTAGTACAGTCTTGAAGGGATCAGAATTAGAAATCCCCAAAATTCTTTTATCAACTCTCCTCGTTGTAATTTTTGGGCGCCCTTGTCTCTTCTTCCTGATGACCCGATTTTCTCTGTTGAAGCCAGCAATAACTTTCCATATTGCTACCTGGCTTTTTTAAAATTTTTCGGCAATATATCGCTGCATGTGGCCATCTTTATGCAAATTTATTATGGCTGAACGCTCCTCATTCGTTAGTTGCTTAAACTTTACCATTTTCAGTAAGTTTTTATTGATTCACTGTAAAAAAATCACATCATTATTTAAAAAAAATTAAATAAAACAAATCAAAGTTTTACTTACCAATTCAATTTTAAAAATTTACGAAATAACGAGTTCTTGTACCTTTAATGAGTTTTTGTAATTTAATTTCAAGTTTTAATACAAAAACACTGATTATTGCACTTGATAACTTACTTTTTCCACTCTTTATCACTGAGCACTTTTATAGAATGCCACCCAAATTTCTTACCAGACAAGTGATCGCCAATAAATTCATCAATTGCGGTACTTTGATAACGGTACTTTCCAAACATATACAAAAAAAAAATTATGTTCGATAAAGCAACAAAGTTTAGAGCATTTAAAAAAGCGCTGGTTGCTTTGATAACTTACTTTTTCTACCTACTGTATATATATATTTTTTTTTGCGACGTGAAGCGCCTTAACGGTGACTACCACTTTCTAGTGGCCAGTAATATCGTGGATAGTACGTTTGTCTATCCGCAGGTGCAGTGACGTATAATAATGCGACGTGAAGCGCCTTAACGGTGACTACCACTTTCTAGTGGCCAGTAATAT
The DNA here is from genome assembly GCA_963854835.1 of Megamerina dolium. Lineage (NCBI taxonomy): Eukaryota > Metazoa > Arthropoda > Insecta > Diptera > Megamerinidae > Megamerina > Megamerina dolium. Next base: position 48,900,469 of record OY978525.1, read on the forward strand.
CGTGGATAGTACGTTTGTCTATCCGCAGGTGCAGTGACGTATAATCAGAATATCTGATTACGTGTATGTGTATGTGCAAGTGATATACAGTGTGGGTGCTAGCCAAGGATCTGCTGACTATTCGGTTGTTGTTGAAAATAATATATCCACTGTATTGCATATGCGTGTATGCAATTATGTTTCAACGCACGTTGTCGAAAAAACACTTGACAACATCGTACGCTTTGACTTTTGAACATATTTTTAACACATTACGGAAGTGTTCGGACATTTGCACCGATAATTATTGGACAAATTTTTGTTTAAACCAATTCGCCCACCACATATATACGACAATATTCAAGCAATGCGTAGGTGTGAGCCACGGATGCACCTAACAAATTGTTAAATGGTTCACGTCGCGTCATTTTTGTAGGTGATTTATTTAGTTTTAAGTATTTGGTTTAATTTTCTGTATATATATTGTTACATTTTTATTTTGTAAACGCTTAATTCTATTTAATTTAACCTTGTTCGATCACTGGATTCTATCAATAATAATTGCAACACTTATTTTGTACAATTATACACAGCAACAATTTATTCAATCAACTCTGTTTAGAACCAACTATTTACAGTAAAACTTTTAATGTACTTGCAACTTTTGTATAAATATTTGCGCAATCACGTTCGGGATTCGATTGATTTGTATTTGTCATACTGGCTCTATTTATACTCTGTTGGCAACACTCCAGAATCTTCCTTTATCGTAGTGGAGATTCATCTCTTTCTTTCTCGTTGGCATGTTCTGGTTATCGCCTACTTCTTGTTTGTTGACATTCGTCTCGATGCTGTCAACATTCGTGTCAGTCAGAATAGAGATGAGTAACCAATCATCGATACTCGGTACACTGCCCTCCTCTTAACCTTGTTCATCCCGAACAAGTTTTATAATTCCCCCTGATATAGAGCAAGTCGCTCCAAGTGTACCACTTCAAACTTTGTTGTTTTATTCCAGGCACAGAATACGATACACTACGTCATTTATCTTTGCTATAATCTCATATGGTCCTTCCCAATGAATCTGTAGTTTCGGGGACAGGCCTTTCTTTCGTTGTGGATTATGAAGCAAAACAACTCTCCTTCATAGAACCCTTTGTAATTTGCTTTCAAGTCATACCTGGCCTTCATCTTATCGCTTATCATCTGCGAAAGCTCTCTGATGAACTGATGTACTTCATCCAACTGTTCCCGCTTTTCGCTAGTGTAGTTACCTTCGGTTGATGTCGTTGGTGTCGCGACTCCAAATTTTAAATCAGCAGGCAGTCTTAACACGTTTCCAAAAATTGCCATTGCTGGTGTAGTAGCCATCGTATCACGTTGTGCCCATCGATATGCCATGAGGAACATTGGTATATGAACATCCCAGTCTCTCTGGTATATATCTACGACTTTTCCCAAATACTCCTCCAAGATAGGGTTAAATCGGTGTTGTACGAGTTTTGTTTATACCCAACATACGGCACATCTCTTGGATAACAACTGATTCTGAAATGTCCACCTTCCATAGCCACTCGCATCTGTGTCCAACACAAACTTTTGACCAGGTACTGTGTGTGCTAATACTGATGCTTAACAGAGTATTTCTTTTAGTTGTTCGAATGCTTTCTGTTGTTCCTCTCCCCATGCAAATGGTTTGGTCTTTCTTATTAACTCATGTAGACTGCTGGCGATGTTTACAAATCCAGGAACAAATCGTCTATAGTAGGTACATAAGCCTTGGAAGCTTTTTAGCTCGTGAAGATTTGACGGAATAGGCCATTCCTGTACTGAGGAACTTTCTCCTCGTAGTAATATACCCCTTCTGTAGTTACTTTATGAACAAGATAGTAAACTTCTCGCCTGAAGAGTGAACACTTTTTCATATTCAGCATGGCTTAACCTGCTGATTGTATACGCTCAAATAATTCTTTCAACTTTTCCAGGTGGTTGTTAAAATCTTTTCCCATCACGATCATGTCTTCGAAGTACACCAAGCACGATTTTCAGTGTAGTCCTCTGAGTATACGCTCCATCAAACGTTCGAAAGTAGCTGGCGCATTGCATAAGCCCAATGGCATCACTGTAAATTGCCATAGACCATCACCAATACTGAAAGCTGTTTTCTCTTTGTCCTCCTTACCGAGTTCCACTTGCCAGTAGCCACTTTGCAGATCAAGAGTTGAGAACCACTTCTCACCAGATAGCGTATCCAGAGTGTCATCGATTCTTGGCAGTGGATAGCTATCTTTTTTCGTGATATCATTTAGCTTTCTATAATCCACAGAGAGTCGAGTACTTCCAGCTTTCTTCTTTACCAGCACAACTGGTGAACTCCATGGACTCGCTGATGGTTCAATAACACCTTGTTTCTACATATCGGAAATCAGCTTAATGGCTTCATCTCTTTTGGCCAGTGGAACTCGTCGTGGTGCTTGTGAATTGGTCTAGAATCATCGGTGTCAATGTGATGTTTCATGATGGTTGTTCGTCCTCCAGTTTTTCCATTTGAAGAAAAGATTGAGCTGTACTTCTCCAATAGTTGTAAAACTCTTTCTTATTGCTGGATGGTAAGCACACCTGCCCATTCTTCCATCTGCGCTTTTAATTCTGCTCTATCAGTTTCTGATTTTCCACTTTTTATCGACGAACTCTTTCCGCAGTCTACTACGGCAGTTCCTGGCAATGACCAATCACCATCCCTTTCTTCACAACTGTAGATATTTTAGTTGTATTTAATATTCGCACCGGTACTATTCCATTTTCCTTAGGTTCCACTAACGTCCTACCAAGTATGATGTTTTTATTTGGTATTTCTTTATCTGCTTCCACTACCCACAACTTGCCTGTCCCATCATCCACATTCATCTGTGCCCAAATCACCGCTTCTGATTTTACTGGAACTTCTTGGCGTTGACAGGCCAGTACTCGGTTGTTGTTACCACTACGCTTGTAACCGATGTTCAATGGTAACTGGACATTTGCATAGCGTAGTATCCGTTGATTTAAATCTAACCTAAATCCGTTGTCAATCATAAAATCAACACCAATTATTACGTCATCGATGATGTCGGCCACAATGAATTCATGTTCCCACGAGCAATTTCCAATAGATACTCACTTCTTTATCTTACCCAGAATGTGTGCTTCCTCACCCGTCGCTGTACGCAATTTTATTCCCATTAAAGGCTCAGACCACTTTACCAAATCACTTTTGATTATAGAATATGATGCACTCGTTTCCAGGGTTAACATGAATTGCATATTGTCCAATTTTCCATCAATAGTCAAGCTGCTTGGCACACTCTGTAGTTGTGAAATGTGAATGATGAGGCAACCTATTGCTGGAGCCAGTTCACGCCCCACTGAACTGACTCAATTTGATTTAACGATGGATTTGTGTTAGTGGAGCGTTCACCTTATTCTTTTGCCTTCCTGGAGAATTCGATCTTGATCTATTACATCGTAGACAGCAGTCACGCGCCATGTGTCCTGATTTGTCACAAATGAAGCACTTCCCAGTAAATGTGTTTTCACATTAACCTGTTGTTTTTGTTTCAGATTGCACTACTGACTTGAATGCCTGATACACTGCTTCAACCAGATCTGATGTTTCTGTTTGTAGTTGGCGTACACGTGGCACTGGTCGACACATTAAATTGGCGGCTTCATACGTTAAAGCACTACTAATTTTTTTCCGCATATGTACGAGGGCGGATTGATAATGAAGCTACCTAAGTAGGAAAAAAAATTTTTTTTTTCAAAAACCATTTATTTCTCAACATAGTCTCCTTTTACTTCGACACACTTAGTAAGACGATATTCCAACTTTTTTATACCATCTGAATAATACGATTTCGGGAACCCCTTCGGTAATCACTTCTTCGTTTGAGCTGAATCTTTTTCCTGTGAGCCATTTTTTCAAGTTTGGAAACAGGAAAAAGTCACTAGGAGCTAAATCTGGACTATAAGGTGGATGATCAACCAATTCGAAGTGTATTTCACGTAATTTTAGCAATGTAGCTAATGCTGTGTGAACCGGTGCGTTGTCTGGAAGAAAGAGCACTTTTTTCTTCTCTAAATGTGGTCGTTTTTTCTTGATTACATCATTCCATTGATCCAATAATGCACGATCATACTTTCCTGTGGATCTTTTTTCAAAATAATCGATAAGCAATATTCCGACTGCATCCCAAAATACAGTGGCCATAACCTTGCCAGCCGATTTCACTGCCTTCACCTTCTTCGGAGCACTTCCACCAGCTTCCACCCATTGTTTCGATTGATTTTTGGTTTCAAGTGTGTAGTGGTGGACTATTGTCCCATTGATTCTTCGAAGCAGTTATCTCGAACTGGAGCTTGAAGATGTTGAATGGTGTGGTTTCATCAAATGTTGGTGGCTTTAGTTTAATTCTATTTGAATCTCTAATCACTGATAAGGCTGGTCCATTTATTTTTAGTTGGTTGAGATCGTGCTGTAATGACTCGAAATCTAATCTCAATTCCTTTTTGTAGATTTTCGACGACGTGTTCCATACGCAATTCAGTAATAACGCCCTCTTGGCGAGACGAACTTTCTTGTAGCTGTTGCATCATGGTTTTCATGAAATCCATAAGTTGACTACTCGAGTCTATCTTGCTCTCTTCCTCAGCGTGAACAACTGCATGTATATCGGCTTATTCAAAGAACTCGTGTTCATGGCTTGCCTTAGCCTCACCAGTAGTTCTGCTTTTGTACCTGATGACAATAGATTCATCTATAACTGTTTTTTCAGTTGGTCCACTTTTAGTTGGTCAATTTTAACCACCTTTATAGAATCCCACTTCTGACGCCAATTGTAACGTTTTTATTTTGTGAACGTTGAATTCTATTTGAATTGCAACACTTATTTTGTACAATTATATACAGCAACAATTTATTCAATCAATTATTTAGAGTAACACTTAATGTACATGCAACTTTTGTATAGATGTTTGCGCAATCACGTTCCGGATTCGATTGATTTGCGTTTGTCAACACTGGCTCTATTTATACTCGAGATTCATCTCTTTCTTTCTCGTTGGCGTGTTCTGGTTATCGCCTATTTCTTTTTTTTTGACATTCGTTTTGATGCTGCCAACATTCGTGTCAGTCACAATAGTGATGAGTAACCAATCATCGATACTCGTTACAATAGCTGCATTCTTTTGTAACCCAGTTGCAAAATAACATAAAATCACAAATAACTTCCATTTTTCTTGAATATACAATATTTTCCCTTTAGTTACTTAGCAACGGTGGTATATATGATTGTTCGTGAAATTTATAAACGAAATAAAAAAACAAAAAGTAATTCTGCGGAATCTGTGGTAAATATATTCGTTTATTTAAAATAAATTTTTATTTGCACTTGCTTTATTTTGCTTATTTTCGTTTATATTTACAATAATTTGACGTGTTGTTAAAATTTCCCAAGCATATTCCATTGGCCTATTCACAATAGTGCTGTTGTTTTTACTTTACAACACTATAACTCAGGTTGTTTAAAATATAAGCTAGTTGAATTGAACTCGATTAAAATAGGCGATGTAGCTTATTTTTGTTGTTGCTTTGCATGCAATTCGGCAAATAAGCGAGTGTTCTTTTGTAACTCGCGTGCAAAAGAACGCAGCCAATATTTAATATTGACTTTTACATATTTCATTAATTTTTTTGAATTTTGTATTTTCTTTTTCTTTCATTTTGGTTTGTGAAGTGAAAAGGGTTTTGCCTACTAATATATTGAGTAAGTTTGAGAAAGCAGCGGGGAATTTGATTTTTTTTGCGTTTTGATAATTCTTCTTTTTAATTTTTTTTTTGTATTATGGCGAAGCGTCAACGGCGTTTCCAACAGTTATTGAGCTCAATAGGTTTGCTTTGTAGTTGTTTTAATTTCTTGTCTTAACAATATCCCCGGTGTCTTCCACTTACTTCGGGAGTGAGCCAAGTACACTATAGGAATTTATCGTTTTTTTATTTTTGTTTTATTCTTGTAATTACTTTTAGACTTTGTAAGGTTTTTTCTTATGTTCATGCAATCAGAATTAGTATAAATAAAAATAAAAAATGCATATCTATAATATATTATAAGCGAAAATGATGTGCTAAATTGTTGTTGAGAGGGACATTAATGGGGAAATGAGATTTCGAGGTATTTGCTAATCACCCTATCGTTTGTTTTTTTTTTCGGGGACTGCAATGTCCCGGTGAGATATATAATCCTGGCAGGGAGGGTACGCACCCAGGCTCCCGGGTAATTAATACCTATACGTTTTTTGGTAAATTCCAAGTGAGGTATATGGATGCGTGTGTATGCGACAGGTGATGGGCGAATCTGTGTCTTGTGTGTGCGTTGGTCCGTCGGTAGAGAGATGGGCTTTATTGTCTATTCGCCATCCTTTATCGACGGGTTGAGGAACACGACCAATCCTGTGTGCTAGCCGGGGCATTGTCAAGATTGTGATATCATCGCGAATAGACTATAATGGCGCCCAATAGAATAGCTAAAAACATCTAGTGATTGTGTTTGTTCTTGTTTTAAAAGTTATTATACAATTTTTTTTTTGAAAAACTGATTTTTTTTTATAAGCTTCATTAGCTTATCAAAAATTTAGCATCATGCTAAATTACCTTTCCAATGGTGTATTAAACATATTTTTAACAAATTTTTATGTATTAACATACTAATATTTTTTATCCTCATACTTTGTTCACTGCAATTAAGTGTATATGGAAAAAGTAGTGAGACAAAGGAGAATTATAAAGGGTTATCCATTTTGTGGTTTCAAAAGTAAATGTAAATAAAACACATATAAAATATTTTTTATCATGATATTTCTTTTTTATTATAAAGTTTGAACGTTGACATTATGTGTGAAATACTACATCATTTAAATGACCACCACGCGAATTGTTGCAAGCATCGATTCTTTTGAGGTAATTTTCGACCACTTTTTGACACATATTGGGCGGTATCTCAGCCATAACGTGACGAATGTTGGTTAAAGGTTTATCTGCATAAACACGGTCTTTCGCGTAGCCCCACAAAAAAAAAGTCAAGCGGTGTCAAATCGCATGATCTTGGTGGCCACTTGATATCGCCACGACGAGAAATTACGCGGCCAGAAAATTTCTCTTGCAATAAAGCCATATTCGCTCGAGTTGTGTGGCATGTGGCACCGTCTTGTTGAAACCACATATTCTCTAAGTCGTATTCTTCAATAGCAGGCAAAAAAAGTCGGTTATCATATGACCATAACGCTCCGAATTGACGGTGACAGTCGTTCCATCGTCGTTTTCGAAGAAGTAAGGTCCAATCACACCTCCGGACCAAAGAGCGCACCAAGCAGTGACTTTTTGTGGATGTAGTGTCCTCTCTTTAATTACTTGAGGATTCTCAGAACCCCAAATACGACAATTTTGTTTGTTAACATACCCACCGAGTGAGAAATGTGCTTCGTCGCTGAAGAAAATTTTGTTCGAAAAATCGCCGTCCACCGCCTGTTGTTCAAGCACCCATTCGACGTATCTACGACGTTGTGAATGGTCAGCTGGCTTCAGTTGTTGTGTGAGCTGGATTTTATATGGATGTAGGTGTAGATCCAAATGCAAAATACGCCATAATGTGCCGTAAGACAGTCCTAATTCCTGAGAACGACGAGGAATCGACACATTCGGGTCTTCGGCAACACTTTCACTTACAGCAGCGATATTTTCGGTGGTACGAGCGAAACGATGATGCACAGGCCTTACAATATCTGTACCCGATCCAGTCTCTTCATATTTCTTCACAATTGCCAATTTGCTTGCGTAGTTGGACGATTATGTAAACCATAATCTCCTCTTAAAGCACGATATGTGGCTGTGGCAGAATCACCATTTTTGTAGTAGATTTTTACAATTTTAATGCGTTGTGCGATAGTTAACCGATCCATTTTCGCAAATGTCAGACTTTGAACTGAAAAGGAAAGAAATTGTTTTAACAACTCAGTTTGACAGATGTCGAATTCTAGCCCTATACTTTTGAAACCGCGAAATGGATAACCCTTTACTGATAAATGTAAATATTGTTACGTTTTTATTCTGTGAACGTTTAATTCTATTTAAATTAACCTTGTTCGGTCACTGGATTCTGCAAATAATAATTGCAACATTTCTTTTGTACAATTATATACAGCAACAATTTATTTAATCAATACTGTATCGATATACCTCTTCTTGTCGTGAGTGTACTGATCCTATGGAGGGAACACTTCTCCACATTACTGAATGGCGATGCTACGAACAATTCCGCCAGTGGAGGAGATTGCCCGATAACCCCAATTACAGATGATGGTGTTGATGTTCCGCCACCCGACTATGACGAGGTTGAAGCAGCCATTTTAAGGCTGAGGAACAACAAAGTTGCAGGTGCTGATGGCCTGCCTTCCGAGTTGTTTAAGACCGAAGGCGATGAGCTGCTCACCCGCATGCACCAGCTCATAAGCAGAATATGGTCGGATGAAAGCATGCCTGATGATTGGAGGCTCAGTGTTCTCTGTCCTGTACATAAAAAAGGAGACCCCACAATTTGCGCCAACTACCGTGGAATAAGTCTCCTGAGCATCGCATTCAAGGTTCTATCTAGGGTACTGTGTAAAAGATTGAAGCCTATGCTCAGCAACCTGATTGGACCTTATCAGTGTGACTTCAGACCTGGTAAATCCACCATCGACCAGATTTTCACACTGCGCCAAATCCTGGAGAAGACCCAAGAAAAACAGATCGACACACACCACCTATTTGTTGATTATAAAGCCGCTTTCGACAGTCCGGTAAGGGATTACCTTTACGCAACAATGTCTGAGTTCGGTATTCCTGCAAAGCTCATTCGACTTTGTAGAATGACACTGCATAACTCCCGTTGTGCAGTGAAAATTGGGAAGGACCTCTCCGCACCGTTTAATACCGAACGGGGTTTCAGACAAGGTGATTCGTTATCGTGCGACTTCTTCAATCTTATTATGGAGAAAATAATACGAGCTGCTGATCTACGACATAATGGCACTATCTTCAACAAAAGTGTCATGCTGTTAGCGTATGCCGACAATATTGACATAATCGGCATGAACACGCGAGCAGTCAGTGCAGCATTCTCAGAGTTGGAAAGAGAGTCGCGTCGGATGGGTCTTACGGTGAACGAGGGCAAGACGACGTATCTAGTGTCAACAAACAAAGAGTCCCGGCGTCTTGGACAGCACGTCACTGTTGACAACTACGCTTTGGAAGTAATAAGGGACTTTATCTAACTTGGAACCAGCATTAACAACAGTAATGACGTCAGCTTGGAGATCATGCGTAGGATAACTCTTGCTAACAGGTGTTACTTTGGGCTGAGTTAACAATTGAGAAGTCGAGCCCTCTCTCGAAGAACGTAAACGACACTCTACCAGTCTCTCATCATGCCTGTCCTAACATATGGCGCTGAAGCCTCGACAATTTCCACCTCGGATGAGCGATTGCTTGGAGTTTTCGAGAGAAAAGTCTTACGCAAGACCTTTGGACCTATTTCCGTTGGTGGCGAGTACCGAATAAGGTACAACCATGAGCTGTATGCTGATATTGACATAGTAAAGCGCATCAAAATCCAGCGGCTGCGCTGGCTAGGTCATGTCGAGCGAATGGAAGAACTAAGAAGGTGTTATATTCGGAACCCGCTGGAGGACGACGCAGAAGAGGAAGACCTAACCTCCGGTGGAAAGACCAAGTACTGGAGAACCTGACGGCGCTTGGAATTTCTAACTGGCGCCAGCTAGCGAAGAACAGAGATGGCTGGCGAAGCATATTATATTTGGCCTAAATCGATACTCGGTTGTTATGGCCACATAAGTAAGTAAGTAAGTATCGATGTTTGTGCAATCACGTTCGGGGTTTTACTGAATTGCATTTGTTAACACTGGCTCTATTTAGACTATGGCAACACTCCAGAATCTTTCTTTTTCGAGATTCTTCTCTTTCTTTCTCGTTGGCTCATTCTGGTTATAACCTATTTCTTTTTGATGACATTCGTTTCGATGTAGCCAATATTCGTGTCATTCACAATAGTGATGAGTAACCACCAACCATAGTGTTGAAGGATATGTTAAAATCAGACGGTGTTGTTTATAAATTGAAGGATATTAAAACTGTCTTAGGTTATCAAAGAAAGGGCTACCTAAGGATGTTAATCCGTCCACCGTCGCCTTAGCAGATATGTCGTTACAGCTTCTGCAATGGTCGTTGTGCGGAATACCCATTTTCTCTGAACGTATGACGGCCCTAGATATAAGTAAGTATAATTAACCCTGTTTTATTTCAGCTAACCAGTGTAATAGTCCCGAAGGACACTTAGGAGCTTGGGTTTACGTGAGAATATTGTGTGTTAAATCCTTGAGTCTAGCCGTTAGGTATTTAGTAAGTGTTGTGGAAAATAGTACACAACAATACCAAAAAGATCTGCGATATGCAAATACAATTCTAGACTGAACACGCTGAATTTTCTCAATATTTGAGTTAGAAGTAGTGTCCCAAAGCTGAATGCCATAGTTCCATAATGGTTTAATGGTGGATTTGATTTGCTTTTTATTATTAAGGGACAATTTATCCAATTAGCCAATAGAGCTTAGCTGCTTTTAGTTAAGCATGCGATTGCTCACTTTCAATGTTTCAATTTCTTTAGTTGCAGGAAGATTGCTATTATAATTATTTAAACATTTTTCGGATTATTTTATTATTATTTTTTTTTTAATTTTTTGTGCATTCTGTCAACTTTTGTTTTAGGTGTGGTGATCAGTCATGTAGTCATTCTCTTCTGGCTTTCCTTTTTGTTTTAATTAAAACCTCAATATCGGTATTTGTATGCTTTTTATAATAAAAAAAAAAAAATAAATATGTGGCACCTAAAGCCCCAAAGGGCTCATTGGCCGAGCTTCTCTTCCTGTTCTCTTACTGTTGTGCGTCTTAAATTTGGACAGTATTAGAAGGGACCTACTTATTTTAACCGGTTCCGAATGGCAGAAAACTTGTGACATGACTTTTTCTGAGCTTTGTCACAGAGTTCTTTTAGAAGCTTTTTCATGGCAACTTGTTACTGTCGGAAGAATTGCCAATTGCTTGCCGACAGGTGGGTACCATTCGAAAGAAAAATCTTATCGATATTAAATTTGTTATGCATCAGCCGGGGATTGAACCACGACCTACAGATCAGAAGGCGAACACACTAACCACTGAGCTACGGCACCCACTGCTTTTTATAATATTGAACTTTATTTTGAGGGTTTGCAACTCTAACAGCTTCATGGCCCAGTCCTTTTGTAGATAGCGGAGAAAAGAGACGTCTACCTTTTGGAGGTATGGGCTAGGGGAACGCCTACAATGGCATTCGTACATTGTCTGCAAATGAGTCTCTACGAACGAACAAACGAAAAATTAAGTGAAGCGCAAGTATAATTAACCCTGTTTTATTTCAGCTAACCAGTGTTATAGTCCCGAAGAACACTTAGGAGCTTGGGTTTACGTGCGAATATTGTGTGTTAAATCCTTGAGTCTAGCCGTTAGGTATTTAGTAAGTGTTGTGGAAAATAGTACACAACAATACCAAAAAGATCTGCGATATGCAAATACAATTCTAGACTGAACACGCTGAATTTTCTCAATATTTGAGTTAGAAGTAGTGCCCCAAAGCTGAATGCCATAGTTCCATAATGGTTTAATGGTGGATTTGATTTGCTTTTTATTATTAAGGGACAATTTATCCAATTAGCCAATAGAGCTTAGCTGCTTTTAGTTAAGCATGCGATTGCTCACTTTCAATGTTTCAATTTTTTTAGTTGCAGGAAGATTGCTATTATAATTATTTAAACATTTTTCGGATTTTTTTACTTTTTTTTTTTTTTTAATTTTTTGTGCATTCTGTCAACTTTTGTTTTAGGTGTGGTGATCTGTCATGTAGCCATTCTCTTCTGGCTTTCCTTTTTGTTTTAATTAAAACCTCAATATCGGTATTTGTATGCTTTTTATAATCTTGAACTTTATTTTGAGGGTTTGCAACTCTAACAGCTTCATGGCCCAGTCCTTTTGTAGATAGCGGAGAAAAGAGACGTCTACCTTTTGGAGGTATGGGCCTGGAACCCCAATAAATATGTTTGGTGTTAAGTCACCTGCCACAATAAAAGTATTCTCTAGATATACAAAAAATTCCGAAACTCTGATTCTATAATACTGTCTAGGAGGACAATAAACACGAGATATTGTCAATTTTTAGGTACTTGTTTCTATACAAATTGAGGTGGAATATTATATTGCTATATGTTGCTTTCAAAAATCAATTTATCATGAGGATAGCTGTTCCTCCTCTTGATTTATTATCAGCGTGTTTGCTATGAGAAAGCGTAAACCCATTTATTGAAAAATTATTAAATGTTCTGAAATGAGTTTCTGAAATAGGCATTACATCAACTTGATTACTATATAAAAGCACTTCCAGATCATTTTCATGTTGGCTTAACCCATCTGCATACCAAAGATATAAATTCAGGTCATTCATGGTTTTGACAGAATTTCTTGAAGGAACATGGACAAACACTTGCATCATGCATCAAAATTATCTAGATTGTTTGGAGCATTACCTTGAGTAACTTGAACTGGAGGTATAGTTTCTTTTAAAATATTTGCTTAAGATGTAGGCATGCCATGAGTAGTATTTGTGACGTTTCGTGGAGCAAGAACAGATACATGTTCTGTTTGAGGAGCATTAATCATTTTAAGTTTAAGCTTAAGCTCAGTTTAAACTGGAAACCGCTGTAGGTTGCAGTGTGATTAGCGCCACAGTTACTACGTTTTTTAGCAGAAGAATCTTCTTTGCTGACTGCACATTTTGAAGTGGGATGAAAGTCAGTACATATAACGCATGCTCTTCGTAGAGCGCAGTAAGATTTGGTGTCCCCATATTCCTGACAATTAGCACATTGTATTGGACTCGCTCTTTTATGGGGTTCTTCTACAGAAATTCTTCGGTTAATTAAATATTTTACTTTATATATTAAGTGAATTTCTACCTTTTTAAGTTTCTTAGCGTCGGGTTCCAACTCGACTGTAAAACTTTCCTCTCAAACTTACACTTTTACTTCTTTAATATACCTTAATTATGTAACTGTTGTGAAGTGAAAATTCTTTATGCCAACAACATTCGTAAGGCATTTTTTTAAATCTGTTGGGTTATTCTGCCTTACACACATTGAATATAATTTTGATTTCCGTGCTTTTGATTCGACCTCTTCTCTTTCTTTTTCTATTATTATTATTTACTTTGTTGTTATTTTCTATTAACGCTATGTTAATTATATTTAGGTTATTTTGTTTGTGTCACTCTGTGGGCTTCGCCCACATTTTCGAGGGTCTTAATGACAATGGATAGTTCTCAATATGTTGGGTATTTGCATTTTTCATATATTGTATATGTATCTTTCGTAGGAGTTTTACGTTGGCTAAGGAGCGTCGCAATAAAAGAGGAAGTTTAACACTCATTTTTGTTTCTCACGTTCACTTGTTGTCGCTTTATTTTCTTCAATTTCTGTATTTTATAAACTAATTTTTGTTTTGTTTGTTTTGTTCCCAAGTAGAATCAAACGACACAAACCATCAACCATTTTTATGTATCGCAATGCACTATCTGATATAACTAAATATTTAAAAAGCACTGAGCAAAGAAAAACACGAACGCACTTTCACATATGCACGTGCAATTACAGGTGATGATGTTGAGTTTCCACCTCCCGGCTATGATGAAGTCTGCATCGCCTGGGTACATCTCATAAGCAGAATATTGTAGAACGAAAGCATGCCTGATGATTGGAGGCTGGGTGTTCTCTGTGCCGTACAAAAAAAAGGACATTCGCACTTGGATGTTATATTTTGCCCTTAACAAACGATTATTCCCAAGGTAGGTAGGTAGGTAGAATGGCTGCGACGCTAGTGGCTCAAGTAGCAAATAAAATGCCGTTTTGACCCATAAATCTCGCTAAGACCTACTGAGTGTTGAAAGATATGTTACAACCAGCCGGAGTTGTTTATGAATTGAAGGATATGGGAGATATCTATTTTACATACCTATCTTAGGTTATCAAAGAAAGGGCTACCTAAGGATATTAATCGGTTTCTGGATAAGGCCGAGCATTTGCACAAGAAACGCTCTACCGTCTGGCGGATCTAATCGCATCTGCCTTGACGTTGTTGAACGCTCTCTCTACGTCAACAAACGCCGCCAGAGTGAATTCTCCACTGTGCGTACCACCTCATGTAGCGGTTTCTGTTGACCTCCCCCTCAAGTACTCATGTTGCATTGTAGTTAAAGATTGCTCATCCAGAAGCTCGCGTATATATAAGTCTAAGATTCTCTCTAGAGTTTTTAATACGAAGGACAGGAGGTGTGCCGCTGGTTTCTGCAGGCAATTCATTGAGCATCCGACTACCAGACGTAAAAACATACGATTTACCCTCAGGAAGAATCGTGGGCTTGTGGGTGAATCAAAGGACATTGAGTTTACTGTCGGCGAGGTCATGGACACCATCCACAGAGCCAAATCATTGGTCTGAACCAGGTCCGTCCTTGCGAGTGCACGGATCTGGAGGCGCTCGACCTGTCCAAGGCATTTGACACGGTTAATCTGGCTACCCTGCTCGACGATATCCTGCTCTCATCTTTGCATAACTCCATCAAGCGCTGGATAGCCATCTACTTGGTCAACCGAAGTCGTTTGTGGAGTTCAGAGGAGAACGTTCCCCGTATAGGAAAGTAAAACAGGGGGTTCCGCAGGGAAGTGTTCTGTCGCCCATCCTCTTCAATTTCTATCTGTCGAAACTCCCTGCGTCGCCTCCTGGAATACAACTGATCTCTTATGATTGCACGATCCTGCCGTCGGTGCACAACATCTCGGCGATATGCAGCGAGGTCAACGCGTTCTTGGTGCATGTCCAACAACTTTTCAACCACAGAAGCTTATACTCTCACCTGAGAACTGTAACGCAACACTCTTTACCACCTGGACTAAGTGTTGCGAGCCAAAATATGTAATATGCACATATGCATATTTTGCCTCGCGACACATTTCCCGAAATTGGGAACTACATACAATATTTGTCCATACACATACCAACATTGCTCGAAGTTGTGATATACACAATGAATACTAATATTACTTATAATTGTGGAATGTCAGAACATTACACCAACTGAGTTGCAGTTGGGTGTGAAAATGCTGACAAAGCACTTTCCCACACAATTCGTAGTTCTGCACTTACGTAAGCATACATGATAACTAAAATCACGCGGACTACTCATCTGTTTGGATATCAAAAAGTTGCTTTCTCACGTAGTATATACACACATGTGGAGTGCATCGATCGTGTACATAAACACATACATACATACACACAAGTGGTGTGAATATATTATTGTATGTTATATGTTGGTATGTGGGTAGATTGATATGTGGCTAGTGTTAGAAAAATGGTATATAAGCTGCCAGCTTACCGAAGGTAGTCGCTTTCAGTTGTGAGTCTTGCACCGAAGTGCTAGCATTTAAGAAAGTGTAAATACTGCGATCCTTACGAGGCCCTCCAGTATTAGTGTAAAAGTGCAATATACAAAACACCAGCAATAAAGCGAATACCCAAAACCGCAAGTATCATTGATAAAATATAATTGTTTTATTTCAGCCAACTAGTGTGTTAGACTCGAGGAATGTTTAGGAGCTTAGGTTAGGTGCTAATCTTGTGCGTTACGTACTTAGTGAGTGTTGTGGAAAAATAGTACGCAACATTTTGGCGCAGCCGGTAGGATACTGTGAAATATCTTGAATATACAAGGTGTTTTACGTTCAACGTTTAACGCAGTACAGTATCTAATTCTAGTGTGTGTTTGCCTTTTTGGGGGTCAAATGGACAAGAAATTCTACGAATCATTAGCAATAGAACTAGACGTTGCAATAACCAAGTTAATCGACTTCGTGTGGAGCTTAATTAAGCAACACAGCACATACGAGCAACTCCAGCTCATAAAATCAAAGGTACTAACTCCAATAAAGGAATTAGACGCCACGTTATCCGAGCTAAACGATATATTGAAAATCCAGGCTGAAGCAGCCTTAAAACAAAAAGACGATTTAGAAGCAGCAGAGGTACAGATTAGGGCCCTATGAACTCAGATCGAAAAACAGGGATCCGACGCGGAACAGCTAGAAGTAGAGATTACTAAAACTCAATAGAACTAAAGAATTAGAAGATTTACTAAAAGAAAAGGGCATTTCAGAAGAATTTATAGAGAAAAGACTTAGAACCTCGGTTGACTCTGAGCAGCCAAGTGCACTCAATGAAACGAGAGGAATCTCGAAATAGAACGTTGCCTAGCACAGGAGACACCACTTCTTCGCCGTACACCAGTACGAAAAACACAACCAGAAGCACAACCCGAATTAAAGCTAAAAATGTGTATTGACAAAATTGCACAGACCGTCAGTAGACAGTACGCACTGTACTCCCAGTACTCACTGGAGCGGAATCTAATGATTTGAGAACCGAAGTACTCCAGTTTATTTCTGGGTGCGAATTAGCAAGAAAAGCCATAAAACCCGACGAGAAGATTTCGTAGCTTGTATAAAACAGCGACTATATGGTGACGCTTATAACTTGGTGCTAAGTAAGAAGTTCGCTAATATAGAAGAATTGTATACACTTCTGCGAAACACATATTTGAACACCGTTCGCCTGGAACCGCTCACGCACCAAATACAAGTCGCACGCCAACTACCTCAGGAGGATATACGTATTTTTGCAAGGAGATTAGGT
This sequence comes from Megamerina dolium, assembly GCA_963854835.1. NCBI lineage: Eukaryota > Metazoa > Arthropoda > Insecta > Diptera > Megamerinidae > Megamerina > Megamerina dolium. The sequence continues at coordinate 48,917,366 of OY978525.1, forward strand.
GATTTACAATCCACGGCGATACAATGTATTAAGAATAGATATGGTGGGATCGGAGACCAAGCGTTGTTAAAAGAGCTAGAGGGGTATGCGAGGACATCTTTTATATCAGGCCTTCAAGACCCATTGTTAAAAACTCATATGCTAAGTAAGACGGGCACGTTAGAAAAATTAGTAGATAAGGCTGTACACACGGGTATTCTGCTCGAAAGAGGACAGCGATTCAATCAGTCTAATATGGGAGCACTATATTCAAATGACGTTCATCAGACTGAGGCCAGTAATGCAGTGGCATTTCACCAGAACAGAAATGACGATGCCATTCGGAATGAATAAATATCAAAATAATAACGTAAGTCCCCAAAATAGCGTAAGGAAAGTTCCTACCTACTCTTTCTTCGACAAAAAGGGGCACACCAGAGACGTCTGTTTTAAGAGAAAAAACATGCCCTATTGCATAAAGTGTAAAAAATACGGACATGAGTTCAATTTGTCATGCACACCTTTTAGCAACAACAGGTCACAAGGAAAAGGCAATCAAACACCTGCAACTATTAAGGGAGGTCAAGAAAGCAAAGGCCCTAATCGCGGAAATTCGGAGACACTGTTATAAACGCAAAGAATTGGAAAACACCCAGGTAAACTACGGGGGGCCCAGGTACGGCCAATAAAACGGGAACCCCAAAATTTTGCTAAAAGTAAGCCAGTTGAAATGGAAGGTGTCAGTCATGCGTCCTTAGAGATTGTTCGCCCTTCAAGCAATAAATGGAAAACTCATTTTACTTGTAGACTCTGGGGCAGATACCAGTTTAATAAAGTCATCAGTAATTGATGAATCTGTTAGCAAGAAGCGACAAGAAGCGTTCGGTGAACAAAAACAGCATTTGATGACTTTACCACTCAAATAGTTGAACGAGGGTATTCTATTCTACACACCAGTGAGGTTGTAGTACCTGGGAGAACTACGAAGGTAGTCCCCATTAAAGTAAATACAAATTTCGAAACAATTATAGTAGAGAAACAGGAAGTATCTCCTGGAATATATTTAGATGAGACATTGGGCAGTGTGACGGACAACACAGTTTATGTCCCAATTCTCAATACGAATATAGATTCATATATTGTAAATAATAAGCTTAAAATTAATATAATTAAATTTAATCATTTAGCACACGAAGAATATGACATAGCTTATAAAATAAATAACATTAAGGAAACTGATAGCCAAAAGTAGGTTACCAAAATATTAGAAACAATTAAACTAGACGAAAACTTAAACATTGAGGAAAAGAGATCCATAGATGGAATCCTTAAGTCATTCCACGATTTATTTTTTTTTTGATGGCGACAAATTCTCTCACACCACAGGTATAAAACACACAATATCAATAAAAGCAGACCAGGTGCCAATCAACCAAAGACAGTACAGGCTAGCTGAAGCGTATAAGGAAGAAATCAATAAGCAAGAAAACAAAATGTTGGAAGACGACATAGTTAATCCTCGCTCGTCGCCCTGGTAACCTCCCATAATTTTGGTGCCAAAGAAAGCGGGAGAAGATGGTAAAAGAAAATGGAGGCTAGTAGTAGATCTCAGGAAATTAAATGACGCCACTATTAAACATGTTTTTCACATTCCACGCATCGATGAAATATTAGACCAGTTAGGTCATTGTAGATATTTCACTACACTTGATTTGGCCAGTGGGTATCATCAAGTGTTATTGAAAGAATCAGACAGAGAAAAAACAGCTTTTAAATCAGGTGTTGGGCACCATGAATTTAAAGAATGCCTTTCGGCTTAACAGGAGCCCCTGCCACCTTCCAAAGACTAATGAATCATGTACTAACAGGACTTCAAAGTATAGATTGTTTTGTCTACTTTAATGACATCGTCGTCTATGGACGGAACTTGGCACAACATGAGTCGCGTTTACGAAGATTATTTGGACTTTTACGTAAACATAACTTGAAGTTAAATACAGAAAAGTGCCAGTTTCTACGAAAAGAGATAATTTACCTAGGCCATAAATGAACTGAGGAAGGAGCGTTACCAGACCCTGGTAAGGTGGAATGTGTTAAAAATATTTCTGTGCCAAACAATAAGAAAGATGTTCAGACATTTCTAGGTTTAGTACATTATTACCGAGAATTTGTTGAGAATATGGCTAGTATGGCACTGCCAATCAACAAACTACTCAGAAAAGACGCGAAATTTGAATGGACAGAAAAATGTCAGAAAGCTTTTGAATATTTGAAGCAATCAATTAGCTCTCCGCCAATTTTAGCCTACCCAGATTTTTCTAAACCTTTTGTGTTAACAACAGATGCCAGCAACGAGGCTGTAGGTGCAATTCTATCACAAGGTGAAATTGGAAAAAATACCAATAGCCTTTGCGAACAGGGCGCTCAGTGATACTGAGAAAAGGTATTCCACCATCGAAAAGGAATTCCTGGCCATCTTGTGTGCTGTGAAGTATTATGGAGCTTATCTACTCGGTATACCCTTCAAGATCTACACCGACCACCAGCCGCTACGAGGAATTGGAAACATAAAGGATCAGACATAACGTTTAGTACGTTTCAGGCACAAATTATCTGAATTTGATTTTGAAATAATTTATAAACCAGGCAAAAGGAACTTGAACGCGGATGCGCTCAGCAGAGTTCCACGACTGAATCAGTTGTGGTTGTGACTCGTTCCATGGCGAGGAATAAAGTCGACGAAACCGAATGCCAAGAAGAGCCTTATGAAAGCTCTGATGACGAGTTAGAACTAGAAGAAAATGCAGAAAATCAGGAGAACAAGAATGCTGAACTTCTCACTGATGAGAAAGATATATCGACGATACTTCGCAACATCCACGATTCACCTTTAGGAAGGCATCAGGGCGCTTTGAAAACTTATTTCAGGACCAGAAGACAGTACAGGTGGAAAGGTATGCGAAGCCAGATTAAAGAATGTGTTAAAAATTGTACAAAATGTCAAACTAACAAGAGCCCACGAAAATGTCAATGATATTAACTGATACACCATCTAAGTCATTTGAAAAGGTATATATGGACATGGTAGGAATTCTTCCAGCGACGACATCTGGAAACAAATACATACTTACATTTCAAGATGATTTTTCCAAATTTTTTATTTGTGTAGCTATACCAGATGCTGAAGCTAACACAGTAGCAAAAGCGTTTTACAACGAAGTTATTGCGCGATATAACATACCCAAAATTTTAGTGACTGATAATGGTACGAATTTCATTTCGAAATTATTTTCCGATACATGCAAGATGCTGGGTGTTAAAAAATTACATTTAATACCGTACCATAATCCACAAACAAATGGTTCTTTAGAAAGAAGCCACAGACCTTTAGCAGAATATCTTAGGAGATTTGTTAAAGAAGATGAGTCTAATTGAGACCAATGGTTAGCATCAGCGATGCATGTACACAATAACACCATACATACTTCGACAAAACATACACCATTCAGTGTTCTATACGGTTTCAATAACGATATGCCGACAAACCTAAAAACATAAAGATCACCTCTGTACAATGCAGATGATCAAAATAAAGTATTAAAATACCAACTACAAAGGTCACACGAGTTAGTAAGGGAAAATCAGGAAAAAGCAATTAAATCAGCTAAAATTCAATACAACAAGGGGATCCACCCTATAATTTTTAAAATAGGTGATAGAGTATTATTGAGATATCAGACTAGGAAAAATAAATTTAGTCCCATCTGGACTGGACCATACGAAGTGATACATGTGGACAGTCCAGTAACGACGACTATTAAAATCCGACAAAATGGTAAAAAGTACCATAACAACTTACTAAAACATTTTTATCAATAAGTATTAGTAGTTTAACGAAGTAATAGTATTTGTGTTAGGATATAAAATACAATAGTGTGAAGTAAGAACTATTAGTTAAGCTTCACACAATAATTTAATAAAACCTTTCCAACCAAACTTATATGAATATTAAATTCGATGATCCAAACCTCTACAGAAAACACCCTACAATAACATAATACCGAGTATGCATAAAAGTATGAGAACGAAATGTACAAAATAAAGTTACAGGAGAATTAAATTTTCAGACTAAACAAAATATATAATACTACAAAAATGCAAAAAAAAAATTAAATTAATAGCACGTTGACCATATTAAGCAAAATGCATAATAATGCATTAACCTGTACAATAACGTGAGAACGACACTCAAAATAATATCGCATATAGATATACAAGAATCAAATTTCAAACAAAATGCACAACAATGAAAATGTTTGTTTTGGGCATGAAAGTATAAAATTTCTCAACATGATAATTAAAATAATTCCAACATATAAGAATATTTATTAAAATAAACAATTTCTAGATGCAAGAAAAAATAATAATAATACATAATGGATCAAACGTCGTTTTATAATATGCTGACCATAGATGAATGGAAATAAATTTAATCGACTGATAATTATGGGAATGGTATGAGAATTACATTTATTTATTTTTTCATTCTCCTTTCCTTCCCTTTATTACTTCATTTTTGACAACAATAAAATAAAATATTGATATATATACAAAAATATTTAAGATTTCTTTTTTTACATTCTACAAGGATATTGGGTCCCTCAAGAATATAGGTACCCTAAACAAATAGCTGAAGTCGAAATTGGAAAGTACTAGGCTGTGGATAAAGCATCAACGCTGGAACACCAAAAAATATATGTACATATATACAATTTTTCGAAGGCATTAAGACAAAATAATATAAAAATGTATAATATTTTGCAAATTAGAAATAGGTAGGCGCAGTGTTCATGCGTATAAAGACATCTGTTGCAATTCATCGCGTTGAATTTTAATTTGATGTGTGGATACTCATGTACACTGGGCGGGATATGATTAAAAACTTAATAAAAAATATACAAGTATAGAGGATGCATCCAAATATAATACAATATCTTAAGGAAAATTACAGCTAGAGGGTTAGAAAAATACAGAAGATCCAGTAAAGTAAAAACACGTTATGATTTATATGACGAAATATGATAAATAGGCAATAGGTTATCTGTGTTGAATCAAAAAAAAAAAAAAAAAATATATATATATATATCCTTAAAAAAAATAAATTGAATTATATGTAACAAAATAAGTTCCAATTTCAATATTGAAAATCGTACCACCCACAAGTACGAAATATTGGTCATTGCAACTATGAAGAGAAAATGCAATGTTGTATTTTTGTACCAAACAAGAATGTATTTTTAATACATTTTAAAGAATTAAGTATAGATTATAAATGAATATTGCAGAAAAAAAGTTAATTAATTAAGAAGATATGTATATCTTAATAAGAAAAATTAACTAAATAAATGATATAGTAGATCTGGTAATTCTCTTACAAACACAAGAGAGCAACAGGATGTGCACGAGAATCCAATATCAACTCATACAATGAAATTTCGAGAGATGCCAATGCAGCAACATATCAGCATTACCAACAGTGACAACTAAGAAAATTATGACACAAAACTATCCTTGAGGCAGTAAAGAAGAAATAGACCCAGAGCAGAGAGCAAAGCAGGTCCAGACATCGAGTACCTATAACAAACTTACAAAACAATAAAATTTACAACAAATAACTTTGGCGTACCTAGAAAGCGTGACATATCAACAATTGCTAATAGCTAATATTAAGACAACAACAATAACAGTTATGCAACCACAACCTAATAAAATATTTCAGCTACTTATCAGTGACAATGGATTTTGATCCACTTCAGAAGGAAATGATAAACAACAGAACCAAAATTACATATTCATTATTGCTCCAAACATTAAACCCTTACACCAGCAGTACAGTTTCACATCGAAAATATTGCTTTGCAGTGCGGTACACATAAAACCCACTTTAGAAGCGATTGTTCATACCATTCCATAAAAAGAAAAAACTTCTGTCGAGTCAAACCATTGGTCGCATTAGACACCAGCATCAACCCACAAGCACACCAAACCAACTTTCACTTAAACCAAGATAATAATCCGGATAACGCTTCCATGACAAAACAACCAGAAGATCAAACCCAATGTAAATAATTCGCCCACCGCAAGTTGCAGACTGCGAACAACAGCATATATCTGAATTGCTAGATGCACCGGCTGGGTGATACAATTCCAGATCGATGTCCGCGTTGCCAACAAATCCTGCACGACACCCGTCATCTTTTCGCCTGCCCCAGAAGGACTACTAGTTTGGCCCCTTCTGCACTGGAGGCTGCCGTCTTCCTGGAGCTGATCGATGTGAACAACAACAACTTAATTAACTGACATACATACCTATTCGTAATTTCGAAATCGTTGTCTGTTACAACAACAGATAACTGCTTTATTGTTGAAATGATTGAGCAGCATTCTCATTCTATTTATTTTAAGAATATGTTCAATACATAATACAGAATTGTATTGATCAATAACAAGTTGGTAAACAGTAAAAGAACAATAGTTTTCAAATAACACCACTATCACATTTATCTTAGTCCAGTTATAACACACCCTGGAAAAATTGCTCAGGAAGAAAATTGGGGAACAAAAATGATTGAGGATGAGATTGATAACATATTTAACCCCTACAGGGAAAACATTATTGTGGTGCCAGCGGATTTAATAGGGGTTGGAAATGGGATGTAATCCAGAAAACTTTTACGAATTAATGGAATAATCATTCACACATTTTATCCCTCGTGGGGCTGTGGGGTGATTTGTGAATTTACTTCAAATTCTTTTCAACGCCGACTTCGAGTCGTCACCACCTAATCCCACTCGAAATAGAAAAGTCGTACACTAACCACACCTAATGCTTCCCATGAATGGACGAGTCTGCGTCCCGGATACACTTGACCACGTGGTTGGTCAACCAAGGTCATTTCAATACAGCAGAATACGGAAATGCTTTGTAGGGGAACAAAACAAAGCATTTCCGTGTTCTTGCTGCTACAACAACAAAACCCAAACCTAATATTTATATTTACAATAATGGATGTTTTTTTTTTTTAGTATTCATGTTTTCATGTTGTCTGTTCATATCTTTGTTAATTGCACAGTACAATGTACGATGTAAGAATATTGTTAAATTTCCTCATCATCTTCATCTTCTAATTCGCCATTTTGGTGCGCTATTCTGCGAGAACGACGTAATGGTCCTAGCATCATTTCTGAACTTCGTCTCTTTAGCAAAAGATTACGCTTGTATATATTTAAGTTTACATGAGAATCCCACTGTATAAAAAATATGTTTTTAATAAGTGTTGTTGAATCGATATTTAATGTGTATACCGAACTAGAAACAATTTCTGAACGTACAGGATGCCAGTCCAGATCACGTACTATACCCCTATGACTTTCTATAGCCTCTTTAATATGACCGGTTAAAACATCATAAACTAAAAGAATTATTTCTCATATCAACTCTTTTTAGCAAATTAATATAGATTATACTTATTATGCGTCCGGTACTGCAGCCTGTGTATATATAACGTTGACCTGTTTGCAGAGCTGGAGAAAATTTCGCACGCAATAAACTCTTAGTTACTCGATGACCGCGATATGTCATAATACTCACATCACCATCCAAAGTTGTCGTGGGATTGTAATCTGATAACGATATTAAAATTAAATTGCAGAAAAGTTTTACAAATCACACATACACTCGCGTGGAACTGTATCCCAACGATAATCCCAATCTAGTAACGGCAAATTTGAATGTTTATCGATTTTACTGCTCGGCGTCATTTTTCGTACATCCCATATTTTAATACTTTGATCTTTGGAATTCGAAAGCACGTAATTACCGCATTTTCTTGGGTCGATGTATGTAATGCCATCCAAATGACCAATGAATACGCCGACGGGTGAATTTATTTCCGAGTTGTTCAAGCATCTCTTGTCCCATAGTTTTAAAATACCATTGTTGCAACCACTTATAAAAACATCAGAATTTGTATCACTCAGGTAACTCAGAGCGTTAATGTCTGTTGTAAAGTTTCGCTGAGTTCTGTATTTATCAACATTTCGTGATTCACGATCACACATGTATATACATGCATTGTTACAACCTCCAATTAAAGTGCGGCCGCAAGGTGAAAACCGTATTGAAAATATGCCAGAGCGAGGTAAGTCAGAGTTGAGATCGAGCCATTGAACGTCTTCGGCTGCCCCATTGACATTCACAACAAAAACTACAGATGTATGCATTTAAACGCATAAAAAAATATTAATGTCTACATTTTAATTCCTTACAAAATGACGACCAAGTGGAATAAGCGAAATATTGTCCGCATGGGCTGAAATCAACATCCAGTATAGTCCAGTTAACATCTTTTGCTTTCATTCGATTTATCAGATGATACGTCCCCTTCGATGAATCAAACAAACGTACAAGTGAATCTATAAATATTTAGCTTTTCTAAGTATTAAACCATTTAATTATCACATTTATGGTATAACATACCTTGACAAGCGGTTATTAATTTACTTCCATCTTTATTAAATTTGCATATAAAAACCTTCGCCTCCAGAGACATTAAACGCTCATCCTTTTTATTTGGTACAAATAAATTTGCAATACGTCGCTGATGATGCTGAGTAAATGTGCCTGCAGAAGGTACACTAATTCCATTTTCTCTTTTAAGCAATAACCGTGTCAGAGACCATCGATCGCTTGGACGTTTACTGTTGGCAGGCATGCCACAAAGGGCTTTAATTTCCTTGTACAACATAGTGTTCTATAATGAATTCATTTTATATCAAGTAGAATGCGTTTTTATATACATGTATATTACGCGAAAAGTTCGTAAATCAGGTTTCTTGCGTATCACAGGCATTTCGGTTGTAGGCTGTTGTAAAGTGCCAACAATCTGACTGACCATATTGCCAATAGCATCCGGAATGTGGCCCCTCATCTCTCCTTGATATAACTGAACAGTCATGTTACCAGCGGCATCATCATCATCTAGTTCATACGTGATGTTATTTCCCATTGATTTGTGACATAAGCACAATTAATTTTCAATACAAGTTGTTAGCTAGAAGAAAATATTACGCTCTTTGCTCCTTCAATTTACCAATTTAAATATACAATTAAAGCACAATAATTTCAACAGTTTTATTGAGCGTTCTTAAAAATTTTCAATAAATGCATAAATTTCTACTACACTAAAAAATACGAGGTCAAGATTAGTGTTGTCGTTGTAGGGTTTTGATAGTATTTTTCGACAACTATTTCTTGCTAATAATTTTTTGTCAATGTTTATTACAACAGCAATAAAATTGTTGCTTATTGATATACAAACCCTGAGCAAAAACACTTCAAATTAATTGTTCAGCATAAGCGCAGAATAGTGTGTATTGCATATTTTTATTCACAAAAAAAAAACAAAAATTTTTGTCGCTAATAGCCTAGACAGACGGCAACCTAATTCCGGATTATCGGCGCACTTTATCCGAATAAAATAATAACCTGACAGACGGCAGTATTGCGGATTAACTAAACGGCTGATTGCTGTTTTATTAGGTCTGTCCACTTATATTACTATCACTATCAATTTCTGTCATCTATCACTCTCGATATGAGAAAATCTACAAGAAATACGTGAACTGAAAACTATCAGAAACTTGTAAATTGACATTCACCGTTCGTAATTGGCAGCTGGATTTATTTGTTCGCCAACGCTTTTCATGTTGAAAACTGTTAACAATTGTTGAAAGTTTTTTATAAGCGAACACACCTAATTTTTTGTAAATTAGATCGAGAAAAATTCACAATAGACAATTTTCATCGGTCTTGCCAGCGCAAATTGACCTAATCCTAATTACGGATTACCGAGTTAATTCGAATTACCTCAGGCATTAACTGCAGCTAATCCGCATAAACTCTATGAGTTAATTCTCAAAATAAAAGGGGATTAGGGCAATTTGCGATGGCAACACTGTTGAAAATTGTCTATTGTGAATTTTTCTCCATCCATTTTACAAAATATTAGGTGTGTTCGCAACAAAAAACTTTCAACAATTGATAACAGTTTTCAACTTGAAAAGTGTTGGCGAACAAATAAATCCAGCTGTCAATTACGAACGGTGAATGTCAATTTACAAGTTTCTGATAGTTTTCAGTTCACGTACTTCTTGTAGATTTTTTCATATCGAGAGTGATAGATGACAGAAATTGATAGTGATAGTAATATAAGTGGACAGACCTAATAAAACAGCAATCAGCCGTTTAGTTAATCCGCAATACTGCCGTCTGTCAGGTTATTATTTTATTCGGATAAAGTACGCCGGTAATCCGGAATTTGGCTGCCGTCTGTCTAGGCTATAACGTCAATATAAGGCGTAGCTCAAGGTAAAAGTTCAAATTTGCGATCGAAATTACACAAATAAATCGGGTCTTTTCTTCCAATATAGATATCAGAAAGAAAGGTATTTTTAATACCTTTTCAGTTATGTATAACATTTGCAACCTATTTTGAATATTTTAGAAGTTATGATCAAAGTAAAACATTTCAAAAACCGATAATCTTTCGAAAAAAATCACTATTGACCTATAAGAAATTGAGAACCATATACAAGGTTATACACTTCCTTTCCGATGGTGTATTAAACATATTTTTTAAACATATCATATGGTCCTTCCCAATGAATCTGTAGTTTAGGAGACAGACTTTTCTTTCGTTGTGGATTATGAAGCATTACAAGCTCTCCTTCATAGAACCCTTTTGAATTTGCTTCCAAATTATACCTGGGCATCATCTTAACGCTTATCATTTGCGACCGCTCTCTGATGAACTGATGTACATCATCCAACTGCTCCTTTTTTTTTGTTAGTGTAGTTACCTTAGATTGATCTCGTTGGTGTTGCGACTCCAAATTTTAAATCAGCTGTCAGTTCTAACTCGTTTCCAAAAATTGTCATTGTCATCGATATGCCATGAGGAACATTGGTATATGTACATCCCATGTATATTTCTCAAATATTCCTCCAAGGTACGGTTAAATCGTTCTACCATGCCATCAGATTATGGATGCAAAGGTGTTGTACGAGTTTTGTATATACCCAACAAACGGCACATCTTTTGTGTGTGAGTGTAACTCCATCGTTACACCAAAACGAGTAATCCATTGGTTGACGAATATATTCGCAACTGATTTGGAATGGGGTATACTTCAGGCCATTTACTGAAGTAATCTATAACCACCAGAGCACACTTGCTCCCTGCGGTGCTTGTTGGAAATGGTCAAGCTATGTCGGTGTATTGGTGCATCTTACTCGATTTTTTTTAGTGGGACCATTGCACATTGCTTACATTTCCGAATCCAATCAGCGACATGGTCATGATATCCAACCCAATATAATCGTTTCTTTATTTTCTCGACGGTTTCAGTGATTCCCAAATGTCATCTACTGGAGGCATTGTGATACTTAGCTATTACTTCACTTATTCTTCCCTTGGGTACCACTAGAAGATCATTAGTGATTTTTCCACCTCCACTTTCCCATGCTCGGAATAAACATCCGTCTCGTAAGTGCAGGCTTTGCCACTGCGCCCAGTATGTATTGGACTCACATTAGCCATTTCTTGCCAACCTGGACGTACGCCCTGTTCCTTGTATTCCATAAGTTTTGCGAAATCTGAGTCGTTCCGCTGATCTTCTTGGACTCGTTCGGTGGTCCATGACTCTTCCGGCAAGACATTCGTAAGTCTTAGGTTGACAATGTATTTCTGGCTTCTTATCCGAGAACAATGCTTACCATCCGCGGTGCAAGTACGACGAGAGGGAATATCAGCTTTACTACGGTGACATCATTATCTTCCTTTCGTTGCCCTGGTGAATTCGATCTTTCTAGAACCATCTTTAACACTTCGGACGCATTACCTGTTAATGTCACTATTAAAGCAGCAGTCTTGTCACTATCATTCCATTAATTCTTTTCGAAGCTGTTGTCTCGAGTTGAAGCTTGAAGATATTAAATGGCGTGTTTGCGTCAAATGTTGGTGACTTTAGTTTGATTGTGCTTGAATCTCTAATCACTGATGTGGCAGGTCCATTTATTTTTAGTTTATTGAGTTCGTGCTGTATTTTCTCGAAATTATCTTCCAAGTTATTTACGAGTTCCTTCAGATGAACATGTAGATGACTTGGTGACTTTTTCATTAATGGTTCCGAAAATTTCTTGAAATCTAATCGCAATTCCTTTTTGTAGATTTTCGATGACGTGTTCTTGCCGAGCCGAACCTTAAGAATTTCCATATGCAGTTCAGCCGAAATTTCTTGAAGCTTGGAATCAATTATTTTCTGGAATTCTCCCATAGCGTTTTTTTGGCGAAACGAACCCTCTTGAATTTCCATACGTAATTTACTAATAACGCCCTATTCGCGTGCCGAATGTTCTTGAAGTCTGCAGTCAATGCGAGATGCATTTTCTTGTACCTGTTGCATCAGGTTTTCATGAAATCCATGAGTTGACCACTCGAATCTATCTTGCTCTCTTCTTCAGAGTGCGCAACTGCATGTACTTCGGCTTCCTCAAAGAACTCATGTTCTTCTACATTAATACCCTTAGCCTCCATGGCCTCCCTTTACCTCACCAACAATTCTGCTTTTGTAACTGTTGACGATAGATTTTTTTCTGGCAACTGTTTTTTCAGTTGGTCCACTTTTAGCTGGTCAATTTTCACCATCTTTACAGAATCCCACTTCTGACACCAATTGTAACGTTTTTATTTTGTGAACGTTGAATTCTATTTGAATTAATTATTTTGTACAATTATATACAGCAACAATTTTTCAATCAACTCTGTGTACAATCTACTATTTACAATAACTCTTTTAATGTACTTTCAACTTTTGCCTCCGATACTGTATCGATCTTTGCTCAATCACGTTCGGGATTTCGTTGAATTGCATATGTCAACACTGGCTCTATTTATACTCTGTGGGAACACTCAAGAATATTCCTACCTACTGAACATGTGACAACGTTGAAACACATGATTTTGTTACGCGTTTGAATAGAGGAAAATTTTTGCCACTCAAATTCAAATTAAAATTGTGCAAATTGTTGATAAATATATACATATGAAAAACCACGTGTTTCAAATTTTTTTATGTTCATTGCGTTCCAGGTTTAGTTATGACAGAGCAATTTGGGTAATGTGTTTGATTGCAGAACAACAGGAAATTATAGTCAGAAGTCGACATCTTTTATTACGTAATAAAAGTGATCCATTTTCCATGCAGGGAAGTATTCTTTATACAAAACATATAAAACAAAACATACGCTTTCCATTTGCTCTTTTATTTAAAAATGCAGCATAAATTCAGTGGTTATAAAATTTGTAAATGTAAACAGCGAACAGCTGTTTTAGCTGTAGATAGCTTTTCGCTGCGAATGGCGAATGAAAAGAGCTATAACTATAACTATTGTTCATGACAATATAATGATAAATTAACTATATCAATTGACGGCTGTGACAAAACTTGAATAGGCTTGTACGTATTGCAATTATTATTGACAGCATCCAGTGATCGAACTGGTTGATTCGAGTAGAATTAAACACTCACTAAATAAAAATGTAACAGTATTGAAATTGATATTCACTATCAGCTCCTTCTGTTAACTTGCAAGCTCCTTGTTTACTTTTTTGGACATTGTTCTATTTGAGAGCGAAATATTTCTTACGTCGGTTACACTTTTCAGATCCCCGTTATTTTAAAAGATAACAATTATTGGGAGTTGGTGTGATTGATTTGGTTTTTGTTGATTGAGTTGTGAAAATAAGTGTTTTGAATTTATAAAAATGTATAGTTTGTTCGAGTACACGGATTGTTTTAATGTTCACGATAACGCAATCGCTCAGCTAACGGAATGGAATTAATTCCACGGGAGAGTGATTACAAATGTTTTAATGGCCATAAATTTAAACTGGTGAAATCAAGTTAAACTTTAGATGGTTATATTTGGAGGTAGTGTGTATAATTTTGTTGTAATATGTAAAATTATCTCAGGTGACGTGCGAAGTTTTCGGCGAAACGAAAGAAAACGGCAAGATGCAATATTGTGTTGTCGCTTGTCGCTGAGAAATGGTACTTCCGACAAGTCAAAGTTGCCTATTAATAAATTACTTGCATTCTCATATTTATGGGCGAAGAACACGACGCAATAATTTATAATGATCGAATTGGACATACGGCCATAGATTGGTCAAGCTTTTGTCCGCAAGTGGCGTATGACGGCTTGGTCACTAAAACCCAAAAAATTGGCGGAGTAGCAAAAACTGCAGAAAGCGACGAAGTTAAGTTCGGGAGGCAGAAGTATCACCGGAGTCATGCAGTTGATGGGCAGTGGGTGTTCGGAGGTATAGGGAAAGGTAGCAACATCTGCTTTTTTGTCTCTGTGGAGAGGAGAGATAAGGAAACCCTGCTCTCTATAATAAAGGACTGGATTCATCCCGGCATAATTATTGAGTGATTTTTGGAGGGTATGTTTAAATTAAATTTCTCACTTAGTCAATCAATAACAGTTTTATTTTTTAGGCTTACTGTTTATCGGAGGAGGGCTTTGTACCCTTTAAAGTGAATCACTGCATGAACTTCATAGGCCCCGAAATTTTGTAGCACATCAACACAATTGAAGGACTATGGAGGCATGTGAAGCACTCCATGCCCCCATGTCAAAATTCAAGCTTCTGAATATTGATTTTGCTTAAGCAATATTGATTTGCTTAAGCATATTTTCAAGATGGCTGAACCGCTATATAATCCGCTACAGACATCTTTTGTTGAACTTACAAATGTAGAATAATATGAAATTGAAGTATAATAAAAAAAATAATTACATACTAAAATTATTTTGTTGTGATATATCGATAGTCTCGAAGCCGGCGTCGGGTCTATAAGAGTTAATTTAATGCACCCGGCCAAAAACGACAATCAAGAGATATTTGTCCCAAAAAAGTGATGGTCGTGAAGCCGACGTCGGGTCTATAAGCGGAATTATTTTTGTGCCCGGCCAAAGGCCGGCTATCAAAAAATTATTTTAATAATAAAAAATAGTAATTAATCATATAATTTAAAATATTCAAAATGGGTTATAAATGTTATATATCACTGAAAATTTATTAAAAGGACCTTTTTTAATACTCATATTATAAGGAAAAATTTCAAATTTATTGAGGAATTTCGATCACAAATTGGTAGTTTGACCTTGAGCCACGCCTTATATGTGCGTTAGCGACAAACAATTGTTGGTTTTTTATATTCACAAAAATAGGCTCTATACGAAGAAAATTTTTAATCTTTAACTTCGCTATAGTGCGCTTGTTCCAATTTTTGAAACACGAAAAAAAAATTAGCCAAATAAATTGGGCAAATTAACAAAGATTTGATTGTGAAATAGAGCGTCATAAATTAAAAAATAAATTGACAGCAAACGCCGGTAATTACATATCGGTAGTGGTAGTGAAATTAAAATTTATCTTTTGAGAATTGCCTTTTAAAAGACATTGGAAATTCTTTTTCCGTTTCACCAATAAGTGGAATTATATCTATTGTACTGTTCTAGTTTTTTGCACGACATTTTTGAAGAAAATTTTCTTCAAGGATAAATTTAAAATTTTCTTTCTCTCATTTTTCTTCACAAAAATTTGAAAATTTTTCACTTCCCTTATGATTCTGTGAAACAGTACAAGCCACTGTCAAAAACTTTTAATATTGTAACGAGTATCGAAGGTTGGGTGGTCTGGTGGTGTTTTCGCAAGGTATCGTGTCTAACTGCCCCAACCGGGCGGGGCTAGCGCAATGCTTGTTGAACTCATCGCAAGTCAACTCACTGGCTGTCATGTAGTTTGATCTGAGCGTTATGTGATGATACCTTTATTTGTTAATGAGGGGTAGTCATATAGCTTACTATGTGATGGCGCTTTCATTATTATTAATGGGGGGGCCCCCGTGTGGCGACCACCGCAAATCACCTCGGTTCGAGGTTGTGAGTTCGGTTTGGGACCCGCCACATAAAAAAAACCCCAATGAAAACAACAGATATGCCTCGAATAAGGACTACTGCTTTTGTTGATGACCCTCGCAAACGAAAAAAGGACAACGATTTACGGATATGCACCTGGAATATCCGGTTCCTTTATAGGGAGGGTGCCTCTATCCAGCTGGTTGATGTCCTCTAAAAATACAGAGCTGTCATCACCGCTCTCCAGGAAATTAGATGGACTGGACAGGGCTGCTCCAAAAGAGCGTCCTGTGACATCTACTACAGTTGCCATGCTGAAAGGCACGAATTAGGATGTGGATTTTTGGTCAGCAAGAGACTACGACATCTTGTCTCACATTTCACGCCTGTAAACGAGCGGCTGGCCACAATCCGCATCAAGGCAAAATTTTTCAACATCAGCCTTATATGTGCCCACGCTCCGACGGATGAGAAGGACAATGTCACCAAGGAGAGCTTCTTTCAGCGCCTCGAAGAAGCTTGTGACCGCTGCCCCCGCCACGATATCAAAACCGTGCTTGGCGACTTTAATGCCAGGGTGGGCAAGGAAGGTACCTTTGGTCCAACTGTCGGAAAATTCAGCCTCCACCAGAACACCTCCGATAACGGAATGAGGCTGATCGACTTCGCCGCAGCACGAAACATGGTAATTGGTGGTACCAGATTCCAGCATCTCGACATCCACAAAGCGACACGGTTGTCTCCAGATCAACGTACAAGAAACCAAATTGATCATGTGGTGATTGACGGAAGGCATGCTTCCAGTGTGATGGACGTGAAATCGATCCGTGGTGCCAACATCGACTCGGATCACTACCTTGTTGCAACTAAGGTGCGCACACGCTTATGTGACGCAAATAACAAGAGAAGTCCCACACAGAGAAAGCTCGACGTCAGTAAGCTGCGATCACCATAGACAGCAGATGCATTTTCCACTCGACTATCGGATCTGCTTATGCAGAACACTCCCCCACTTGATGATACGTGCGCACGGTGGACACATATATCCCACTCCATGACTACTGCTGCCGAGGAGGTAATCGGTTACTACCGGCCTCTGAAGAATGAGTGGTATGATCAGGAGTGTCGCGAAGCTACCGCAGAGAAAGACGCCGCCTACAGAAGACTGTCAGCCTCTCTGGAAGAACGAAAACGACACTGTACAAGTCTCTCATCATACCTATCCTAACATATGGCGCTGAAGCCTGGACAATTTCCACCTCGGATGAGCGAATTCTTGGAGTTTTCGAGAGAAAAGGACTGGCGCCAGCTAGTGAAGAACAGAGATGGCTGGCGAAGCATGTTATTTTCGGCCTATGTCGATATTCGGTTGTTATGGCCACATAAGTAAGTAAGTAATTATCGATGGTTGGTTACTCATCACTGTTGTGAATGACACTATTTTGAGTGACACTAATATTGGCAGCATCGAAACGAATGTCAACAAAACGTAATAGGCGATAACCAGAACTAGCCAACGAGAAAGAAAGAGAAGAATCTCAATAAAGGAAGATTCTGTATATATATATATATATATATATATATATATATATTTATGTATATATATATATATATATATATATATATACAGAATCTTCCTTTATTGATATATATATATATATATATATATATATTTATATATATATATATATATATATATATATATATATATATATATATTTATATATATATATATATATATATATATTTATATATATATATATATATATATATATATATATATATATATATATATTAGGATGGGTCAAATTGTAGGGGGCCGAAGAAATGTTAAGGGGCTCATCGAGGTTCTTTTTCTACGGGTCATTTGAAGATACTTTTCGAAAGAAACCATAGCTCTAAAATGATTTTCGAGCCCCCGGCTTTTTCAAAATAGGTTTTTTCCCCAAATACCCAAGAATAGATGTAAAAAAAAAAGCTATTTTCTCTAGCCAAATGTGTATGTGGGAGTTTTTGGATCGAGGAATCCATTTTTGAGATCTATTTTTATTTTTGAGCACCACCAGAGGGCGCTTTCGTTCATTTTTTAATTTTATCGTTTTTTTTTGGGTAAATTTACGAAATTTTTCGTGTAAATTGACGAATATTTGACTTTCTCATAAGACAACCCAAAACTTTAAATAGCCCAGAGTGTTTAGCGTTAAAAATGATGGGGGAAGGGGGGGGGGGGGGGTTTATTCATTCACGACCTATATCGAATTTAAGACAAAGAGTAAACAAAGCATACTTACTTACTTACTTATGTGGCCATAACAACCGAATATCGATTTAGGCCGAAAATAACATGCTTCGCCAGCCATCTCTGTTCTTCGCTAGCTGGCGCCAGTTAGAAATTCCAAGCGCCGTCAGGTTCTCCAGTACTTGGTCTTTCCACCGGAGGTTTGGTCTTCCTCTTTTGCGTCGTCCTCCAGCGGGTTCCGAATATAACACCTTCTTAGCTGGAGCGTGTTCTTCCATTCGCTCGACATGACCTAGCCAGCGCAGCCGCTGGATTTTGATGCGCTTTACTATGTCAATATCGGCATACAGCTCGTACAGCTCATGGTTGTACCTTATTCGGTACTCGCCACCAACGCAAATAGCTCCAAAGATCTTGCGTAGGACTTTTCTCTCGAAAACTCCAAGTATTCGCTCATCCGAGGTGGAAATTGTCCAGGCTTCAGCGCCATATGTTAGGACAGGCATGATGAGAGACTTGTAGAGTGTAGTTTTCGTTCTTCGAGAGAGGGCTCGACTTCTCAATTGCTTACCCAGCCCAAAGTAACACCTGTTAGCAAGAGTTATCCTACGCATGATCTCCAAGCTGACGTCATTACTGCTGTTAATGCTGGTTCCAAGATAGACAAAGTCCCTTACTACTTCAAAAGCGTAGTTGTCAACAGTGACGTGCTGTCCAAGACGCCGGGACTCTTTGTTTGTTGACACTAGATACTTCGTCTTGCCCTCGTTCACCGTGAGACCCATCCGACGCGACTCTCTTTCCAACTCTGAGAATGCTGCACTGACTGCTCGCGTGTTCATGCCGATTATGTCAATATCGTCGGCATACGCTAACAGCATGACACTTTTGTTGAAGATAGTGCCATTATGTCGTAGATCAGCAGCTCGTATTATTTTCTCCATAATAAGATTGAAGAAGTCGCACGATAACGAATCACCTTGTCTGAAACCCCGTTCGGTATTAAACGGTGCGGAGAGGTCCTTCCCAATTTTCACTGCACAACGGGAGTTATGCAGTGTCATTCTACAAAGTCGAATGAGCTTTGCAGGAATACCGAACTCAGACATTGTTGCGTAGAGGTAATCCCTTACCGGACTGTCGAAAGCGGCTTTATAATCAACAAATAGGTGGTGTGTGTCGATCTGTTTTTCTTGGGTCTTCTCCAGGATTTGGCGCAGTGTGAAAATCTGGTCGATGGTAGATTTACCAGGTCTGAAGCCACACTGATAAGGTCCAATCAGGTTGCTGAGCATAGGCTTCAATCTTTCACACAGTACGCTCGATAGAACCTTGTACGCGATGCTCAGGAGACTTATTCCACGGTAGTTGGCGCAAATTGTGGGGTCTCCTTTTTTATGTACAGGACATAGAACACTGAGCCTCCAATCATCAGGCATGCTTTCATCCGACCATATTCTGCTTATGAGCTGGTGCATGCGGGTGAGCAGCTCATCGCCTCCGGTCTTAAACAACTCGGCAGGCAGGCCATCAGCACCTGCAGCTTTGTTGTTCTTCAGCCTTAAAATGGCCGTTTCAACCTCGTCATAGTCGGGTGGTGGAACATCAACACCATCATCTGTAATTGGGGTTATCGGGCATTCTCCTCCACTGGCGGAATTGTTCGTAGCATCGCCATTCAGTAACGTGGAGAAGTGTTCCCTCCATAGGCTCAGTACACTCTGGACATCCGTAACCAGATTCCCATTTCCATCACGACAAGAAGAAGCATATTTTACTTTATTTTTTTCTTTTAAAATTCAACAAAACAAATAATAAAAGCATATAAAATGTAATTAATAAAAATAAATTATTGAATTCAGTAATTAAGAAACAAAACGAAGAGTTTTAGGAAATAAACGCGAAGGAGTTATTTTTGAAAGTCTTTCTTGCTGTCAAGTCTAGCGAATTTTTCACGACTTTCTAATGTCACCGCCATAACTCCTTCTCGATTATGTTCTAAAACTCTTTTGGATACACTAGCCAGCAATTGAACATGTCTTTCCGTTCCTTGTATGTGTACTGGAATTTTCGGATCAGGCAGCGGTGGATCAATGTCTTCTAAATATTGTTGTAGATATTCATAAGGAATATTTCGAGTGAATGGTGGTTCGAATAAGATTGAATTATCATTCATGTCAATCATATTCGTAAAATCTGTGCAATTGAAGTTTATGATAGGCTTTTTATAAACTCTCAGTAGCATCGGATCTTCCACATGGTTACGGTAGTGTAAAATTTTTTTTAGAGCTAAGTCGCGTATTTTTTTTTCATCGTCACATTTACATTTCCCAATGTAAAATAATTCTTTTATGGATCGTAAGAAAGATGTGAGACTGGAGCCTTTTGCTTTGCATTTATCTGCAGTGTAGTATTTGTCAAGCAAGGTATTCAATTTTCTAACAATATTTCGTTTGCATATAATTTCAATATTTAGTTTGCTCCAAATTCCAATCAATTTGTCTGTCACTTGAGGAGTAAATGTTTTATATGAAAACATTTTACTTTGCATTTTAGCACGTTCGGCCAAGAAAAAATAGCATCTTAAAATATCCTGTTTAGTTGGCAGATTCAGACCAGTCAAATCAGAAGACATACCAAAAGCAGGAACATCGTGAGAAGGCATATGTTTCAAACTACTTTCGGTACTTATTGATGTTGGTGCGGCTTGTGATGTTGACGGCAATAGATCCATGTTTAAAATTAAATATTAATTAATTAATTTATAAATATTAAGATTTTCCAGCTAGATTTTGAGGTTTTCTTCCTTCAAAAGCTGGTAAAAATGTGATTTAGGTCTTAGCTTGAAATCTATCGATTTTATTTTTAGAAAAGCTGGAAAAAGGAACAAAATGTATGGAATATGATTTAACAATTTATAATTCGAGTATGTATTTTGAATATATTCAATACAAAGTCAAAAATTCGTCTATTTCCACAACAGTATCGTATATTTTTCCAAAAAAATGTACGAAAGCGCCCTCTGGCGGCACTCAAAAATAAAAATTAATGTCAAAAATGGATTCCGCGACCCAAAAAACCCCCACATACACATTTGGCTAAAGGAAATAGCATTTTTTTGCCTCTATTCTCGAATATTTCTAGAAAAAATACCTATTTTGAAATCGGCTCGAAATTCATTTTAGAGCTATGGTTTCTTTGGCAAATTTGCTTAAAATGACCCATAGAATAAGAATCACGATGAGCCTTTGGGTCGAAAAAATTTGACCCACCCTAATATATATATATATATATATATATATATATATATATATATATATATATATATTTATATATATATATATATATATATATATATATATATATACTTACTTACTTACTTATGTGGCCATAACAACCGAATATCGATTTAGGCCGAAAACAACATACTACGCCAGCCATCTCTGTTCTTCGCTAGCTGGCGCCAGTTAGAAATTCCAAGCGCCGTCAGGTTCTCCAGTACTTGGTCTTTCCACCGGAGGTTTGGTCTTCCTCTTCTGCGTCGTCCTCCAGCGGGTTCCGAATATAACACCTTCTTAGCTGGAGCGTGTTCCTCCATTCGCTCGACATGACCTAGCCAGCGCAGCCGCTGGATTTTGATGCGCTTTACTATGTCAATATCGGCATATAGCTCGTACAGCTCATGGTTGTAATTTATTCGGTACTCGCCACCAACGCAAATAGGTCCAAAGATCCTGCGTAGGACCTTTCTCTCGAAAACCCCAAGCATTCGCTCATCCGAGATGGAAATTGTCCAGGCTTCAGCGCCATATGTTAGGACAGGCATGATGAGAGACTTGTAGAGTGTAGTTTTCGTTCTTCGAGAGAGGGCTCGACTTTTCAATTGCTTACTCAGCCCAAAGTAACACCTGTTAGCAAGAGTTATCCTACGCATGATCTCCAAGCTGACGTCATTACTGCTGTTAATGCTGGTTCCAAGATAGACAAAGTCCCTTACTACTTCAAAAGCGTAGTTGTCAACAGTGACGTGCTGTCCAAGACGCCGGGACTCTTTGTTTGTTGACACTAGATACTTCGTCTTGCCCTCGTTCACCGTGAGACCCATCCGACGCGACTCTCTTTCCAACTCTGAGAATGCTGCACTGACTGCTCGCGTGTTCATGCCGATTATGTCAATATCGTCGGCATACGCTAACAGCATGACACTTTTGTTGAAGATAGTGCCATTATGTCGTAGATCAGCAGCTCGTATTATTTTCTCCATAATAAGATTGAAGAAGTCGCACGATAACGAATCACCTTGTCTGAAACCCCGTTCGGTATTAAACGGTGCGGAGAGGTCCTTCCCAATTTTCACTGCACAAGGTTCTATCAAGGCTTCAACCTTGATAGAACCTTGTATGCGATGCTCAGGAGACTTATTCCACGGTAGTTGGCGCAAATTGTGGGGTCTCCTTTTTTATGTACAGGACAGAGAACACTGAGCCTCCAATCATCAGGCATGCTTTCATCCGACCATATTCTGCTTATGAGCTGGTGCATGCGGGTGAGCAGCTCATCGCCTCCGGTCTTAAACAACTCGGCAGGCAGGCCATCAGCACCTGCAACTTTGTTGTTCTTCAGCCTTAAAATGGCCGTTTCAACCTCGTCATAGTCGGGTGGTGGAACATCAACACCATCATCTGTAATTGGGGTTATCGGGCAATCTCCTCCACTGGCGGAATTGTTCGTAGCATCGCCATTCAGTAACGTGGAGAAGTGTTCCCTCCATAGGCTCAGTACACTCTGGACATCTGTAACCAGATTCCCATTTCCATCACGACAAGAAGAGGCTCCGGGATTTAAACCTCCACTTAGGCGCTTGATCTTTTCGAAGAATTTTCGAGTCTCATTCTTGTCGGTACACATCTCTATCTCCTCACACTCACGTCTTTCCAACTCCCTCTTCTTGCGCCTGAAAAGACGTCTCTCTGCACTCCTTTTCTCTCTATACCGCTCCTTAACAGCTCGCGTTGCGCCTGCACGCAGGGTTCTTCTGTAGGCGGCGTCTTTCTCTGCGGTAGCGTCGCGACACTCCTGATCATACCACTCATTCCTCAGAGGCCGGTAGTAACCGATTACCTCCTCGGCAGCAGTAGTCATGGAGTGGGATATATGTGTCCACCGTGCGCATGTATCATCAAGTTGGGGAGTGTTCTGCATAAGCAGATCCGATAGTCGAGTGGAAAATGCATCTGCTGTCTCTGGTGATCGCAGCTTACTGACGTCGAGCTTTATCTGTGTGGGACTTCTCTTGTTGTTTGCGACACATAAGCGTGTGCGCACCTTAGCTGCAACAAGGTAGTGATCCGAGTCGATGTTGGCACCACGGATCGATTTCACGTCCATCACACTGGAAGCATGCCTTCCGTCAATCACCACATGATCAATTTGGTTTCTTGTACGATGATCTGGAGACAGCCATGTCGCTTTGTGGATGTCGAGATGCTGGAATCTGGTACCACCAATTACCATGTTTCGTGCTGCGGCGAAGTCGATCAGCCTCATTCCGTTATCGGAGGTGTTCTGGTGGAGGCTGAATTTTCCGACAGTTGGACCAAAGGTACCTTCCTTGCCCACCCTGGCATTAAAGTCGCCAAGCACGATTTTGATATCGTGGCGGGGGCAGCGGTCATAAGCTTCTTCGAGGCGCTGAAAGAAGCTCTCCTTGGTCACATTGTCCTTCTCATCCGTCGGAGCGTGGGCACATATAAGGCTGATGTTGAAAAATTTTGCCTTGATGCGGATTGTGGACAGCCGTTCGTTCACAGGCGTAAACTGTGAGACAAGATGTCGTAGTCTCTTGCTGACCAAAAATCCACATCCTAATTCGTGCCTTTCAGCATGGCAACTGTAGTAGATGTCACAGGACGCTCTTTTGGAGCAGCCCTGTCCTGTCCATCGCATTTCCTGGAGAGCGGTGATGTCAGCTCTGTATTTTTCGAGGACATCAACCAGCTGGATAGAGGCACCCTCCCTATAAAGGGATCGGACATTCCAGGTGCATATCCGTAAATCATTGTCCTTTTTTCGTTTGCGGGGGTCATCAACAAAAGCGGTAGTCCTTATCCGAGGCATTTTAGTTTTTTTCATTGGGGGGGTTTTTTATGTGGCGGGTCCCAAACCCAACGCACAACCTCTAACCGAGGAGATTTTCGCCACTCACTTCAGCCGCCTCCCAGCGGGTGCCAGGAAGACGTTGCCCGGTGGCCGCCACATGGAGGGCCCCCATTAATAATAATGAAAGCGCCGTCACATAGTAAGCAGAGCAAGCTATATAACTACCCCTCATTAACAAATAAAGGTATCATCACATAGCGCTCAGATCAAACTACATGACAGCCAGTGAGTTGACTTGCGATGAGTTCAACAAGGATTGCGCTAGCCCCACCCAGTTGAGGCAGTTAGACACGTTACCTTGCGAAAACACCACCAGACCACCATATATATATATATATATATATATATATATATATATATATATATATATATATATATATATATATATATATATATATATATATATATATATATATATATATATATATATATATATATATATATATATATATATATATATATATATATATATATATATATATATATATATATATATATATATATATATATATATATATATATATATACATATATATATATATATATATATATATATATATATATATATATATATATATATATATATATATATATATATTGTAACGAGTATCGATAGTTGGTTACTCATCACTATTGGACTGACACTATTGGCAGCATCGAAACGAATGTCAACAAAAAGAAATAAGTAATAACCAGAACAACCCAACGGAAAGAAAGAGAAGAATCTCGATAAAGGAAGATTCTGGGGTGTTGCTAACAGAGTATAAATAGAGCCAGTGTTGAGAAGTGAGAATCAATCGAATTCCACATCTATACAGAGGCAAAAGTTGCTAGTACATTAAAGTGTTATTGTAAATAGTTGATTATAAACAGAGTTGATTATAAATAGAGATTATTAAATAAATTGTTGGTGTAATAGTTGCATAGAATAAGTGTTGCAGTCATTATTAACAGATTCAAATAGAATTAAACGCTCACAGAATAAAAACGTAACAATATATATATATATATATATATATATATATATATATATATATATATATATATATATATATATATATATATATATATATATATATATATATATATATATATTATATATATATATATATATATATATATATATATATATATATATATATACATATATATACATATATGTTACTGTTGTGCGTGTTAAATTTTGTACAGTATTAGAAGTGACCTACATATTTTAGCCGGCTCCGAACGGCAGAACTTTTGCGATATCACAGAGTTCTTTTTTTTTTAGAAGCTTTTCCACGGCAAATTGTTACTGCCGGAAGAATTGCCAATTGCTTGTCGACAGATGGGTGCAGTTTGAAAGAAAAATACTTTCGATATTCAGTTTGGAGGATCAGACAATCTGGCTACAGCCAAGAAATGCAACGACAGCTGATCAAAATGCTGAGCACACATGGATTCAATTTACGAAAATGGTGTGCTAATCATCCCCAACTATTAAAAAATAATCCTCAAAGTGGCCAGAATGTAAATCTAGATTTCTCTAAGGATACTAATGACCCAATAAGTACACTGGGTTTGCTGTGGATACCGAAGACTGATGTTTTATGCGTCAGAACAGCATTAAATTCTGTGCGAACGATTAGTTCCGATTTAGCACAGCTTTTTAATCCACTTGGACTATAACCGCCTGTCATCGTTAAGGCAAAAACATTCATACAGGATCTGTGGCAAATCAAGTTATCCTGGGATAAAGCGCTAGCATCAGATCTTGACGCTACATGAGCAGCTTTTCGAGAAAATTTGAGCAGTTTAAACAATTTTCAAATAGCCAGGCATATACTGAAGGGAGAACTGTCATCGTCGACAAAACTGCACATCTTTAGTTATGCATCCGAAAAGGTATTCGGCGCGGCGGCATACATACGAGCAAGGCTAAAATATGGCGGAATAATAACGCGATTATTATGTTCCAAAAACTGACTTGCACCACTCAAAACACAAACACTGCCTCGATTGGAGTTTGTGCTGCACTAGTAGGTGCCCAACTCGCAACTCGCGTGAAAACAGATTGTCAGATAAAGGATCAACCAATTTTCCTTTGGACCGATTCATAGGTTGTGCTACATTGGATATACGCAGAATCATCCGCATACAAAACATTTGTAGCAGAATAGGAAAATTCATAGGTTAACTCTACCAGAGCAATGGCGTTAGTTAGTTCTAAAAAAATCAAGCCGGTTGATTATCAAGAGGATGTTCATCAAAGGCGTTGACTGAGAGCGCACTGTGTTTTCAAAGACCAATGTTTCTGCATGACAGACAAGAATTATGGCCCCCAGCATGGTCAAACCAACTGCAAATTTCGTCTGACATCGAAAAGAAAAAGGATACAGCTACATTATTGATAACTGGGTTAGACAACCAAGAGCAAGTAAATGGAGAATGGATTTCCCAAATCACCCGTCGTAACTCATTCGCACACTACAGAATCATTGTATATGCCTTACTATTTATAAATAACACGAAGTACAAAAGTCTAGGCCAGAGCACATTGGGCTATCAACAGTAGAACAATATAATGCTTTGGCAGTCATCGTCAAGGCCATCTAGGCCTACGACTTCAAGGAAGAAATCCAAAATTGAAGCAACACAACAACATCGACAACTAGCAGCGCACTCAGTTTATCACCATTTTTAGATAGCATGAACGTTCTTCGAGTGAGAGGATGGCTAGAAGCCGCCGCATTACCATTCGACGCTAAGCATCAAATACTGCTACCATTTATTGACCCTCTAGTCAAATTGCTCTTAATTAAAGTGCATGAAGAAAACAAGCACTGTGGTCTTCAAGCCTTACTTTGAACCTTAAGGCAACGTTTTTGGTGTTTTTCGCCAACAACAGCATTGTATGCAGTGGCATAAGGCTCGCCCTCAATTGATACAACAGATGATGGGAAACCTGCCAGCTACAAGAGTGACACCAGCTCGACCATACATTAACACTGGTTTAGATTACGCGGGACCACTATGGGTGCATTACAAGGTCCGTGGAAAAAGCTAACCAAAGCGTGCCTAGTTTTATTCTATTGTTTTGCTTCTAAGGCACTACACCTGGAATTATTAACAGAGTTGTAAACAGAAGCCTTTATAGGAGCCCTCAAAAGATTTATAAGTCGAAGAGGTCACTGTCAACACTTCTATAGTGATAATGCTGCCAACTTCATCGGTGCAAGGAATCAATTAACTATTGTCATCGTCATTGCCGTCAAGCGGTCCCGCGCAGTGCGCAGGAATTCAATCAACGGTTATCTAAATTACACCCATAGACTCACACGTGGAAGAAATTTAACTATCAGAGACAACCAACTTCAGCATTGACCTATAAAAAATATAATTTGATTGTTGAACTTCCGTTCAACGCGGGGGAGAATGTTAATGCATTGACATTATGTCGTCATAATTTATTATTCAACACCAACAACAAAATTCGTTGACTAGTACATAACAAAAATTTAAATTTTCTTACACATTAAGTAGATGGCAATTTGATACTTTTGTTTCAAATTAAACAATAATCGATATTGTATCAATATACTACAACCTGCGCTAAAACGTCAATACTGCTGATATATTCTATTTGTTGTTGTTTATTTTGGCAACGAATTTCGTATAAACAGAATCTTGTATAAATAAATTATCTGTACGCAGAATTTTGTATGTAAAATAAAACAAAGCAATTAATATTCAATAAAGGGATTTGAATTCAGAAGTCAATCAAACTACATTGAATTCTCATTCGCCGTGAATTTCTAGTTTAAATACTAGAAATCCAAACTAACATTTGGTTCATCATGAGTTTCCAGTTCAAGTAATGGAAATTCTAAAAAACATTTATTCGTCGTGAATATCCAGTTCAAGTACTGGAACTTCAAAACATCAAAACAAGTTCTGGAAATTCAGAAGTAACGTTCTTGCTTTTTCGTCGTGAGTTTCCAGTTCAAGTGCTGGAAATTCAATAAACAACAAGACAATTCAGAACAAAATTCTGAATAAACAGCTACATAATCTCGCAAGAATTGGGCGCGCCACGTCCACTGTTTATAGTAGCTCACATATAAAATGACTAAATTTCTTTTAACTGTAATTTCGCAGTTTTTTGCCTAGACCAACCATAATTGAACTTACGGCTTTTTTTTCTGGAAAAAATTTAGTAGTTATTCTATCCTATACGATGGTCATTTATTTTATCAAGCTTCAGTTCGAGACAACAGCTTCGAAGAATCAATGGGATGATAGTGCCAAGACTGCTGCTATAATAATCGCATTAAAAGGTAATGCTTCCCTAGTGCTACAGATGGTTCCAGAGGGAGATCGTGGTAGCTACCAATCGACACACTCCAGCGGAAATATGGAAATGAATATAAGCGTGTGCAATGTACTAGTGAGAGCCTTCAGGATTTCGCTTCCGACATTGAGCGCTTACGTCATCTTGAGTTCTTTGGTAATTCGGAATAATTCATCGAGGAAATAAAAATAGAGGCATTCATATATGCCTATATTCATAGTGCCTTGACGTATGAAGCCGCCAGTTTAATGTGTCAACCAGTGCCACGGTACGCCAACTAGAGGCAGATACATCAGATCTGGTTGAAGCAGTGTGTCAGGCAGTTAAGTGAGTAGTGCAGCCTGAAGAAAGAACAACAGGTCGACGTGAAAACAAATGTACTGGTAAGTGATTTATTAGCGACAAACCAGGACACATGGCGCGTGATTGCTGTCTACGACGAAAGTGATCAAGATCGAATTCTCCAGGAAGACAATAGAATGAGAATAAGGTAGACAGCGTTCGCTCCACTAACACAAATCCATCGTTAAACCAAACGCGTAAGTTCAGCGGAGCGTGAACTGACTCCAAGAGTGGGTTGCCCCATCATTCACATTTCACAACTACAGCGTGTTGCAAGCAGCTTGACTATTGATGGACAACTGGACAATATGGAATTCATGTTAACCCTGGAAACGGGTGTATCACATTCTATAATCAAAAGCGATTTGGTAAAGTGGTTTGAGCCTTTAATGGGAATAAAATTGCGTACAGCGACGGGTGAGGAAGCACAAATTCTGGGTAAGATAAAGAAGTGAGTATCTATTGGAAATTGCTCGTGGGAGCAAGAATTCATTGTTGCTGACATCATCGATGACGTAATAATTGGTGTTGATTTTATGATTGACCATGGATTTACGTTAGATTTAAATCAACTGATACTACGCTGTGCAAATGTCGAGTTACCATTGACCATCGGTTACAAGCGTAGTGGAAACATCAAACGAATACTGGCATGTCAACGCCAAGAGGTTCCAGTGGAAGCAGATAAAGAAATACCAAATAAAAACACCATACTTGGTAGGACGTTAGTGGAACCAAAAAAAATGAGAATGGTACCAGTGCGAATATTAAATTCAACTAATACATCTATAGTTGTGAATAAAGGAATGCTGATGGTCATTGCCAGGAAGTTACTGCCGTAGTAGACTGCGAAAAGGGCTCACCGATAAAAAGTGAAAGATCAGAAACTGTCAGAGCGGAAATAAGAGCACAGATGGAAGAATGGGCAGGTGTGCTTGCCAAACAGTAAAAAGAAAAGGCTTTACAACTATTGGAGAAGTACAGTTCAATCTTTTCTTCAAATACAAAAACTGAAGGACGAACAACCATCATGAAACATCACATTGGCACCGATGATTCTAGACCAATTCGTCAAGCACCACGACGAGTTCCACTGCCCAAAAGAGATGAAGCCATTAAGCTGATTTCCGATATGCAGAAACAAGGTGTTATTGAACCATCATCGAGTCCACGGAGTTCACCTCATTCATCTGCAAAGTGGCAAGTAGAACTTGGTAAGGAGGACAAATAGGAAACAGCTTTCAGTAATGGCGATGATCTACGGCAATTCACCGAGATGCCATTTATCTTATGTAATGAGTCGGCTACTTTCGAACGTTTGATGGAGCAGGTATTCAGAGGACTACACTGGAAAACATGCTTGGTGTATCTCGTGATGGGAGAAGACTTTAACGACCAACTGGAAAAGTTGAAAGAAGTATTTGAGCGTATACGATCAACAGGGCTTAAACTGAGTATGAAAAAGTATTCACTCTTCAGGCGAGAAGTTTAATATCTAGGTCATAAAGTAACAACAAAAAGAGTACATACCGACGAGGAGATAGTAGTAGCAGTACATGAATGGTCTATTCCGTCGAATCTATACGAGTTAAGAAGCTTCCTAGGCTTATGTACCTACTATAGACGATTTGTTCCTGGATTTGCAAACATCGCCAGCAGTCTGCATGAGTTAACAAGAAAGAACAAACCATTTGTGTGGGGCGAGGAACAACAGAAAGCATTCGAACAGCTGAAAGTAAACAATTCGTTTAATAATTTTTAAGATTTCAATCAAAACAGTTCGAATAACAAAAACCATTAAAATTTAATTTCAATGATTATCAATTTTAATACGTATATATGTTATTTTTGTTCACAATGTTTGTTATAATTTTAATATGTTTTATGTTGTTTAAACCACGATTTTACTGAGTACGTTTACATTTACTTTACTTTACAAAGAAAAAAAAAGCCGAAATGAAAAACCTCGAATTGTCGCCGAAGAATATAAAATCAACACCTTCGCCATAGAGACGAAGTGTCCAAACAAAACAGGCAGCGCCATCTGCCGGCAATAGATGGAACTAGCATAGGGTGGCCTAAACATCCCGGCCCCCTTGCACGAGTGCAATATTAAGGGCCTTGCGAAGCCCATCTAGGATTTTAACTGCCGCCTCCAGCAAATTGCGCGTTTGTCGCCCTCTGGTCTGAAGTCCAGTGGTCGTTTTTCGGATGGCTCGGCTTCGGGACTCGACACCACGGTACTCTCTCGCCTTATACGCCCTTTTCGGCTTGGGTTGGGTCGGCTTCCGGGATTGGTGTTGGCGTCGAGAAGCGGCACCAGACTTCGGATTGGAACCCTTCAGTTCCCGCATCGGCTGTGGACGTCGTCTTGTGTCTGCTGGTGCGTCGATGTGCAGCAGCGTATGATGGCCAATTCCACACTTTTTACAACTGCCTGGTGAGTCACACTCTGCAGTTGTATACGATCTCGCCAAGCAGTTGACGCAGTATTTGTGCGCCTTCACGAAGCGTTTACGCTGGGGTGGCTGCATCTCTCTAAAACAACGGCAAACACGCAGCGCATGCTTCTGATGGCACAACTGGCAGGTATTCATCTTCAAAGCTGAGAAATAAACAAATAAAAGACACAAAATTAGAGGGAAGTATCAGTATTTGAGCTTTAAAAGCTTGCGCTCAGCTGAAAGGAGCGCAAGCAGGCGTGAGCGAATAAGAAGAAGAAGGCGTTATTCTACGTGAGCGGTAGAACACATAGCTTCACAATTGGACGAGTTATAACGCCATTTTGAGTCAGCACGTCTGCAACGCGGATGTGAGTATCGACAACGTGATGCAGCTTTAAAATTCGGCCAAGACGCCACTCGTGTGGGGGAAGTAGTTCGTCCTTTATGACGACAAATTCTCCTTCTTGAAGTTCCTTCAATGGGTGTTTCCATTTGTACCTTTTGTGTAGATCCTTCAGATACTCTTCTTTCCATCGACGGCTGAATTGGTGATGTAACACCTTTAGCTTTTCCCAACGGTTAACCAGAGAGAGATTTTCTGCGTTAGGTTCTGGTGGTGCCATAAGAGGGGCACCACGAACAAAATGTCCTGGAGTAAGAGCATTGAGTTCAGAAGGATCTTGAGACAAGGGAGATAGAGGTCGTGAGTTGAGTACGCCCTCTATCTTAGCGAGCAAGGTAGCAAATTCTTCAAAAGTAAACTTATGGTTGCCGGCCACCTTCTTGAAATGAGTTTTAAAACTCTTGACAGCTGATTCCCATAAGCCACCCATATGTGGAGCACTTGAAGGAATAAAACTCCAGTCAAGTCCTTGAGTACCACACTTGCTGGAGATATCGAAAAAAACTTCTTTGAGAAATTTGGAAAATTCTTTGCTCAGAAATCGTTGAGCACCAACAAATGTTTTACCATTATCTGCCATGATTTTGCTTGGCAAACCTCGTCGTCCAGTGAATCGGACAAATGCCGCTCGGAACGCATCTGTTGGTAAATCAGAGCATAATTCCAAGTGTATAGCTTTCGTGGAGAAGCATACAAATACGGCAACGTACCCCTTTATGAAGGTGGAAGTACGCAAAGTGGAAGCTTTGATCTGAAATGGTCCAGCAAAATGAATTCCAGTAGTGACAAATGCTAAAGAGAAGTTACAGCGTTCGGGAGGAAGGGCTGCCATAATTTGAGATCGAGTTTTCTGCTTGTAAATAGTACAAACTTTTCATTGGAAAATGCATTTTTTAATTTGTGGTTTCAGACGAGGAACATAGTACTCCTGTCTAACAACACGAAACATCAAGCTCTGCTCAGCGTGAAGGAGCAAAGTATGAATATATTCGAGATAAAGTGTGCAGTATCGAGAGCTATCGGGAATGATGATAGGATGGCGCTCGTTGTAGCTTAGCGCCGCAAGAACAAGACGACCATTCACTCTCATAATACCTTCTTTATCTAGCATGGGATTCAACACTAAAAGAGAGCTCTTTTTGCTAATGGGCTTCGATTCGAGTAGCGAAGCTCGTTCTTTTGGGTAGTAACGAGACTGGGTTACTGAAATTAGTCGGAATTTTACAAATTGTATCTCTTCATGGGATAGAGGGATAATAGTTCTACAATTCAACTTGCGAACGTTAGCAGAGCTATTGTGCACAAAGCGGAACATATACGCAATTACCCGAAAAGCGCGCGGTAGCGAAGAGAAGCGATCGAGAATGTCTTCTTCTTCACCTGTGTGGAATGCTTCCACTTTCCTCAACTCTAAAGCCGACTTGTTTGGTGTGTCAGGCATTGAAGTTGGCCAAAAACCGGGAGATTTTACAAGCCAGTGAGGTCCATGCCACCAGAGAGAATTCGTTATTAATTCCTGTGGTTTACATCCACGTGTTCCTAAATCAGCCGGGTTATCAGCACTGAGAACATGCCGCCAAGTAGCATTGCCAACATTATTCAATATCTGAGAAGTACGATTCGCGACGTAAGTTTTCCACATACAAGGGCGCTTTTCTAGACACGCTAACACAATTTCGGAGTCAGACCAGAGAAATAGCTGACAATTGTGAAGTCGAAGTTGCAAACGGATAGACTTGACCAGTTTTGAGAGTAAAACCGCTCCACACAATTCTAATCGTGAGAGACTAACCGTTTTTATGGGAGCAACTTTACCTTTGGAGACTAGAAGATGTGACGAGATATTGTCATCGTTTCCTTGGATGCGTAAGTATAAAGCCGCGCAATATGCTTTTTCAGAAGAGTCACAGAATCCATGTAGTTGAACTCTTTTATCAGGGGAGAACTGGACCCATCTTGGAATTTCAATCTCGCTAATAGCGGGTAAACATTCCACAAACTGATTCCATTTCATTAGTGATTTCGGTTTAACACACTCATCCCAATCTACGCCATCAAGCCATAGTTCTTGAAGTAGGATTTTGGCTTGAATCATTATTGGCGAGAGCCATCCTGCCGGGTCAAAAAGTTTTGCGACAGATGAGAGAACCTGTCGCTTCGTGGCAGCATTTGATGTAGAAATTGGGATGACACTATATGAAAATGTGTCTGAGAGAGCATTCCATCGTATTCCGAGAGTTTTCGTGGAACTTGAACTGTGGAACCGTAAGAAATTAGAATCAAGCAGATCGTTTTCAGGGATTCCTTCGAGTATTTTACGGTGATTTGCAGTAATTTTTTTGAGTGGAAATCCTGCGAAATCGAGTATTTGAATTACCTGATCCAATTCTTCACATGAGGACTGGATGTCATGACCTCCTGAGAGAATATCATCAACATAAGTTTGACTACAGAGGACATTTGCCGCTATCGGATAATCTTGCTCCGCATCGTTAGCCAACTGATGGAACGTTCTGATGGCCAAGTAAGGAGCACAATTTATACCAAATGTTACGGTTTTCAATTTGAAATCCTGAACTGAGACATCAGGCGACAGTCGAAAAACAATTCATTGAAAATCTTGATCGTCTTCATGAAGAAGAATCTGTCGGTACATTTTCTGCACATCTCCATTGAAAACAAAACGATATAATCGCCATTGGAGAATGAGAAGCATTAGATCTGGTTGAAGAGTAGGACCAGTATAGAGAACATCGTTTAATGAGTTACCAGAACTCGAAGTTTTCGACGCATTGAATACAACACGAACGCTGGTAGTAACTTTTTCTGGTCGAATTACTGCGTGATGTGGTAAGTAAAACGAGAAATATTTGCCATTAGAAGAGATTTCACCCGAATTGGTGATTTCCTTATAGCCAAGAGTGAGATACTCTTTAAGAACCTCATCGTATACTTGTTTGAGGTTCTCTTTTCTCTGAAGATTTCGTTCCATACTAACAAACTGTTGGAGTGCCGCGTTTCGAGATTGGCCCAACGCTAAAGTTTGCGGAAAATTTTCCTTGAACGGTAAACTTACCACATATCTTCCGTCTTTATTCCGTGTCGTCGTAGTTTTGTAGAGGCGCTCACAAAACTCGTCTTCCGACGACAGTGGAAGAGTTTCAGAAATTTCCTCTTGTTCCCAAAATTGCTTTAGTTGGGAACTGAGATCCTCATTGGAAACTTCATTGACTTGTGTCGAGAATAATGACGGGAATCGATCCACTGAGAATCCAGCCGAATATTGTATTTTGGGTAATGAGGTTCCCACATGAGCTATGGCGCAGCCCTTGGAGGAAGATCTTAGGGATTAAGTCACTTCCTATAACCAAATCTATTTGGGCTGGCATTTTACAGTTTGGATCAGCCAGATCGAGATTGGCAAATTTTAGCCAGTTTGAGCGTTTCATACGATACGTTGTGACAGCACTACGGGTTTTGCTTGTATTTTTGTGTTAGTTTTCGAAGAGACTAACGTTAAAGAGCAGAGTTGTGTAGAATTTTGTACTATTCTACCGTCCATTTCTGAAATTTGGAACAAAGAGTGTTCCGTAGGAAGTTGGATTCACTTTTGAACTTTAGATGAGATAAAAGTTCTCTGCGATCCTTGGTCTATTAACGCACGAACTTTGAACGTTTCTCCCAAATGTTCTATGGAGATCAGTTGGAAGTAAGACTTGGCTTGATACAGTGGAGCATAATGACTCTACTTGAGTACAATTTTTACATTTTGAAGAGCATCGCTGATCTTCTGAAATACTGCTTCGAGGCGAGTTCTTATTTGGTTTAGTTGGAGTTGCTACTGCGGTTTGTGAGATAGTAGTTTGAGGTCTACTATTTGTTGGAATTGACACTTGAGATTTCGGTAGCAAATGAAGCATAGAGTGATGCTTCTCTCTACAGTATACACAGGAGTAGTTACTGTTGCAATCATTTTTTCGGTGACTGTACGCGAGACAGTTCTCACAGAAATTATTGTCACGAACAAACTTTATCCGGTCGGGTACCGAAATTGAAATTGAATTTGAATTACGTGCAATTTTTTACTGAATGATTGACATTTCATAACCGACAAGTGAATGATATTCTTGGCTCTGTGACGAATGTTTGAACCCGGTTGTTGAATTTACTCGAAGAAGTGGTTGGCTTATTGTAAGAAGAGTCATATGATGAATTAATCGTTTTCGTTTTTGTTGGACGAATTGAATTTAGCCTTTCTACAACTTCATATCTGCTAGTTAGGAACTCATCCATTTGCAACCATAGAGGTAGGTCTCTTCTGGAATTCAGAGATTGTTCCCAGAGCGACAAAGTTTGTTCGGGTAACTTAATCGAGCAGATATATATAATTATGGGATCCCAGCTCTCTGTTGAGACATTTTGAGAAGCTAGGATAGATAATGAGTTATTTATTGTCATCTGAAGTCGTTGAATCGCCTCACTGTTTTCTGTGTGA
Organism: Megamerina dolium; assembly: GCA_963854835.1. Taxonomy (NCBI): domain Eukaryota; kingdom Metazoa; phylum Arthropoda; class Insecta; order Diptera; family Megamerinidae; genus Megamerina; species Megamerina dolium. The sequence goes on from OY978525.1 coordinate 48,953,805, forward strand.
ACAGTTGGCAGATTCAAAAGAGTCCTAATTTGAGCATAAACTAAGATTCTTTTATTTTCGTATCGGGCTTTCAATGCGTCCCACGCAAGTTCTAAGTTTTCATCACTTAGGGGGCAGTGCTTCACGATTGCACCCTCTTTGCCTTGAGTCTTATATCTGAGGTGGTATAGTTTTTGGGCAGAAGTGAGTTTTGGATGGTTTATGTATACCGCTGTGAACATATCACGGAAAGACGGCCATTCTTCATAACCTCCATAAAAAACTTCAGTATCACTTGCAGGAACTTGTAAGCAAATATTTGAGAAATTTGAGGGTTCCTCTCGATACTCTTTTGCGGGTTTTGAGGCTGCAGAGTCTTGAACAAATCTTGCATTTGAGCTTTGCAAGTATAAAATCTTTTAGAACACAGATTTAGTTTTGCTCTTGCAGATGCCATGAAGTAGTCGGGTAACTCGCTGCTGTCAGCTGTGAACACTTGTTTGTATGCTGCGCGAACACGAGCCCAAGTATCTTCTAGGCCCTCACGTCTGACCTCAATGAGAGATCCAGTCTGATCTTCAATTGGTATTGAATCAAATTCAGAGCAAATCTGAATTAGGTCATCGGATTCGAAAACGAACTTTGACATCGATGGGTCATAAACCTTCTTCTTACGAGTTCGTGAATTTTCTCTGGCGGGTTGCATTGCCTATAGAGAAGACGTGGATGTTTTGGGCTCATCCACTAATTCAACCGATTCAATTTTATTTTTTGGTGATCTGTTGATCGGCATATTGATTAATTAAATTCTGAATTGATTTGAATTTGAATTTGGAAATGATTAATTTGGACCGCTGAGGTGCGTGTATGTGAATAATTTGCCTTAAATGCAATTACAATAACCAAATCGATCATCTTTTTTACACGAGAAGGTAAAAAATTAAAATATCAACAAATTATATTTCACCGGGTCTATATGAAAATGCTCAATTGTTGAAACAATTTATGTAATATATATATTATTTATATAATTTAGTGCACAATTGAGAATAAATTGAATGCTGAAAATGAAGTATCGTTGAGATATACTTCAACGTGTAAAACCACCAAAATATTTTTCACTAAATTTTAATTTTGTGTATATTAGTGAGAAATATTTATAAAATATATGGAGATATGTATATACTTTATAATATTATATACATAAAATTTAGTTACTTACTGTAAGCAACCTTTCTCAATGTGTTGTAAAATAAGTATACGTAAGTAAGTATAGAAATGGTTTGACTTACAGTAATCCGGAAAAATATTTTTGGGGGAAATTGGTGGTTGCTGGTGGCAGCACGATTTGCTAAAATGCAGTATGTAATATGAAATAAGATATATAAAAAAAAACCCACAGCTGTTGCTGTGTATTATTGTATATGTATAACTTTATTTCACACTCTTGTTCTTCTTTTTATTATATGTTTAGTTAATGTGGTCAACCACCTTTTAATACGCTCTATATACTTTTTACTTGTATGTACGAGCAGCCAAAAATTTAAAAACGCTTTATTTATTTTTATCAACACTATTTTATGTGTCTCAATGAGTTTTTCGAGACGAAAATTAGTATTTTTAATTGCAATTTTAATTTTTATGACAAGCATAAACGTTAATGTACCTATTTCGTACAATGTAGATACTGTATGTATTTTCTTTTATATTTTATAATTCCACAAACTGCGATGGCTCACCACTTCGTACTTGGTCAAAAGTTTGTGTTGAACACATATTCGAGTGGCTATGGAATAGGTGGGATCCCAGATCAAAGATGGGAAAGAAAAAGCATACTACAGTCAAATCCTGTCAAAGCCAGAATGAAACTACTGTGTCACTCGAAGAGAGTTGCTCGCAATACTGGAATGTGTTTCCATAAATATTTATACGGTCCGTCATTTCAGTGCTGAGATGGTTATTACAATTTAAAAATCCAGAAGGACAATTGGCGCTCTGGATTGAAAGGCTGCAGAGTTATGATTTTACTATCGAGCATCGTAAAGGAGGACATCACGGCAACGCGGATATTCTATCTCGTCGTCCTTGTAAAATGGAATGCATTGTTCTCGAGTGGAAAGCAAAAAGCACATTGTCGACATACGACTTACGAATATACGAATATATTGCCGGAGGAGTCAGGAATCAGCAAAACCGAGAGAAAATAAAGAAACGATTTTATTGTGTTAGATACCACGACCATGTCGTTGATTGGATTCAGAAGTGCAATGGCCAAACGTCCCACTAAGAAAAGTCGAGTAAGATGCACAAATACACTGTAGGTGCTCCAGAATAGCTGTAGAATAGCTGGACTATTTCCAATAAGCACCGCAGGGAACAAGTATGCTCTGGTGGTTATAGATTACTTCAGTAAATGGCTTCAGTAAAGTATACCCCATTCTAAATCAAGAAGCTAGTACAGTTGCGTCGACGTTATATTCTTCAACTAATGGATAACTCGTTTTGGTGTACCGATGCACTTACACTCAGACCAAGGTAGAAATTTCGAATCACTGCTAGCTGATTTAAAATTTGGAGTCGTAACACCAACGAGATCAATCGAAGGTAACTATACTAGCGAAAAGCGGGAACAGTTGGATGGAGTACATCAGTTCATCAGTTCATCAGGGAGCGGTCGCAGATGATAAGCGAGAAGATGAAGGCCAGGTATGACTTGAAAGCAAATTCAAAAGGGTTCTATGAAGGAGAGCTTGTAATGCTTCATAATCCACAACGAAAGAAAGATCTGTCCCCGAAACTACAGACTATATGGGAAGGACCATGTGAGATTATAGCAAAGATAAATGACGTAGTGTATCGTATTCAACGAAGTATAAAAAATTGTTCGGGACGAACAAGGTTAAGAGGAGGGCAGTGTAGTGAGTATCGATGATTGGTTACTCAACACTATTGTGAATTACACTATTGTGAATGATACGAATATTGGCGTCATCGAAACGAATGTCAACAAAAAGAAATAAGAGATAACCAGAACAAGCCACCGAGAAAGAAAGAGATGAATCTCGACTACGATAAAGGAAGATTCTGGAGTGTTGTTGAACTGACATTTTACGCTCTCATTTTCTCTATCGCTGCAAGTTTGTTGGTGTTAACAAACACAATTTGACAAAAAATTATGATATTTTGTACGAATTTGTATGAATTCTCTGTAAACAAACATACCTAATGTTTCACACAAAATAATTTTTTTTAAGGTTTACTTTTTAATTTTCCATATTTTGTTCCTTATTCCCAACATTTTTTTAACTAAACTCATTATTTATTATCATTATCATTATCATCATCATTAACAAAACTGAAAAATTACCATTTAGATAAGATATTACATATAAGATGTAGTCTCAAAGGCTTCATAAGGCTCATTTACAGATAACTTAAAATACTAGAAATATAAAAAATTGATACCGTCGACTAGTAACATCCCTGCCAGCCAACTTTCAATCTTGCTTTATGAAAGCTGTCAAAGGGTTAAATTAAAAATAAATTTTGACACATTAACCCTCTGGTTGTGTATGAGGGTCAAACTTCTATAATACATTTGTGTATTTTTTCTTTTCGCTTAGTATTAATTTCATCCTAATTACATTAACTTATAAATATTTTGATAATTATTACTGTAATTAAAATGATCAAAAAATTGTTTAAAGGCCATTGTTTTACTTTAAAAAATATGCATTCAAAAAACTTGGCAAAACTTGCTGATTTTATTTAATCTATTTATTTTAACAGAAAAGAAACAAGCAAGTAGCAAGAATATTCGTTATAAGCCATACAAGCCGTACAATAGCCATACATAATTTTGGATACAGCCAATAGCTGAAGTAAGTAAATTTTTTAAAATTTATTCTTATTTTGTCATATTACAGGTATGTTGAAAATGTAAGTTAAAAAAGAAAAGTGAAAGTAAATGTAAAAGAATTTAGTTAAAATATATTATATATGAATTAAGGTGTTATGCAGTGGGTGCCGTAGCTCAGTGGTTAGTGCGTTGGCCTTCTGATCTGTAGGTCGTGGGTTCAATCCTCGGCTGAAGCATAACAAAAATTTAATATCGAAAAGATTTTTCTTTCGAACGGTACCCACCTGCCGGCAAGAATTGGCAATTTTTCCGGCAGTAACAATTTGCCAAAAGTGCTTCTTAAAAGAGCTCTGTGACAAAAACTAAGTTAAAGTATTGTCACAAGAGTTCTGCCGTTCGGAACCGGCTAATATAAGTAGGTCCCTTCTAATGCTGTCCAAATTTAATACGCAAAACAGCATTGGAAGAGAAGCTCAGTGGTATCACAATGGGCCTTTCTGGCCTAAGTGTGTTCTCTCAGAGAGAGGGCAGCCACATAACCTAACCTAACCTAAGGTGTTATGCGATCCGTGCTGAAAATCAGGGGGCCCCTCTTTCAAATATCCCAGTCGCTAACGTGAGCTTATGGATATTTGGCGCCCTCCGTAATAAGTAGCATTGGCTGCGTACTGCCAATCTCTGCGCAGGCGTACATTTACTTCTTCGCAACTCGTGGGAAAAAGATTGATTGTAGCAACCTAAAAACCGGATCTCGATCCAAAAATATGGGGGTATCAGGGGTGTTAACGGGTGGAACGGCGGACGATAAGGCTTCACCAGAGGACGAGCTGTTAGCTGCACCACTCGTTCCCACCTCTGGAACTCAGACCGAAATTCCTGCAATGGCGGACAGAACTGCCACATGCGAAGTACTGCTGATAGTCATGGCGGGAAAAGTAGTAGAGGGGTTGCGGAAAATGAGGCTTCTAAAGAAGCCGAGCTTTTAGCCAGGCCAAAACTAATGGCAGTATCTGTCGTAGCACATGGAATGGGTCTCGAAAGACCTAAACCGGCTGGAGGCAGCGGAAAATATCGGGTCGAACATCTGATGGTGCGGACGAAAACGCTCCTAGTGGAACGAAATCGTTAGCTTTATCAGGCATAAGTGAAGAGGACGGAGTCTCCAGAGCAGAGCAAATCCAGTTGAAGTAACGTGAGAAGCAGAAGCGAAAGAGACAACGTAAAAAGGCCATGAAGTTGTCGGAGAAGACCATTGAGCAGCTCGCTTACAGAAAGCGAAGGAATTCAAATGGGAAAATAACGTGAGGTTTTCTTTACATCCAAATATAAATAGGATGACAAATAGTAATCAATGGGTAATATAATAATACTTTGGGCTTAACCCGGAGGTACTCGGAAGTAAAAAAATAATAATTAAAAATATGCATAAGTTTTGTTATCCCCAACCTCATTGTTTTCAGTGCGAAATGGTGTACTTTTCGAAAAAAAATTCACTATGGCCATTCTAGTGGACAACCGTCCACTAGTTAAAAAGTTGATAATTCTTCCAGGCAGACACCGAAAGGGGCATGTGCTCGGAGAGATGGACGGCCAATTATAAAGGCCGCCAGTCGCTCCAAAGAGGCTCGAAGCACAAGCCTAACACGGGTAGAGTAGCTCTGTGAACGACGGGGCAGGGAAACCCGACATCGGGGAGTGAGGAGCGGGGTGGACAATCTGGTAAAATTGTTAACCCAGCGAACTCACAGGCCTCGAATGAGGCACTTGGACCGAGCGGTCCTGGCAGAGCCCCTAAACGTCGGGCTAAGCAGGCAAATGGGCGAGCCCACCAGGACGAGGAAGACTTACGCTCAAGTAGCGGAAGCTGACCTCGTTATGGGAGTCATGGACTTGTCACTAGAGGGGCGCCTGGAGGATACTCATCTGAATACATTGAAGGTATCTTTGTTGGATGCCATGGAGTCCCTTGAAGACGATGTCAATGGCATTGGATTTGTCGGCAGAGTGGAGAGCGGATGGTTTGTAGAAATGTGACAGCCTAACTGCCTTGTTGGCAAAGAGGAAGATGCTGATTGTTGCTCATGGTACTGCTGTGCCTAGCGACATCATTCTCAGAAGGCTGCATCGCCAGAACGCTTGTGAAAAGGACACTTCCAAAAGGAGTGTTATCCGCACAGAAGAATTTGGAGAAGCAGAGAGGGCAGGTGTCGTACTCACCGTGCTGTGTTCCAAGGAGGACGCGGTGACCATCAAGATCGCAGTGGGGAGACTAAACTGCGGTCTTGAACAAGCCGTCGTTAAATTCCAGAAAGATGCAGTATGAGGGGTGCCACGCGGCTCCTGGCGTGGGGCTAGTCCAGATTCTACAAGGAAGAAGCCATCAAGGAGGGAGGTGGGCCCGCACCAGGAACCATTACATGTGCGTCAACTCAATATTCACCACAGCAAAGCAGCATCAGCAATGATGGTGAGGAGCTTCGATGAAGATGAGCTTGACATTGCACTGGTTCAGGAGCCCTGGATCCTTCATGGAAGGATCAAAGGCCTATCTGTGCAAAATACTACCTTGTTTTATCCACAAACACAGGGGAAGTTGAGTTCATGCATTTTAATTAGATATGGGATACGTGCGATTCTAATGTCTAGCTTGTGCTCACCGGATCTCACAGTAGTGAGAATAGGTGACGGAGCGGGTTCATTTATGATCGTATCAGAACCGACCGCACGTCGTCGTGAGGTCATTGATGTTACCCTGACGAATGTCAAATTGTTGGATAGGATTTTGGATTGGAGGGTTGTGTTGGAGTTACGTACTATAAAAGACATAGGAACGTCTGTAGAATGGTAAGGATACCGAAACGAATGGATTGTACAAGGTACTGCGAAGTTCTTGCGGAATTGTTGCCAGGAAGGTGTAAGAGACCTAGATCAACCGCAGATGTTAAGTATCAGGTGAGGGCTATCAGCTCAGCCATGATGAAAGCATTTGAAGCTTCATGTCCCCTGACGGTAGTGGACGAAGGAGATCCCACTCCATGGTGGAATGGGGAACTGGAGTCCATGAAAATGAGACAAGGAAGGCTTTTAATCGTCACATGAGATGTAACCCAAACGCGTGGGATGACTACAAGTCAAAGAACATGGAGTTGAAGAAGACTCTACGCAACCGTAAAAGGAAAGCGTGGATATTTCCGGCCGGTTAGCTTGACTTCCATTCTGCTTAAATGTGGGGACGGAGTACTGGCGAATAACACGGAAAGGACAACGATTCTGATAAAACCTGGGAAATCCACTGAAACGGCCCTGCACAAGCTGGTTCGCGTAGCGGAGAGAGAACTGTTTTGTGGAGGGATATCTATGTCTACTTTTATGGATATAGAAGGTGCATTCGATAAGATTGGTGTCGATAAGTTAAGGATGGCCCTTGCTACTCGTGAAGTCAGCCCAACCGTTATAAGGTGGGTGGACAGCATGCTGAGGAAAAGGCCAATAAACTTTCAAAATGGGAGTTACAGACTCAGAGGTAGGGTAGTCAAAGGGTGTCCACAGGGGCCGATTTAACGACCATCCTGTGGAACATCACTCTCGATTTCCTACTCCAGCTTCTGAACTCAGATGACATCGCGGTAACGGTGAGCGGTAAGTTCTTGGACACTATTTAAAAGTAAAGTAAAGTATCTAGGTATCATCCTGGATAACAAGCTTACTTAGAATAGCCACATCGATGACAAGATCCAGAAGCAGGTATTGCATCAGTGTAAGAGAGTGTTCGGTCTCATGTGGGGAATTACTCCCAGAGCAGCGCATGAAGTCGGTGGCATTAACAGCATTACGTCTGAATAGAACGAATAATTGGTATGGATTCGGCACGGATATAGAGCACAGGGGCATCCTGTCACTATTATATAGCAGTGTAAAGGAGGCGCAAATGCAAATGGAAGGAATGGGTAGGCTGAAGATGACTGAAAAGTCACACAGAACACTCATTGAAGACGGCCTCATACATGATGTATGTGAGGAAAATTACATCAGTATTTTCACAGATGGTTCATTAATGGATGGCAGCGCGGGTGCTGGAATATTTTCTAAAGAGCTGGGACTGGCATGTACTCTGAATCTGGGAAGATATGTATCGGTCCATCAAGCAGAAATGCTTGGTATAATGCATGCTCTAGACCATCTACTGGATGGAAAGGTGCAAGGTAAGAAAATCTTGCTAGCACTCGATATCCAGGCGGTGGTCAGGCGACTGAAACAACCTACGGTATCTTCTAAGTTGGCGCTTGAATGTGTTCAAAAACTTAAGGGGTGTGCTCGTAGTAATGCGGTTACTCTTATGTGGGTGAAGGGATACATTGGTACAGAACAAAATGAAGCTGCAGACGCCTTGGCTAGACACGGATCCATTTGTAGACAGGCAAAGGCTTCGTTGAGGCTATCAAAGGGCAGTGCATCGGGGAGGGTTCTCAGTCTAGGACGGTTAACTCTAAGCTGGTACACTGCATTAATAACTGGGCATGGCAATTTCAGGTACCACCTCAGCAAGATGGGTCTTGTTGAAGGGAAGGATGTTGACATTTGCAGATTATGCATGGAAGAGGTAGGGACAGCGGCGCACATAGTGTGCCAGAGTCCTGCATCGGCAAGCAGGAGGATGTCCACACTGGGTCGCCAATTTATTGATGAACTCGAAATGTGGAACATACCCCACAAAGACATGCTTGATATAACGCGTGATGTTATTATGAGGAAGGAAGTAGAAGAATTCTGCAACCGAACAAATAATTAACAAACGATTTGAGGGACGAAAAGGGACCCATATAAGTGGTCTGCTTCGGCTAATCCCTAAAATATATATATAGTTAAAATAAATTAACATTGCATGCATTGTAGTGCTTTTAATATGTGTGATTTTTGTGTTGAATAAACTGGTGGTGAGCGCTTCAGTAACCAGGTGCTCGACATGACCTAGCCAGCGCAGCCGTTGGATTTTGATGCGCTTTACTATATCAATATCGGCATACAGCTCGTACAGCTCATGGTTGTACCTTATTCGGTACTCGCCACCAACGCAAATAGGTCCAAAGATCTTGTGTAGGACTTTTCTCTCGAAAACTCCAAGCATTCGCTCATCCGAGGTGGAAATTGTCCAGGCTTCAGCGCCATATGTTAGGACATGCATGATGAGAGACTTGTAGAGTGTAGTTTTCGTTCTTCCAGAGAGGGCTCGACTTCTCAATTGCTTACTCAGCCTAAAGTAACACCTGTTAGCATGAGTTATCCTACGCATGATCTCCAAGCTGACGTCATTACTGCTGTTAATGCTGGTTCCAAGATAGACAAAGTACCTTACTACTTCAAAAGCGTAGTTGTCAACAGTGACGTGCTGTCCAAGATGCCGGGATTCTTTGTTTGTTGACACTGGATACTTCGTCTTGTCCTCGTTCACCAAAAGACCCATTCGACGCGACTCTCTTTCCAGCTCTGAGAATGCTGCACTGACTGCTCGCGTGTTCATGCCGATTATGTCAATATCGTCGCCATACGCTAACAGCATTACACTTGAAGATAGTGCCATTATGTCGTGGATCAGCAGCTCGTATTATTTTCTCCATAATGAGATTGAAGAAGTCGCACGATAACGAATCACCTTGTCTGAAACCCCGTTCGGCACTAAACGGTGTGGAGAGGTCCTTCCCAATTTTCACTGCACAACGGGAGTTATGCAGCGTCATTCTACAAAGTCGAATGAGCTTTGCAGGAATACCGAACTCAGACATTGTTGCAAGTCCGGTAAGGTAATCCCTTACCGGACTGTCGAAAGCGGCTTCAATCAACAAATAGGTGGTGTGTGTCGATCTGTTTTTCTTGGGTCTTCTCCAGGATTTGGCGCAGTGCGAAAATCTTGTCGATGATAAGGTCCAATCAGGTTGCTGAGCATAGGCTTCAACCTTTCACACAGTACGCTCGATAGAAGCTTGAATGCGATGCTCAGGAGACTTATTCCACGGTAGATGGCGCAAATTGTGGGGTCTCCTTTTTTATGTACAGGACAGGTAACACTGAGCCTCCAATCATCAGGCATGCTTTCATCCGACCATATTCTGCTTATGAGCTGGTGCATGCGGGTGAGCAGCTCATCGCCTCCGGTCTTAAACAACTCGGCAGGCAGGCCATCAGCACCTGCAGCTTTGTTGTTCTTCAGCCTTAAAATGACCGTTTCAACCTCGTCATAGTCGGGTGGTGGAACATCAACACCATCATCTGTAATTGGGGTTATCGGGCAATCTCCTCCACTGGCGGAATTGTTCGTAGCATCGCCATTAAGTAACGTGGAGAAGTGTTCCCTCCATAGGCTCAGTACACTCTGGACATCCGTAACCAGATTCCCATTTCCATCACGACAAGAAGAGGCTCCGGGATTTAAACCTCCACTTAGGCGCTTGATCTTTTCGAAGAATTTTCGAGTCTCATTCTTGTCGGTACACATCTCTATCTCCTCACACTCGCGTCTTTGTTGTTCTCTTTTCTTGCGCCTGAAAAGACATCTCTCTGCACTCCTTTTCTCTCTGTACCGCTCCTTAACAGCTCGCCTTGCGCCTGCACGCAGGGTTTTTCCGTAGGCGGCGTCTTGCTCTGCGGTAGCGTCGCGGCACTCCTGATCATACCACTCATTCCTCAGAGGCCGGTAGTAACCGATTACCTCCTCGGCAGCAGTAGTCATGGAGTGGGATATATGTGTCCACCGTGCGCATGTATCATCAAGTGGGGGAGTGTTCTGCATAAGCAGATCCGATAGTCGAGTGGAAAATGCATCTGCTGTCTCTGGTGATCGCAGCTTACTGACGTCGAGCTTTCTCTGTGTGGGACTTTTCTTGTTATTTGCGACACATAAGCGTGTGCACACCTTAGCTGCAACAAGGTAGTGATCCGAGTCGATGTTGGCACCACGGATCGATTTCACGTCCATCACACTGGAAGCATGCCTTCCGTCAATCACCATATGATTAATTTGGTTTCTTGTACGTTGATCTGGAGACAGCCATGTCGCTTTGTGGATGTCGAGATGCTGGAATCTGGTACCACCAATTACCATGTTTCGTGCTGCGGCGAAGTCGATCAGCCTCATTCCGTTATCGGAGGTGTTTTGGTGGAGGCTGAATTTTCCGACAGTTGGACCAAAGGTACCTTCCTTGCCCACCCTGGCATTAAAGTCGCCAAGCACGATTTTGATATCGTGGCGGGGGCAGCGGTCATAAGCTTCTTCGAGGCGCTGAAAGAAGCTCTCCTTGGTCACATTGTCCTTCTCATCCGTCGGAGCGTGGGCACATATAAGGCTGATGTTGAAAAATTTTGCCTTGATGCGGATTGTGGCCAGCCGTTCGTTCACACGCGTGAACTGTGAGACAAGATGTCGTAGTATCTTGCTGACCAAAAATCCACATCCTAATTCGTGCCTTTCAGCATGGCAACTGTAGTAGATGTCACAGGACGCTCTTTTGGAGCAGCCCTGTCCTGTCCTGTCCATCGCATTTCCTGGAGAGCGGTGATGTCAGCTCTGTATTTTTCGAGGACATCAACCAGCTGGATAGAGGCACCCTCCCTATAAAGGGATCGGACATTCCAGGTGCATATCCATAAATCATTGTCCTTTTTTCGTTTGCGGGGTCATCAACAAAAGCGGTAGTCCTTATCCGAGGCATATTTGTTTTTCATTGGGGGGGTTTTTTTATGTGGCGGGTCCCAAACCCAACGCACAACCTCTAACCGAGGAGATTTTCGCCAAATACCTTAGTATAACTCTAGACAGTAGATTGAACTGGAAACCTCATATTGATCGTAGTATTCAGAAAGCGGGTAATGCTCTCTGGATTTGTAAACGAATCCAAGGTAAAATCTAGGGAATGAAGCCGATGTGGCCTCACAAAATTTATACCCTGGTTATCCTTCCAATCATCACCTATGGGGCGACAGTATGGTGGAAAAAGACCACAACTGCGAATAGACTAAAACAACTGCTTAGAGTAATTAACTCCTGCATCACTGGGTGCCTTCGCACAACTCCAACGGCAACACTAAATGTAATTTTGGGTATGCTGCCATTGGATTGAACTGTACAAATGAATGCGATCATTAGTACACACAGATTGATGCATATCGGGTTCATAGCACGAGATCTGGATGTAAATGGTCACCGCTCCATTGTTAAAGATAGGAGACGAAACGAGAGCTTTCGAATGCCTCTTGATTTAATGCCTCCGCGATATATCTTTAACAGGAAATATAAAACCCACGTCCCAAACAGGGTAGACTGGAATAACTCAAAAATCAGGCTTAACTGTGATAACATTGTATGGCACACTGATGGATCCAAGACTGAAAAAGTCACTGGATCTGGAATATACTGTCCCAGTACCCAAATGTCAGCCAGTCTTGGTAGCTTAGAAACCGTCTTTCAAGCGGAAGTCTTTGCTATTAATCAATGTACCAGGGCAATCATTAATCTTTGTCCCTATAACAAAGGAATTATTATAATGTCGGACAGTCAGTCTGCAATAAAAGCCTTGTATGCATCGATATTTAACTCTACGTTAGTATGTGAGACAGCTAATCTTCTCCAACAACTATCAATCAGGAATCAAGTGATAATACATTAGGTTCCAGCACACTGTGGTTACGATGGTAACGAGCATGCAGACAGATTGGCAAAAAAGGGAGCTGAAAAGCGACCATTTAGACCCGAACCGATCTTAGGTATCAGGTCATTACAGGAATTGCATTATGCAAGAATACATGACCAAAGCAAGCGCAAGATGATCATACCTATTGGTATGAAATGCACTAAAACTATATTTCCGCACTACTCAGTCAAAAACTCAAAATACTTTTTGAGTTTGAGCAGAGCAACTTAAAACTTATGACAGATATAATTAGCGGACACGGTCTATTGAAGAAACATAAATCCCGTCTGAAATTGACAGACAGTGAAATATGTAGATTCTGTATGGAAGATGTTGATACATCCATACACCCAATCCCAGAATGTCCAGCCCTTTTCCATTTGAGGAAGCAAACACTTGGGAGGGAACTATTACAGACAACCTATCTGTCTGAACTTTAACTCACAGGAATCAAAACGTTCTTTGAGAAAATAGGAGGATACAAACTCTTCCAGTATTAAACTCGGGTATGACACAATATACTAGACAGCAAGTGTCTAGCCCTACCAATCGAATGTAATATCATAAATTCGCCAAAAGTGAATTGTAATCACGTGCAGTCTTTGTTGCAGTGCTGAGAATCTGGTGACAGCATATTTGGCGGCTTCATGGTCTTGAATGTTGTGTTGTATGTGTCAACATTATAAAATTGTAGCGTTCGTTAACTTTCATATTCAACGTAATATTCAATATATTGTAACTAGTATCGATGGTTAGTTACTCGTCACTATTGTGAATGATGACACGAATGCATTGAAACAGAGTATAAATAGAGCCAGTGTTGACAAACGCAAATCATACGAATCTTGAACATGATTGCTCAAATAACGATACAGTATCAGAGGCAAAAGTTGGAAGGAGTCATTGTAAATAGTTGATTGTAAACAGAGTTGAAAAAATAAATTGTTGCTGTGTATAGTTGTACAAACTAAGTGTTGCAATTATTATTAACAGAATCCAGTGATCGAATAAGGTTGATTCAAATAAAATTAAACGTTCACAAAATAAAAACGTAACAATTGGTGTCAGAAGTGGGATTCTGTAAAGATGATGAAAATTGACCAACTAAAAGGGGACCAACTGAAAAAAAGTTGTCAAATATAAATCTATCGTCATCAGGTACAAAAGCAGAACTGCTGGTGAGGTTAAGGCAAGCCATGGAGACTAAGAGTAGTAATGTAGAAGAACACGAGTTCTTTGAGGAAGCCGAGATACATGCAGTCGCGCACGCCGAGGAAGAGAGCAAGATAGATTCGAGTGGTCAACTCTTGGTATCTATGAACTCCATGATGCAACAACAGCAACAACTGCAAGGAATTAATGCGAAGTTACAAATTCATGTATGGAAATTCAAGAAGGTTCTGCTCGACAAGAACACGTCACCGAAAATCTACAAAAAGGAATTGAGATAGATTTCAGGAAATTTCCGGAACCTTTAATGAAAAAGTCAAGGATCTGAAAGAATATATAGATGACTTGGAAGATAAGTTCGAGAAATTACAGCACGAACTCAATCAACTAAAAATAAATAGACCAGACACATCAGTGATTAGAGATTCGAGCACAATCAAACTAAAGCCACCAACATTTGACGGAACCACGCCAATCAATTCCTTCAAGATTCAATTCAAAACAACAGCTTCGAAGAATCAATGGGATGATAGCGACAAGACTGCTGCTGAACACACTCCAGCACAAATATGGAAATGAATAAAAAAGTCAATTACATCGAGTGGAATTAATATCGCGAGTGCAACTGAGTAATGAGAGCCTTCAGGATATCGTTTCCGACATTGAGCGCTTATGTCCTCTTGCGTTCTCTGGTAATTTGGAAGAATTCATCGAAAAAATAAAAATAGAGGAATTCGTGATAGTCACCAATAAGAGAAGACGTGTTTTGTATCTCTCCATTGATAGAGTCGAAAAAGTGATCAAATAAATCAAATATATTGCGAAAAGACGCTAAATAAACTCAAGCAGTTATTTCTGTGGTTTTTTATAAGTAGAAAGAACAATAAAATCAAAGAAAAAAATAATTATAATATAGTTTGCAAACAGATTTTGTTTGTAATTTGAGTGTTCGGCACTCTCATTTCCAGCAAAGGCAATAGCCTGTTAATGTGTGTGTAAATCATAATTTGCAATCACCCGCGCAAACCCCGATAGGTGCATTATCAAAAAAATCAGTTGATACACACTGCACAAGTGAAAGTAACAGTAGTACTCTAAGACTACATCAAATTTTGTAACAGCAACACGTACAGACAAAAAAAAAATAATTTGTTCTCTCGTGATATACTATCTCCATCTATACCGTGGAGTGTGGAATGCGCTTCTCCTGCTGTAACACCAACAGCTACAACATCAAAGCAAACAAATAATGGCCTTTCTACTGAAGTGCATGACCCAGTAGTAAAAGTAGTAAAAGCAACTAGTGCGATGACCAATAAAGAACCAGTTGCTGTTCAAACTGGAATTGATCGCTACATTACTGTAGTAAAGCGAAAAAGAAGTCCCCAAATTTCAAAACAAACGAATTCAACAAAAATTCAAAAGCAGAACACTGGCCCTATTAGTTCGGAAAATAGATACGCACTGATTTCAAGTGATGAAAGTGACGAAAATATTATCCCCAAGAAAAATTTCAAACCCCCACCCATTTGCTTAAGAGAACGTAACTCAGATAAGTTGATTTCCAGAATGACAAGTCTTATAGGACCAAAGAATTTCCACGTTGTTCCTATTCGCAAAGGCCAAATTGAGGAATCGAAAGTGGAAATCTATAGCGAAACTCATTATCGCAAAGTAATTGCAGAATTTGATACTGAAAAAAAGAATTACTAGACTTATCAGCTAAAAAGTACTAAGGGCTTAATCGTTGTACTCAAAGGCGTCGAACCCAACGTTGATATTAACGAAATCAAACTTGCCCTTCAGGAAGAAGGGTTTCAAGGCAAAACAGTATTCAACATTCTCAACAAGAGCAATATACTTCAACCGTTATATCGTATTGAGCTTCAGCCTAAAACAAAACCCCTAAAAAAAAGTGAAGAACACCCCATATATAAAATTCGATATTTATTGCATCGCAAAATCACAATCGAAGAACCCCATAAGAGAACTGCTCCTCCTCAGTGCAGCAACTGCCAAGAATATGGACATACTAACACGTATTGTACCCTGACAGCTGCTTGTGTGATTTGTGGAAATCTTCATAAATCACACATATGCCCAAAGTCAAAAGGCGATCCTAGCATAAAAAAATGCAGCAATTGTGGAGGTAATCACACTGCAAATTATAGAGGTTGCCCAGTATATACAACCTTAAAGCTAAATTTCTCCGCTAGCAAACAACCTCTAAAATCAGTTGAGCAAACTCAGATAGCCAACTTAAGTAAGAGACAAAATCTTGATGCAACACAATTCTTCTCTGCAATCCCAAACAAGTTCTACGCAAGATCTTTGGACCTATTTGCGTTGGTGGCGAGTACCGAATGAGGTACAACTCAGCATCAAAATCCAGCGGCTGCGCTGGCTAGGTCATGTTGAGCGAATGGAAGAACACGCTCCAGCTAAGAAGATGTTATATTCGGGACCCGCTGGAGGACGACGCAGAAGAGGAAGACCTAACCTCCGGTGGAAAGACCAAGTACTGGAGAACCTGACGGCGCTTGGAATTTCTAACTGGCGCCAGCTAGCGAAGAACAGAGATGGCTGGCGAAGCATATTATATTTGGCCTAAATCGATACTCGGTAGTTGTGGCCACATAAGTAAGTAAGTAAGTAAGTAATCCCAAACAAGAATCAAACAAATTCATACGCTAGTGTGTTAAAACAAAACCCACACCAACAAAACAATGTAAATAATGAGCAGAAGCACTCACTGCCCACCCAACAGCCAAGTACCCTTGAACATTTGCTTCAAACACTAATCTAGAACATAAACCAATTCATGAACTCAATGCAAACAATTATGCAAGAAATGATGAAAAATCAATCGATGTTACTCCAAACATTGCTATTCAGAACATAAATACCATGAGTCGTCTCAAGATATGCCACTGGAACGCCAACGGCTTAAGCCAGCACCGTTTGGAGCTAATTCAATTCCTTGAATCCAACCAGATCGACATAATGATGATATCAGAGACCCATTTCAAAGACAAAATTTACTACCGAATACCATATTACAAACTGTACACCACAAATCATCCGCATGGTAAGGCACGCGGAGGAACTGCCATATTGATAAAAAGCAGAATTAAACATCATGTTCTCGAAGATTTCAGTAGCGTCTACTTGCAAGCAACATCTATATGTCTGGAAGAATATATCTTTAAGCTAGTAATATCTGCGATATACTGTCCCCCAAGATACAGTATTACCGAAAAGCAATATAAAGAATTTTTCTTAACTCTTGGTAACAAATTCTTGGTTGCTGGCGATTTCAACGCCAGACACACTCACTGGGGCTCCCACTTAATAACTTCAAAAGGCAGAGGATTATGCTCAATCATTACAAACCACGACTACGATGTAATATCAAATGGTCAACCGACATATTGGCCGACGGACAAGAGGAAAATACCCGATCTCATAGACTTTGGAGTCGCCAAAGGTTTGCAGATGGAAAATATCTCCACAGAGTGTAATTATGATCTATCATCTGACCACTGACCCACGGTAAAATCTATAAAATCACGAAGCCCCCAAGGCAATTGCGTTAAAAAGAAATTAGACGAAAAATTCAACCAGTTACTCTCATTAGCTCTCAGCTCAGCCACCTACACAAGCCGACATTGAATTGCTAGTAAGACAGAAAAGAAGACTCCGAAGGCAATGGCAAGAATTCAGATCACCGAATCTGAAAACACAACTACAGTACTGCGATAGAAACTAAAGCAAGCCCTAAAAAAACAACACCAAAGTGTTAGAAGATCACATAGCCAAATTACCACCTAGTGAAGCGTTAGTCTACTCTTTGTGGAAATCAGCAAGAAACTTAAATCGGCCAATTCTCACTGATTCCCCCAGTGGTTTGACTTTAGCAAACCACTTTAAAAGTGTGTTTACACCTAATCCACCCTCTTCACAGTCCTCACTACCAAAATTAACTTCTCAACCTTGCTTAATAACGCTCAAAATTAAAAAGAAGGATACAAAGATTTAAACCCAAAAAAAAATCACCTGATATAATTTTCGGAAAAATGATAAAAGAGCTACCTCCAGCTTCAGTAATTCATCTTATGCACATTTTCAATGCTATCCTTCGTATTAAACACTATCCTAAATGCTGAAAAACTTCAAAAATTATTATGATAGCAAAATCAGGAAAAGACCCATAAAAAGTTGCATCAGCCTCCTATCAGCCCCCAGCCTCTACTCTCTAAAGTATTCGAAAAGCTACTTGTCATGAATATAACTTCATTTATTAATCTCAATCAACTGATTCCCCAACATTATTTTGGATTTAGAAAACAGCACGGCACAATAGAGCAAGTTCATCGCACTGTAACTCTGATAAGGAACACTTTTGAAGAAAAAAATTATTGCTCAGCTATCTTTCTTGATATCACTCAAGCTTTCGATAAAGTATGGCACGATGGCCTCATTTACAAACTCAAACTATTACTGCCTGCAAATGTCTCCTGATTGCTTAGTAGCTATCTCACGAAAAGACAATTTCTCGTACATCACAAGGATTATAAAACAAGTCCATTGCTTATTCACGCTGGCGTTCCACAAGGAAGCGTTTCGGGCCCCTTACTGTATCTCTTGTTCACTTCAGATATGCCCAACAATAACTATACATTCATATCGACCTTTGCTGATGATACGGCAATATTGTGCTCTCGCTCTAACCCCATAGAAGCTACTGAACTCCTGCAGACTCATGTCGATTCATGTCATGTCATGTTGTAAACGCGCCTTGGTATATGAGGAACGTTAACATCCATCGAGATTTAAATGTACCCACAATTTCTGAGGAAGTTGCAATGTCCTGCAGAAGCTACATTCAAAAATTACACAATCATCCGAATCCCCTTGCTAAGCAATTGTTGCTGAGCACGGGGCATCGTCGATTAAAAAGAAAAGACACACTGAATATGCTGTGAAATTGCTATACCTCGCGACTCAACAAATTGTGATGGAACGTAGGGAATATCACATAATTTTAGTTAGTTTGCAAGATTTGAATACTTATGGGTAGTGTCCAGGTATTTTAGAAAGATTCAATAAATGCATAGAATTTAAAAAAAAAGGAATTCATAGATGGTACCAACAAATACATATGCGGAAACAATTAGTAGTGCCTTGATGTATGAAGTTTAATGTGCCGACCAGGCAACTAGAGGCAGTAATATCAGATCGGGTTGAAGCAGAGTGTCAGGCAGTTAATTGAGTAGTGCAGCCTGAAGCAAGAACAAGAGGTCGACGTGAAAACAAATTTACTGGTAAGTGCTTTATTTGCGAAAAACCATCGATAAACTAAATCAGTTCAGCGAGGCGTGAACTGACTCTAACAGTGGGTTGCCCCATCATTCCCATTTCACAACTACAGCGTGTGCCAAGCAGCTTGACTATTGATGGAAAATTGGATTACTAATATATTGCCGGAGGAGTCATGGACCATTGAACGAGTGCAAGAAGATCACCGAAATGACTAAGCTCTCGGAAATCTTATAGAATACAAGCAGCAGGGCATACGTCTAGATTGGCAAGAAATTACTAATGAGAGTCTAATAGCAAAGGCATACTGGATGCAGTGGCAAAGTCTGTGACCAGACGGATGTTTATTCCGAGCATGGGAAAGTGAAGATGGAAAAATCACTAATATTCTTCTAGTGGTACCCAAGGCAAGAATAAACCAAGTGATAGCTGAGTATCACAATGCTTCCAGTGAAGGGCAGCACTAAAACCGTAGAGAAAATAAAGAAACTATTTTACTGGGTTGGATGCCACGGATTCGGAAGTGTAAACAATGTGCAATGGCCTAAGGTCCCACTAAGAAAAGTCGAGGTAAGATGCACCAATACACCGTGGGTGCTCCATTTGAGCGAATTGCCATGGACATAGCTGGACCATTTCCAAGAAGCAACTCAGGGAACAAGTATGTTTTGGTGGTTATAGACTACTTCAGTAAGTGGCCTGAAGTATACCCCATTTCAAATCAAGAAGCTAGTACAGTTACCGATGTATTCGTAAACCAGCGCGTTACTCGTTTTGGTGTACTGATGGAGTTACACTCAGACCAAAGTAGAAATTTCGAATCAGTTGTATTCCAAGAGATGTGTCGTATGTTGGGTGTAAACAAAACTCGTACAACGCCTTCGCATCCGCAATCTGATGGCATGGTAGAACGATTTAACCGTACTTTAGAGGAACATTTGAAAAAAGTCGTAGATAATATCATAGAGAAAGCAAATTCAAAAGGGTTCTATGAAGGAGAGCTTGTAATGCTTCATAATCCACAACGAAAGAAATGCCTGTCCCCTAAGCTACAAACCCATTGGGAAAGGAGCAAAGTTTAAAATAGTACATTTGGAGCGACTTGCGCCATATCGGGGGGAAGTATAAAAAACTTGGTCGGGACGAACAAGGTTAAGAGGAGGGCAGTGAACGAGTATCGATGGTTGGTTACTCTTCACTAATGTGAATGACACTATTGTTAGTGACTAGAATATTGGCGGCATCGAAACGAATGTCAACAAAAAGAAATAGGCGATAAGCAGAATAAGCCAACGAGAAGGAAAGAGAAGAATCTCGATTCTACAGTGTTGCCACAGAGTATAAATAGGGCCAGTTATTGACAAATCGAATCGATCAACTCTCGAAAGTGATCTCGTAGACATTGGTACATTATCAGAGGCAAAAGTTGCAAGTATATTAAAGTTTTATTGTAAATAGTTGATTGTAAATAGAGTTGATTCAGTAAATTGTTGTTGTGTATACATACTTACTTACTTATGTAACCATAACGAACGAATATCGATTTAGGCCATATCTAGCATGCTTTGCCAGCCATCTCTGTTCTTCGCTAGCTGGCGCCATTTAGAAATCCAAGGGCCGTCAGGTTATCCAGTACTTGGTCCTTCCACCGGAGATTAGGTCTATCTCTTCTGTGTCGCCCTCCAGATGGTTCTGAATATAACACCTTTTTCCATTCGCTCGACATGACCTAGCCAGGGCAGCCGCTGGATTTTGTCTATGTCAATATCGTGTCAATATCGGCATACAGCTCGTACAGCTCATGATTGTACCTTATTCGGTACTCGCCTCCAACGCAAATAAGACTCTCTTTCCAACTCTGAGAATGCTGCACTGACTGCTCGCGTGTTCATGCCAATTATGTCAATATCGTCGGCATACACTAACAGCATGACACTTTTGTTGAAGATAGTGCCATTATGTCGTAGATCAGCAGCTCGTATTATTTTCTCCATAATAAGATTAAAGAAGTTGCACTATAACGAATCACCTTGTCTGAAACCCCGTTCGGTATTAAAGGGTGCGGAGAGGTCCTTCCCAATTTTCACTGCACAACAGGAGTTATGCAGTGTCATTCTACAAAGGAATACCGAACTCAGACATTGTTGCAAGGCGGCTTCAATCAACAAATAGGTGGTGTGTGTAGATCTGTTTTTCTTGGGTCTTCTCCAGGATTTGGCGCAGTGCGAAAATCTTGTCGATGGTGGATTTACCAGGTCTGAAGCCACACTGATAATCAGGTCCAATCAGGTTGCTGAGCATAGGCTTCAACCTTTCACACAGTACGCTCGATAGAACCTTGTATGCGATGCTCAGGAGACTTATTCCACGGTAGTTGGCGCAAATTGTGGGGTCTCATTTTTTATGTACAGGACAGAGAACACTGAGCCTACAATCATCAGGCATGCTTTCATCCGACCATATTCTGCTTATGAGCTGGTGCATGCGGGTGAGCAGCTCATCGCCTCCGGTCTTAAACAACTCGGCAGGCAGGCCATCAAACCTGCAGCTTTGTTGTTCTTCAGCCTTAGAATGGCCGTTTCAACCTCGTCATAGTCGGGTGGTGGAACATCAACACCATCATCTGTAATTGGGGTTATCGGGCAATATCCTACACTGGCGGAATTGTCCGTAGCATCGTCATTTAGTAACGTGGAGAAGTGTTCCGTCCATAGACGCAGTACATTTTGGAGATCTATAACATGATTCCCATTTTCATAATGACAAGAAGAGGCTCCGGGATTTAAACCGCCACTCAGGCGCTTGATCTTTTCGAAGTATTTTCGAGTCTCATTCTTGTCGGTACACATCTCAATCTCCTCACACTCGCGTCTTTGTTGTTCTCTTTTCTTGCGCCTGAAAAGACATATCTCTGCACTCCTTTTCTCTCTGTACCGCTCCTTAACAGCTCGCGTTGCGCCTGCACTCAGGGTTTTTCCGTAGGCGGCGTCTTTCTCTGCGGTAGCGTCGCGACACTCCAGATCATACCACTCATTCCTCAGAGGCCGGTAGTAACCGATTACCTCCTCGGCAGCAGTAGTCATGGAGTGGGATATATGTGTCCACCGTGCGCATGTATCATCAAGTGGGGAAGTGTTCTGCATAAGCAGATCCGATAGTCGAGTGGAAAAAGCATCTGTTGTCTCTGGTGATCGCAGCTTACTGACATCGAGCTTTCTCTGTGTGGGACTTCTCTTGTTATTTGCGACACATAAGCGTGTGCGCACCTTAGTTGCAACAAGGTAGTGATCCGAGTCGATGTTGGCACCACGGATCGATTTCACGTCCATCACACTGGAAGCATGCCTTCCGTCAATCACCACATGATCAATTTGGTTTCTTGTACGATCATCTGGAGACAGCCATGTCGCTTTGTGGATGTCGAGATGCTGGAATCTGGTACCACCAATTACCATGTTTCGTGCTGCGGCGAAGTCGATCAGCTTCATTCCGTTATCGGAGGTGTTCTGGTGGAGGCTGAATTTTCCGACAGTTGGACCAAAGGTACCTTCCTTTCCCACCCTGGCATTAAAGTCGCCAAGCACGATTTTGATATTGTGGCGGGGGCAGCGGTCATAAGCTTCTTCGAGGCGCTGAAAGAAGCTCTCCTTGGTCACATTGTCCTTCTCATCCGTCGGAGCGTGGGCACATATAAGGCTGATGTTGAAAAATTTTGCCTTGATGCGGATTGTGGCCAGCCGTTCGTTCACAGTCGTGAACTGTGAGACAGGATGTCGTAGTCTCTTGATGACCAAAAATCCACATCCTAATTCGTGCCTTTCAGCATGGCAACTGTAGTAGATGTCACAGGACGCTCTTTTGGAGCAGCCCTGTCCTGTCCATCGAATTTCCTGGAGAGCGGTGATGTCAGCTTTGTATTTTTCGAGGACATCAACCAGCTGGATAGAGGCACCCTCCCTATAAAGGAACCGGACATTCCAGGTGCATAACCGTAAATCGTGGTCTTTTTTTCGTTTGTGGGGTTCATCATCAAAAGCGGTAGTCCTTATCCGAGGCATTGTTGTTTTCTTCACTGAGGGGATCTTTTATATGGCGGCTCCTAAACCCAACGCACAACCTCTATTCGCGAGGATTTTCGACACTCACTTCAGCTGCCTCCCAGCGGGTTCCAAGAGGACGTTGCCCGGTGGTCGCCACGTAGAGGACCCCCATTAATAGTAATGAAGGCACTATCACATAGTAAGCAGAGCAAGCTATCGTACATGACTACCTCTCATTAACAAATAAAGGTATCATCACATAGCGCTCAGATCAAACTACATGACAGCCAGTAAGTTGACTTGCGATGAGTTCAACAAGGATTGCGCTAGCCCCACCCGGTTGAGGCAGTTGGACACGTTACCTTGCGAAAACACCACCAGAAAACGCCACGCAATGGTATCATCATGATCAAAATCGTGGTTTCTGTTTCGTTAACTTCTTCCTCTTTTTGTTTTGTTCCTTAACTTCGGAAATTGAACGATGGTACTGAAAACTTAAAATTAACATTAAATTAAATATTATAACTTGTTAAGTGCATGTTTGATATGAATTATGATTATAGCGAATTATTAATAATTATGTTGCCATCAATATGCTTCTGTTGTTGTTGCCTGTAAAGGAATTTGTGTTAGAATTTAATTAGGCAGCTATTAGTTCCACTATCAATAAAACTACTTTTTTTTACATTTTATGAGTAATTTTATTGATAATGGATAAGCCAAGTCACCACGTCCAGGTTGCTGTGTTAGGACCATCACTACCTAACACTATTTGTTAGGTATTTCTATCGTTTTCTATCTAGGAAATAAACAATTTTGAAGAGTAAGTATGGAATTCAAGTAAGTAGGTAAGTAGTAATTAAAGTCATATATATATATATATATATATATATATATATATATATATATATATATATATATATATATATATAAATATATATATATATATATATATATATATATATATATATATTTATATATATATATATATATGTGTGTGTGTATGTGTGTGTGTGTGTGTGTGTGTGTCATATTTTTCTTTACATGTAGCTACCAGCTATATACATCCAAAGGATAAAGGACAGAGAAATGTTGGTGGCTTTCAATATTTAGGTAACGGTTTGTAGTTACATTATTCAAAAGGAAGTTCTGATTGAATTTCAAGAGGTTTTCGGGTATTAAAAATTCCCCGACATTTTTATTTTTGGCGTATATTTCGGTGGTGTTTTCGCAAGGTAACTTGTCTAACTGCCTCAAACGGGTGGGGCTAGTGAAATCCTTGTTGAACTCATCGCAAGTCAACTGACTGGCTGTCATGTAGTTTAATCTGAGCGCTATGTGATGATAACTTTATATGTTACTGATGGGTAGTCATGTAGCTTGCTCTGCTTACTATATGATGGCGCCTACATTATTATTAATGGGGGCCCTCCACGTGGCGACCACCAGGCAACGTCCTCCTGGCACCCGTTGAGAGGCGGCTGAAGTGGGAGGCGGGAGGCGGGAGCCTCCACATAAATAATCCCCCCAATGAAAAAGAAAGCAATGCAGGAGTGCACTATCTTCAACAAAAGCATTAACAGCAGTAATGACGTCAGCTTGGAGATCATGCGTAGGATAACTCTTGCTAACAGGTGTTACTTTGGGCTGAGTAAGCAATTGAGAAGTCGAGCCCTCTCTCGAAGAACGAAAACTACACTCTACAAGTCTCTCATCATGCCTGTCCTAACATATGGCGCTGGAGCCTGGAAAATTTCCACCTCGGATGAGCGGATGCTTGGAGTCTTCCAGAGAAAAGTCCTACGCAAGATCTTTGGACCTATTTGCGTTGGTGACGAGTACCGAATAAGGTACAACCATGAGCTGTACGAGCTGTATAGCGATATTGACATAGTAAAGCGCATCAAAATACAGCGGCTGCGCTGGCTAGGTCATGTCGAGCGAATGGAAGAACACGCTCCAGCTAAGAAGGTGTTATATTCGGAACCTGCTGGAGGACGACGCAGAAGAGGAAGACCAAACCTCCAGTGGAAAGACCAAGTACAGGAGAACCTGACGGCGCTTGGAATTTCTAACTGGCGCCAGCTAGCGAAGAACAGAGATGGCTGGCGAAGCATGTTATTTTCGGCCTAAATCGATATTCGGTTGTTATGGCCACATAAATAAGCAAGTAAGTTTATATATATATATATATATATATATATATATATATATATATGTAGATTTATATATATATATATATATATATATATATGTATGTATATGTATATATATGTATATATATATATATATATATATATATGTGTATATATATATATATATATATATATATATATATATATATATATATATATATATATATATTTATATATATATATATATATATATATATATATATTTATATATATATATATATATATATATATATTTATATATATATATATATATATATATATATATATATTTATATATATATATATATATATATATATATTTATATATATATATATATATTTATATATATATATATATATATATATATATATATATATATATATATATATATATATTTATATATTGATGGCAAATTTTTACTGCCGGAAGAATTGCCAATTGCTTGCCGACAGGTGGGTACCGTTCGAATGAAAAATATTTTCGATATTAAATTTGTCATGCCTGGAATTGAACCCACGACCTACAGATCAGAAGGCCAACACACTAACCACTGATCTACGGCACCCACTTCTTATATATATTATATATACTAAATTGTGACTAGTGTCACAATCCATTAGATAACACAACTGAACAGGGGGAATCACAAGAGTGCAACCAAAAAGTTTTTGTTTTTTAATTTTATATATAAGTGAGCATTGTAATATTTTCGCATTGTCCACCAGACTTTGGAATTACAGAAACGTTTTGAATCAGCGAGAACTCAAATTAAACAGCTACCAAGAATTGACTATAATAAAGAAGAACAAGTGCAGCAATTGGAAAATAATTTCATCATTACTTGTATTCTATCATTTATTTCTACAATATTTTGTTAATATAATATTAGTTTTTATTAAAATAACAATCACTTTTTACTTTCGATTAAAATGGTTTAAATTTAGAAATTTTTAAATTACAATTTCAATATTAAATTTATACTTTTTATTTTATTATGATAATAGTATTTGTATTTATATGCACTTGCAATTGAATTACCTTCTAAAGTGATTAAAAATGTGGGTAACTTTATATAGGCGCTGGGAAAAAACTAACCACTTTCCCCTTGTACGTGTGAAAATGCATCTTGGTGAATGGACTTTACTGCATTGTTGCATTTGGATTAAAATTTATGCATAAATAAAAGGTGTATTAAAAAATCCATTATTTTTGTATTAAATTGAAGGTTTTATTTAGCATAGTTAGAATGATCCGATTTAGGTCAAATATGCATCGTTTTGTTCGATAACTTGTTGCCAAATTGAAGGTAATTTCATAATGCCACTCTCATAGAAACTCTCTTCCCTATTGGCAAAAAACTGGGACTGTTGATTTTCACTAGCTTCTTTTGAGGCGAATTTTTCAGCAGTAAAATCATAGCCATAGACATGAACAGGTAGTAATCACTTGGTGCCAGGTCCGGACTATAAGGTGGATGCATAAGAACCTCCCAACCGAGGCGTTGTCCTGATGGAACACAATTTCTCTCCTATTGGCCAAAGCTGGCCGCTTCTGGACGATTGCTTCCTTCAGACGGTCCAATTGTTGACAGTACAGGTCCGAATTAAGAGCTTGGCCGTAGGGGAGTAGTTCATAGTAAATGATTCCTTGCCAATCCCACCAAACACATAGCAAAACCTTCCTGACCGTCAATCCTAGCTTGGCCACCGTTTGCGCGGGCTAACCGCGATTCGACCACGACCGTTTTCGCTTGACGTTGTCGTAAGTGACCTACTTTTCATTACCAGTAACCATCCGCTTCAGAAATGGATCGATTTTGTTACGATTCGCAGATGGAAATTCGGTCCATGAGGTTTTTTGCGTTAACTTATGTGGCACCCATACATTTTTATATCCAGCCTTATTTAAATGGTTCCTAACGGTTTTTTGTGCAATGTTTAGCCCCAGAACAATAGAAACAATGCTTACATGACATGAACAACAACAATTGAATTGACATCAAAATTACCGGAACGGAATCGACGAAACCAAAATTGCACGTTATTGGCTTTTACAGTATCAGGACCATAAACACTATTCACATTTTCAGCCTTCTGGCTTGTGTTTTCGCGTTTCCGAAGAAAAACTGTAGAATATGGCGTATTTCCTCTTTACTGGTGTCCATCTTTAACGCGTGCTCAAACAATACTGAGTCAAGCAATCACAAGACTGCCTGAAAAGTTTATTTAGTACGAAATCCTATATTTCTAATGCCATCTAGCATAACCCGATCGCACTTATACAACGCGATATACAGATTACTCAAGCCATCTATTGGAAAAATATTGAATTTCTTTTTACTGCACCTTATATATAAATCTATTAAAATTTTTCTAAATTTATGTATATTTAGTTAGGAAACATACCCAGTAAGAACAGTCCCGGTAGGGTTACCTAGTACCATGACTGTCACGTAACGTTTTTGTATTTTCGGACACAATTTTTCAGTTCATAAAATAAAGGGTTTGATAACTCAAGAATTTCTTTATTTATTAATATCAACCATTCGGGTTGGTATGAATCTTAAGACTAATAACTTAACTAAGCTACCTCGTTCCCCGATTCAAAAACAAGAAATTAGATTTATCAGTAAAAACGGTAAGTGCAAATAGAAAAAGAAAAGTTGCAAAGCGAAAAGAAAAATTGTATGGGAAAATACATATGGCATTTTTATTGAAAATAGACAAATAGAGTTTTATGTTGCGTCTGGAACGTAACTTCTTCCCCCTTAGATAGCAGATTTTCCTGAAAAGTTATGTTTGTTTTTTTAATTCCGATTGGCTCTTTGAATTTGGAAATGAGTATCTCACATATTATGTACACGGTGATTTTTTAAGAGCCTTTTTTGATTAAAAAAAAAACACATAAAATTTAGAGAAATGTATGAAATCTTTATCGATAGAACGACCTATATAATTCAATATTTAAATATGATTTGATGTAAATGTTGATCGCGGTTGCGACTCAAATGGTTCATAAGCTGGGTCCAACTTTGGCATAGTCTCTCGAACATATCGAATGGTATCTCACGATTAAATTCTTCAATATTGGCTACCAGTGCGTCAACCACTGTGGGTTTGTCGCTATAGACATGAGTCTTAACATAGCCCCACAAAAAATAGTCTAAACGCGTTAAATCGCACGATCTAAGCAGTCAATTGATCGGCCCCAAACGTGAAACGTGTTCACCGAACTCGCCTCTCAATTGGTCCATTGTTTCGCGTGCTGTGTGGCATGTGGCACCGTCTTGTTGAAACCACATTTCACCCAAGTCCAGCTCTTCCATTTTGGGCAAAAAAAGAGGTTGTAATAATCACGCATCGCCATTCACAGTAACGTTCCTGCCTTCGTCATCTTTGAAAAAGTACGGTGCAATGATGTTACCGGCCCATCATCCAGGGAATGCCGGGAATTGAACCCACGACCTACAGATCAGAAGGCCAATACACTAACCACTGATCTACGGCACCCACTTCTTATATATATTATATTTACTAAATTGTGACTAGTGTTAAAAAGGATCCATTAGATAACACAACTGAACAGGGGGAATCACAAGAGTGCAACCAAAAAGTTTTTGTTTTTTAATTTTATATATAAGTGAGCATTGTAATATTTTCGCATTGTCCACCAGAATTTGGAATTACAGAAACGTTTTGAATCAGCGAGAACTCAAATTAAACAGCTACCAAGAATTGACTATAATAAAGAAGAACAAGTGCAGCAATTGGAAAATAATTTCATCATTACTTGTATTCTATCATTTATTTCTACAATATTTTGTTAATATAATATTAGTTTTTATTAAAATAACAATCACTTTTTACTTTCGATTAAAATGGTTTAAATTTAGAAATTTTTAAATTACAATTTCAATATTAAATTTATACTTTTTATTTTATTATGATAATAGTATTTGTATTTATATGCTCTTGCAATTGCATTACCTTCTAAAGTGATTAAAAATGTGGGTAACTTTATATAGGCGCTGGGAAAAAACTAACCACTTTCCCCTTGTACGTGTGAAAATGCATCTTGGTGAATGGACTTTACTGCATTGTTGCATTTGGATTAAAATTTATGCATAAATAAAAGGTGTATTAAAAAATCCATTATTTTTGTATTAAATTGAAGGTTTTATTTAGCATAGTTAGAATGATCCGATTTAGGTCAAATATGCATCGTTTTGTTCGATAACTTGTTGCCAAATTGAAGGTAATTTCATAATGCCACTCTCATAGAAACTCTCTTCCCTATTGGCAAAAAACTGGGACTGTTGATTTTCACTAGCTTCTTTTGAGGCGAATTTTTCAGCAGTAAAATCATAGCCATAGACATGAACAGGTAGTAATCACTTGGTGCCAGGTCCGGACTATAAAGTGGATGCATAAGAACCTCCCAACCGAGGCGTTTTCCTGATGGAACACAATTTCTCTCCTATTGGCCAAAGCTGGCCGCTTCTGGACGATTGCTTCCTTCAGACGGTCCAATTGTTGACAGTACAGGTCCGAATTAAGAGCTTGGCCGTAGGGGAGTAGTTCATAGTAAATGATTCCTTGCCAATCCCACCAAACACATAGCAAAACCTTCCTGACCGTCAATCCTAGCTTGGCCACCGTTTGCGCGGGCTAACCGCGATTCGACCACGACCGTTTTCGCTTGACGTTGTCGTAAGTGACCTACTTTTCATCACCAGTAACCATCCGCTTCAGAAATGGATCGATTTTGTTACGATTCGCAGATGGAAATTCGGTCCATGAGGTTTTTTGCGTTAACTTATGTGGCACCCATACATTTTTATATCCAGCCTTATTTAAATGGTTCCTAACGGTTTTTTGTCCAATGTTTAGCCCCAGAACAATAGAAACAATGCTTACATGACATGAACAACAACAATTGAATTGACATCAAAATTACCGGAACGGAATCGACGAAACCAAAATTGCACGTTATTGGCTTTTACAGTATCAGGACCATAAACACTATTCACATTTTCAGCCTTCTGGCTTGTGTTTTCGCGTTTCCGAAGAAAAACTGTAGAATATGGCGTATTTCCTCTTTACTGGTGTCCATCTTTAACGCGTGCTCAAACAATACTGAGTCAAGCAATCACAAGACTGCCTGAAAAGTTTATTTAGTACGAAATCCTATATTTCTAATGCCATCTAGCATAACCCGATCGCACTTATACAACGCGATATACAGATTACTCAAGCCATCTATTGGAAAAATATTGAATTTCTTTTTACTGCACCTTATATATAAATCTATTAAAATTTTTCTAAATTTATGTATATTTAGTTAGGAAACATACCCAGTAAGAACAGTCCCGGTAGGGTTACCTAGTACCATGACTGTCACGTAACGTTTTTGTATTTTCGGACACAATTTTACAGTTCATAAAATAAAGGGTTTGATAACTCAAGAATTTCTTTATTTATTAATATCAACCATTCGGGTTGGTATGAATCTTAAGACTAATAACTTAACTAAGCTACCTCGTTCCCCGATTCAAAAACAAGAAATTAGATTTATCAGTAAAAACGGTAAGTGCAAATAGAAAAAGAAAAGTTGCAAAGCGAAAAGAAAAATTGTATGGGAAAATACATATGGCATTTTTATTGAAAATAGACAAATAGAGTTTTATGTTGCGTCTGGAACGTAACTTCTTCCCCCTTAGATAGCAGATTTTCCTGAAAAGTTATGTTTGTTTTTTTAATTCCGATTGGCTCTTTGAATTTGGAAATGAGTATCTCACATATTATGTACACGGTGATTTTTTAAGAGCCTTTTTTGATTAAAAAAAAACACATAAAATTTAGAGAAATGTATGAAATCTTTATCGATAGAACGACCTATATAATTCAATATTTAAATATGATTTGATGTAAATGTTGATCGCGGTTGCGACTCAAATGGTTCATAAGCTGGGTCCAACTTTGGCATAGTCTCTCGAACATATCGAATGGTATCTCACGATTAAATTCTTCAATATTGGCTACCAGTGCGTCAACCACTGTGGGTTTGTCGCTATAGACATGAGTCTTAACATAGCCCCACAAGAAATAGTCTAAACGCGTTAAATCGCACGATCTAAGCAGTCAATTGATCGGCCCCAAACGTGAAACGTGTTCACCGAACTCGCCTCTCAATTGGTCCATTGTTTCGCGTGCTGTGTGGCATGTGGCGCCGTCTTGTTGAAACCACATTTCACCCAAGTCCAGCTCTTCCATTTTGGGCAAAAAAAAAGGTTGTAATAATCACGCATCGCCATTCACAGTAACGTTCCTGCCTTCGTCATCTTTGAAAAAGTACGGTGCAATGATGTTACCGGCCCATCATCCACACCAAACAGTGCATTCTTCAGTGCATTGGCAGTTCTTGCAATGCTTCTGGCTGCTCTTCACACCAAATACGGCAATTTTGATTGTTCACGTATCCATTCAACCAGAAATGAGTTTCGGCACTGAACACAATTTTCCGATAAACAAATGGATCTTCATCCAACTTTGCCAGCGTCCATTCACCAAAAGTTAGCCGTTGTGGTAGGTCGTGTGGCTTCAATTCTTGCACCAGCTGTATTTTAAAAGGTTTTACAGCCAAATCATTTTACGGTCATTAACAACACTGGCGGATACAGCTGCGATATTTTCCTCTATCCGCACTCTACGTATGCCTGTTGGTGGTTTAATGTCCAACAATGTACATAAATTTGGTTCACAATATTCCGAATAGCCGCCTCAGAAGGTCGCTATGAAGAAGTGCACTATGTAATTTCTTAACCGAGAATTTTGATAATAAAATTCAATAATCTGCAAGCATTGTTCGTTTGAAAGTCGATTTATGGATAAATTATAGACCAAACTGAACATGTTTGACAGTAACATGTTACACGAAAACAGCTGAGTTGCCAAAAAGAAAGTTGAGAACAAATCACCCTGTATCACGGTGAAACTTTAATGTTATCAAAAACGAATTTTTTTACATGTCTATGACAGCCAAAAACTCATTCATTTTCCCTATAATTGTTTGGTAATTTTTATCCGGTAAGTGGAAACATATGGCATGTATTGAAAATTTATCTATAAAAATTATAAACGATTGTTTACTGTTAACGTGAGTGTCTTTATGAATAATTTCCTTCACTATGTTATGTGTTTCTGTGTGTTGAAATTTGGCATTGATAGGATTTCGGTAATATTTCCCTAAATAATTAAAGTTTGTTGCAATTTATTGAACTCATGATCATTTAGTTCAGGGTATATTGCGACTTTTCCTCTCTCCATATGCCTTCGGACTATATTGATAACGTTATCAGAAATGATATCCTGCTTGTCAATAAAAACTAGTTTATTGTTAAAAATGTTTATTGCTTCAGTTTCCTTACTTTCTACTAAAATTATTTGTTTTTTTTTAACGATTTACAACCGGATTGCGAAATAATCTTTAGCATTTTCCATTTGGGAATGAATAGTTTCGTCTTCTACTGATTCATTGTGGTTATTATCATTTACTCTTAATATTAAATTAAAGGGTTATCCATTTTGCGGTTTCAAAAGTAAATGTAAATAAAACACATATAAAATATTTTTTATCATATTTTTTTTTTATTATAAAGTTTGAACATTATGTGTGAAATACTACATCATTTAAATGACCACCACGTGAATTGTTGCAAGCATCGATTCTTTTGAGGTAATTTTCGACCACTTTTTGACACATATTGGGCGGTATCTCAGCCATAAGGTGACGAATGTTGGTTTTTAGGTGCTCAAGAGTTAAAGGTTTATCTGCATAAACACGGTCTTTCGCGTAGCCCCACAAAAAAAAGTCAAGAGGTGTCAAATCGCATGATCTTGGTGGCCACTTGATAACGCCACGACGAGAAATTACGCGGCCAGAAAATTTCTCTTGCAATAAAGCCATATTCGCTCGAGTTGTGTGGCATGTGGCACCGTCTTGTTGAAACCACATATTCTCTAAGTCGTATTCTTCAATAGCAGGCAAAAAAAGTCGGTTATCATATGACCATAACGCTCCGAATTGACGGTGACAGTCGTTCCATCGTCGTTTTCGAAGAAGTAAGGTCCAATCACACCTCCGGACCAAAGAGCGCACCAAGCAGTGACTTTTTGTGGATGTAGTGGCCTCTCTTTAATTACTTGAGGATTCTCAGAACCCCAAATACGACAATTTTGTTTGTTAACATACCCACCGAGTGAGAAATGTGCTTCGTCGCTGAAGAAAATTTTGTTCGAAAAATCGCCGTCCACCGCCTGTTGTTCAAGCACCCATTCGACGTATCTACGACGTTGTGAATGGTCAGCTGGCTTCAGTTGTTGTGTGAGCTGGATTTTATATGGATGTAGGTGTAGATCCAAATGCAAAATACGCCATAATGTGCCGTAAGACAGTCCTAATTCCTGAGAACGACGAGGAATCGACACATTCGGGTCTTCGGCAACACTTTCACTTACAGCAGCGATATTTTCGGTGGTACGAGCGAAACGATGATGCACAGGCCTTACAATATCTGTACCCGATCCAGTCTCTTCATATTTCTTCACAATTTTGCCAATTGCTTGCGTAGTTGGACGATTATGTAAACCATAATCTCCTCTTAAAGCACGATATGTGGCTGTGGCAGAATCACCATTTTTGTAGTAGGTTTTTACAATTTTAATGCGTTGTGCGATAGCTAAACGATCCATTTTCGCAAATGTCAGACTTTGAACTGAAAAAGAAAGAAATTGTTTTAACAACTCAGTTTGACAGATGTCGAATTCTAGCCCTATACTTTTGAAACCGCGAAATGGATAACCCTTTATCTTCTTGGGAGTGGTTAGTTTGGACTTCAAGCGATTCTGACTCCCCTACATTGTTTATTTCGTCATATATACATTCATTTTTCTTAATAATTGCATTTTTTTGGAAGTCCGCTGGTTGTACTTCTGATTCTGTCCTAATGTTATATTTTCCTTTAAAATCTTCCTCGGTTAAATACTTTATTTCATTATTTTCTGTGTTTATTCTGCTTAGAAAATCGGAAATCTTTTTGCCTTCCCTTTTATATATTCACCTTTGCAAGTAGGGGCGTTAGTTATGATGCCTTTGAGTTTTTAAAATGCTGAAATGTAACTAGTGTCTTTCATATTGACGTTTTGGCCTTTCTTTAAAAACTTTGTCATTAAAAAATAAATATGTGGCACTTAAAGCCCCATAGGGCTCATTGGCCGAGCTTCTCTTCCATTACTGTTGTGCGTCTTAAATTTTGGACAGTATTAGAATGGACCTACTTATTTTAGCTGGTTCCGAACGGCAGAACACTTGTGACATCACTTTTTCTAAGCTTTGTCACAGAGTTCTTTAAGAAGCTTTTTCATGGCAAGTTGTTACTGTCGGAAGAATTGCCAATTGCTTGCCGACAGGTGGGTACCGTTCGAAAGAAAAATCTTTTCGATATTAAATTTGTTATGCTTCAGCCGGGGATTGAACCCACGACCTACAGATCAGAGGCCAACACACTAACCGCTGAGCTACGGCACCCACTTTGTCATTGGATGGGCTAATTTAGCGTAATCTTTGATAAATTTCCTATAAAAACCTGTCATTCCTAAGAATGATTTTCTTTTCTTTTGGGTGTTTGGTAGTTTTAAGTTTTGAATAATTTCTATATTTTTTTGGGTCAGGTTTATCACCCTTTGCTGTGAGGAGATGACCGAGAAATTGTGATTCTTTCTTCAGAAAGTCACATTTATCGATTTGGATTTTAAGCTTAGCCTTTCTCAAGGTTGTAAATATTTTTCTAAGCTTAATTACGTACCCCTCTAATGAGCTACTAAATACAAGGATGTCATCCATATAAACAACATATATTTTATTAATGATTTGTCTCCAAACAGTGTTCATCAACTTTTGGAAGGTGGAAGATGCATGTTTCAATCAGAATGGCGTTCGAATGAATTCGTAATGTACAAATGGAGTTGAAAATGCAGTCTTTTTTCTATATTCCTTTTTACCACTACTTTGTGGAATCCCTTTGCAAGATCCAATGTTGTGAAATATTAGGCCTTACCAAGTTTATCCACTCTATTGTTAAGATTGGGAATAGGGATTTTGTCAGCAACAGTGTACTGATTTAACTTACGATAATCTATCACTACTCTCCATTTTTCTCTATTTGAATTACTGGATTTTTTGGAACAATCCACAAAGGACTGTTATATGGTGAATTTGATTCCCGAATAATGCCGCTATCCAGCAATTTCTTTTATTGGTCTTTCAATTTCAGTCTCATGAATGGCAGGGTATCTATATATTTTCGAATATAAAGTTGTTGTGACAATTTCTTGTTCAATTTAATGAGTTACCGATAAAATATCTCCTTTGAAAAATAATTCTTGAAATTCGGATAATAAATTTATTATTTATTCGTTTTCTTCACAATTTAAATGGTTAAAGTTAAAACTTTGTAAAACGTTCCTTTTGTTATTAATCTCTCTAGTGTATAAATATTTTCGTATGGAAATGGATGTTTTGTTTTTTCGAACAATATTTTATTATTAAAAATTATAATAAAATTTTCACTGATATATATTTTAGCTTTAAATGGGCCTAAAAAATTTCGGCCAATTATAGGGTCATAGTCTTTATTTTTAAAATCCACTATTTTCCATGAAATAGATCCTATTGCAGCGAATTGTTTTGTTATTGGCGTTACCACGAAATATTTTACTTCATTCATGCCATTAAGGGTTCTGAGTTGTTTCAATCATTTCTGATGTTCGTACCCTATTAAGAAGCTTGGTTTAATAATGCTGGTATTTGCTCCGATATCTATAAGACATTTAATATTTTACTTGCCAATGGTAGGGACTGCTATCGGTAATCTGAATTTTGTGCTATTATAAGAAAATTTACCTAATCCTCTTTTTTATCTATCTTTTGTATGGTGTCTACTTCCATATACTTAGAATATCCTGAAGTTATATTAGAAATTACACTCATGTGGGAATTTCTAGGAAATATACCGCGAAAATATGCATGTAAGCTAAAGTGACCTGAAGTTGCCTAAGTGGAAAAGCTATGGATTAAAATATATAAATAAAAGCGAAGCGGTTTCGTTGTTTCATTACAAGTTTTATTGTGCACATATGTATAAATATTTAAAAAAAATTAAATAAATATATCCATTTCCATTAATTGCGTTAAAAATATTTTCAAGTGAGTTCAATTGAACCACGAGTTCTTCGGTAGGTTTTGATAAACCTCAGGTGATTTACCCATGTATAACTTGAATCAGCGCCATCCTGAACCGCAATCACCGTGCTGGCTCCTGCAATAATTATGCTGACATTGTCGTCAACTTCAAAACAATCTAATCCGAGCTCTGTTAATAAGTAAATTTAAACAGTTCAATATTTCCATACAATAACAAACGATTTTTTGTTACCATTAACTGCAATTTCCGAGCTTTGTTGATGCAACAATATAGCAACGATGTGCTTACTTTCTCTTCGCTGAACCCGCTCTTCCCGAAGAGCTTTCCCACCAGATACTCGGCAAACAGTTGGCACAACCCCACGCTTCAATTTAAGTTTGACGCAAGGTCTGGAAAATTAGGAACATATCAGAAATGCGAATGCTGCGAAAATAAAATAAATAAATTTTACCCGTTTCATATTGCTTGAGGTTTATAAAATCATAATCTGCGAAATAGTCTTTGCAAATCACACTATTTTTGTGGTTGAAAGGACTTAATCACCGGCAGAAACTAATCCACTGCACACTTCATTTATAAAAATCACATTTTTTCAATCAAAATTGTTCTAGGTAACCGCGTACTATACAAATGCAAGAATTATACAAATTTATTTGCCCTTTTCGCTTAATTTTCATTTCGTTTATGACGTCAGCATACGAACAGTCGACTGTCAAACTCAAACCAAAAAAGATAACTGTACACTCAGGGCGTAATCTGTATTTCTATCATTCTTGATTTTGCCTATAAGCATTGTTTTGCTTGTATTGGCCATTATTATTTTGATGCATTTGTCGAGTATAAGTTGGATTACTAGTATAGTTGTTACTTTTCTGTTGGCTATTTCCCCAACTCTCACTAATGTTCGCACCCATTTCAGCCTTGGTACGGCTGGCTCTCTCTCTGACTCCTATCGTTACCTCTAAAGGTCTTGGGTTAATATGTCGAAAGTTTTGATTAAATTGATTTGTTTCTTATGGAAATCGGAAATTGCCACTTGTTTGTGTTTCGAAATGAGAGTAGTTTTAATTAGAAAGTTTTTTGTGCTTATAGGAAATCACTCTACTGTCATATAGCAGCTTTAATTTATTTCGTTATTACTATTTCGTTTAAGCTTAAATTGTCATTAAGGTGTGCTCAAATCGGACCATCTATTTTTTCCAATAATATGTTTACTAAGTCTCTGTCCACATTTTCTGGTCTGTAAATTCCGGAATTTAGTGGGTCGGATAAATAAATATCATTAATATCGAACTTGCAATTTTCAAAAACATTAAATAGTTCTTTTAAATTTCTTACTTTAATGGTACGGCAAAGGTTGAAAATTTCTGCATACGTTTTCCTTGGCTTCGATTCCTGTAGAATTTTTGATTTAACTTCGTCAAATGAAGCGCCGTTTTGTAGTTCTCTCACTCGTCGGTGAGTGTTGCCTTGAATCTTTTCGTCTGACACGATCCTGAGGCAAAACTCTATTAGGTTGGCGTTTGTTCCAAATTTGCTTCAACGGCATTTGTAAATGCCTTTGAGTTATGGTTCCCTGAAAGCGGTTTCAAACGCCGAAATTGATCGATGACGTCCTTTGCGGACATATTGAATCGGTATTCTTCCGATTCTCCCTGTTGTTTTTGTTGTTGTTGTTGTTCTGCTGCTGCCAGCTGCTGGTTTTGCTACAAGATGTTCCTCAATTGCTGCCGCAGCACCATTTCGGCTAATTTCTTTTGTAAATTTTCCATCGTTCCTGGTTTCTCATAGCTTTCAAAACGTTGTTGTCATTGTTTTTTTTTTTTCTTTCGGCATTAATGAAGGAGAATTATGTAATTTGCAAGCCGATTTCGTTTATTCCCATTATTAATAAAATTAAAACCAAATAAAACTAAAATGCAATGCAATTTTTGTGAACTTTTCTTAAATATACACAATGAGAGAGCTATCCGAATATTAGCAAACTCGAGTTAGGTGAAAACAAAGCTGTCAGACTATCAGCCGTTAGCTATATTCTGGTTATTGTGAGTGACACGAATATTGGCAGCATCGCAACGAATGACAACAAAAAGAAATGAGTAATATTGTGCTGGTTATCACCAACGAGAAAGAAAGTGAAGAATCTCGATAAAGGAAGATTCTGGATTGTTGCCACAGAGTATAAATAAAGCCAGTTGTTGACAAATGAAACCAATTAAATTCCGAACATTGGTACAGTATCAGAGCCAAAAGTTGAAAGTACATTAAAGGAGTATTGTAAATAGTTGATTGTAAATAGAGTTGATTAAATAAATTGTTGCTGTATATAGTTGTACAAAATAAGTGTTGCAATTATTATTGACAGAATCCAGTGATCAAAGAAGGTTGATTCAAATAGAATTAAATGTTCACAAAATAAAAACATAACAATTGGTGTCAGAAGTGGGATTCTGTTAAAATGGTGAAAATTGACCAAATGAAAGTGGGCAAGCTTAAAAAGCTGTTGTTAGAGATGAATCTATCGTCATCAGGTACAAAAGCAGAACTGCTGGTGAGACTAATAGCCTAGACAGACGGCAGCCAAATTCCGGATTACCGGCGCACTTAATTCGAATAAAATAATGACCTGACAGGCGGCAGTATTGCGGATTAACTAAACGTCTGATTGCTGTTTTATTAGGTTTGTCCGCTTACATTACTATCACTATCAATTTCTGTCATCTATCACTCTCGATATGAGAAAATCTACAAGAAGTATGTGAACTGAAAACTATCAGAAACTTGTAAATTGACATTCACCGTTCGTAATTGACAGCTGGATTTATTTGTTCGCCAACACTTTTCATGTTGAAAACTGTTAACAGTTGTTGAAAGTTTTTTGTTAGCGAACATACCTAATATTTTGTAAAATTCACAATAGACAATTTTCTGCAATGTTGCCATCGCAAATTGCCCTAATCCTCTTTTATTTTGAGAATTAACTCATAGAGTTTATGCGGATTAGCTGCAGTTAATGCCCGAGTTAATTCGAATTAACTCGGTAATCCGGAATTAGGCTGCCGTCTGTCTAGGCTATAAGGCAAGCTATCTAGGCAAAGGGTATTAATGTAGAAGAACATGAGTTTTTTGAGGAAGCCGAGATACATGCAATTGTGCACGCTGAGGAAGAGAGCAACATAGATTCGAGTGGTCAATTCATGGAATTCATGAAATCCATGATGCAACAACAGCAGCAGCATCAGCAAGGAATTAATGCGAAGAAAATTGCATCTCGTCATGAACGCGTTATTAGTGAATTGCGTATAGAAATCAAGAAAGTTCGTCTCGCCAAGAAAACGTCATTGGAGAATTCCAGAAGACAATTAACTACAAACTTCAAGAAATTTCTGGGGCTATTAATGAGAAAGTTGCAGAACTAAAACAACATGTAGATGAATTTTTTGGAACTATTAATGAAAAAGTCACGGATCTGAAGGAACATGTAGATGACTTGGAAGATAAGTTCGAGAAATCACATCACGAACTCAATCAACTAAAAATAAATGGACCAGCCGTATCAGTGATTAGATATTCAAATACAATCAAATTAAAGCCACCAACATTTGACGGAAGCACGCCATTCAATATCTTCAAGCTTCAATTCGAGGCAACAGCTTCGAAGAATCAATGGGATGATAGCGACAAGACCGCTGCTTTAATAGTGGCATTAAAGGGCAATGCGTCAGAAGTATTGCAGATGGTTCCAGAGAATGATGGTGGTAGCTATCAATAACTGATGGAGACACACCAGCGGAAATATGGAAATTAATATAAGAGTCAATTGCACCGAGTGGAATTAAGATCGCGAGTGCAACTGAGTAATGGGAGCCTTCAGGAATTCACTTCCGATATTGAGCGCTTATGTCATCTAGCGTTCTCCGGTAATTCGGTAGAATTCATTAAGAAAATAAAAATAGAGGTATTCATAGATGGTATACGCGACGGAGAGACTAAGCGTGCCCTAGTCATGTCACCAAGGAATACATATGCTGAAACAGTCACAGTGCCTTGACGTTTGAAGCCGCCACATTGATGTGTCGACCAATGCCACGGGTACGCCAACCAGAGACAGAAACATCAGATCTGGTTGAAGCAGTGTGTCATACATTCAAATCCGTAGTGCAGCCTGAAGCAAGAACAACAAGGCGACATGAAAAGAAATTTACTGGTAAGTGATTTATTTGCGACAAACCAGGACACATGGCACGTTACTAACGTCTACGACGAAAGCGATCAAGATCGAATTCTCCAGGTAGACAAAAGAAGGAGAATAAAGTGGGCAGCGATCGCTCCACTAACACAAATCCATCACTAAACTGATCCATCCATCGGTGATTTAGGAACAGATGAATATGGATTATGGGACAGGTAAGTTGTGGGTAGTGGAAGCGGATATAGAAATAATGCATAAAAACATCATACTTGGTAGGACATTAGTGGAACCTAAAGAAAATTGAATGGTACCGGTGCGAATAATAAATTCAACTAATACATCTACAGTTGTGAAGAAAGAAATGGTGATTGGTTATTGCCAGGAAGTTACTGCCGTAGTAGACTGCGAAAAGGGTTCGTCGATGAAAAGTGGAAGATCAGGAACTGGCAGCGCGGAAATAAAAGCACAGATGAAAGAATGTGCAGGTGCGATCACCGAATAAAAAAAAAGGCTTTACAACTATTGGAGAAGTACAGTTCAATCTTTTCTTCAAATGGAAAAACTGGAGGACGAACAACCATCGTCAAACATCACATTGACAAAGGTGATTCTAGACCAATTCCTCAAGCACCACGATGAATTCCTCAAGCCAAAAGAGATGAAGCCATTAAGCTGATTTCCGATATGCAGAAACAAGGTGTTATTGAATCATCAGCGAGTCCATGGAGTTCGCCAGTTGCGCTGGTAAAGGGTTTCCGGCCTAAGTAAGCCTAACGTAACCTAACCTATATAGAGCAAAGCACAATTTTCTGAGCTTTGTGTCACAGAGCTTCTTGCTTACTGCTGCTGCCTTAAGAATTGCCAATTGTTTGCCAACAGGTGCATATGATTCGAAATAAATGTCCTTTATATATAAAAATTGAGTTTCCACAGCCTGAAATCGAATTCACAACCTAAAGATCAGTACGTGAACGTGAACATATAAAGATATAGTGCATTTTTATATATATCTTTAGCAATTAACAAAATAACAACATCAAAATCAGTTTGTTTCTCCAAAATGACAAGAGAGAAATATATAAAAGAGAGTGAACTATAAATTTTTCTTATTTCAAAAAATTGCAGCCTTGGTAGTGAAAAGCAAATATTGTATGAATGTATTGGGATTATGGACTCGCTGTTCTTGCTGGGTCTCAAAGAACTGCAGTTATTCTCTTTTTAAGTCGTTAGTTGACTAACACAAAAAAGAGTGACTTGACGTATTGTTATTTATGTGGCCATAACAACCGAATATCGATTTAGGCTTATTGTATTATACCGTAATCACTCACAACATGAAGACATGAATTATTCAATGTGTTTCTTCTTATTTTATTAATTAATCATAAATTTATTTGCGGGGTCATAGATTGAAAACCCCTGTCTCTTAAATTTAAACCTACTAGTTTACCGTATATTATTACTAATTTTTTATGTTTGAATTCCTCTCCCATGAACTTGTTAAATATCTCTTATATCTCTCCCATGAACTTGTTAAATATCTCTTACACGCCTGTGTGTAATAAGTTGAACCGTTAGATCAATAATGATATTTCTATTTCTCTTTAAGCTTTGTACTAATGAAAATGTAAATTGAATTTAATATAATAAATCAGTACTACTGATGCCAACCAAATGGATCACATTGCTTCGTTCTCAATTCATAATCGTTTAATTCAATTATAGAACTGTCGGCTATTTTGCTATTTGTATTATTTCGCGTTTGAGAACAACTCTTCTTGATCCTACAATATTGTATATTGTACAGCATTTACTCGTGTCACGACGATCGACCGGTATGCATTCTAATTCGGGCTTTGAGTTCTGTCTAATCAACGTGTCATTCCGCACCGTATGTTATTTTTATGAGCAAAATCTAACATTATAATATATATTCTGTATTATAATTATATTTGTATTCTTGGCAATAAAACGAAG
This sequence comes from Megamerina dolium, assembly GCA_963854835.1. NCBI lineage: Eukaryota > Metazoa > Arthropoda > Insecta > Diptera > Megamerinidae > Megamerina > Megamerina dolium. The sequence continues at coordinate 48,996,457 of OY978525.1, forward strand.
TGATTTTATTATTCTCCTATTATACTCCTATATAAAGAATATAAAGTACAATAAAGTGGCAAAATTATAATCATTCCCGCTAAAAGAACATAAATCTAGAAATATTTGAAAAACTGCTGTTAGCCAAACTCAGACCTCATTTTGAAAAACGTGACATAATTCCTCAGCACCAATTTGGATTTCGCGAAAAACATGGGACGATCGAGCAGGTCAATAGAATTACCAATGAGATACGGAAAGCATTTGAATACAAAGAGTATTGTTCAGCTTATTCCTCGATGTTGCTGAGGCATTTGATAGAGTGTGGCATGAAGGGCTAAAGTATAAAATAAGAAAACTTCTACCAGAAAGCTCCCACCAAATACTAGAATCATACCTAGATAACCATCGTTTTGTTGTAAAATATAAAGACTTTTCCACAGAAGAATTCAATTTAAAAGCCGGAGTTCCACAGGGTAGCGTTCTTGGCCCCATTCTATATGTATTATATACTTCCGATATACCAACAGATGCACGGTTGTTGACATCTACATTTGCTAACGATACTGCTATTCTAAGCCGTAATCGAAACCCAATTAAGGCATCCACAGATTTAGGGGAGCATTTAGTACTTGTTGAAAAATGGTTATCTAACTGGCGCATAAAAGTTACTGAGTCCAAATGTAAACATGTAACGTTCACACTTAACAAAAGCACATGCCCGACAGTTACACTAAATAATATCGCCATAACTCATACAAATGAAGTCACCTACCTAGGGATACACTTAGATAGACGGCTTACATGGCGCAAGTACATCGAGCAAAAAGAACTCAGATGAAATTAAAAGCTTCTTGTCTGCACTGGCTCATCAATTTCAGATCACCATTAAACTTGAAATACAAGGTCCTACTGTACAACAGCATAATAAAGCCAATTTGGAGTTACGGAATTCAATTATGGGGGAACACTTGTAATAGTAATATTGAAATCATACAGATATCTCAGTCTAAAATGTTAAAGATGATAACTGGTGCAAATGAATGACTTAAATATCCCAATGGTAGAAATTGAAGTTAAAAATACTAGACAAAAATATACTAGAAGATTACAAAGACATCCAAACACACTAGCAAGAACCTTACTCAATACCTGCTATACTTCGCGCCTTCGAAGAAAGGACCTGCCTTCCAATAAAAAGAATAGCATCGTACAAAAAACATTGCTCTAGATAATAATGAGCTACTGTTGTTGAATTAGATTAAGATTTTAAAACTTATTGTTAGATTCTTTAGGAATAGATTCAATAAATAAAGAAAATGTATAATAAAAAAAAAAAAGAAATATTAAACAACAAATAAGAAAAGTGAGAACGAAAAAACAAAAACGAATAACTGCATATGTACACACATATGTACATACAAGTGGGTAGGTAGGTAGGTAAGGTGGCTGTCATGTGACGCACTTAGACCAGTTATAGTCCATTGTGATACCACTGAACTAATCCTAATCCTACTGGGTCCTCCTTAAACCATCCTTACGATTTGATAAACTTTTTTTTTTGTTTTTTTGTTAGCTTATTTTTTTTTATTGAATCTTTCTTAAATACAAGAAACTAACAATAAGTATTCAAATCTTACAAACTAAATAAAACTATGTGATATCCCCTACGTCACAATTTGGTGAGTCGCGAGATGTAGCAATTTTACAGCATATTCAGTGTGTCTTTTCTTTTTAATCGACGATGCCCCTTGCTCAGCAACAATTGCCTAGCAAGGGGATTCGGATGATTGTGTAATTTTTGAATGTAGCTTCTGCAAGACATTGCAACTTCCTCAGAAATTGTGGATACATTTAAATCTCGATGGATGTTAACGTTCCTCATATACCAAGGCGCGTTTACAATAATTCGCAGACACTTGGATTGTATTCGCTGCAATTTTTCGATATTAGAGGGAGATGCGGTGCCCCAAAACTGAATACCATAAGTCCAGATTGGTTTCAGGATTGCTTTATATAATAGCACTTTGTATTCAAGATTCAACTTTGATCTTTTGTGTAACAGCCACCATAACTGATTCATTTTAAGCTTGATCTGAGTTTTCTTTGCCTCTATATGATTTTTCCATGTCAGCCTTCTGTCGAGGTGAATACCCAAGTACTTTGTTGAGGAACATTGTGGAACTGATTGGCCATTAATTTTAAGTGGGGGACATGTATCTAGCCTTAGCGTGAAGGTTACATGTACGCTCTTTGATTCATTGACTTTTATACGCCATTTGATAAACGATAATATCTTTGTTAAGTTTATTAGTAGAAATGATGACAGATTGATAGGCCTATAATCTCATGGATTAACTTATGTGATCTTGTCGGTCCCAGGTCCTCACAGTCCAATGTATATTGGTTTTTGTGATGACGCCTAGAATTTCCGATTCGCAGTCAAGACCATTTTCCCGGTAGCTATTGCCGTACCATTGTCTGAGCTACCGGGAAAGTGTGTGTCAAAGAGTAAGTTAAGAGATTCATTACTAGATTCCGTCCGTCTTATCATATTTCTGCAGATATCTAATGGATGGATGACAGAATTTTGCTTAATCGAGACGCTTCTGTGGTGTGCTCAATGTTACCACAAAATAACCTCCAAGAGGTTCTTTTCGCTTTTCGCAGTTCTTCTTACACGTTCTTAACTTTTCATAGTACCAATTCCACCCTCTTTCTTCACGGGAAGATTTCGCTCTATTGCTTGCTACATTCCGCTCGTAATAGCTTGAATTCAGTGGACAACCATGGTGATTCTTCTGCCCCTATTATTAGTTTTTGGACATGATTTATTAATCGAGTAAACGACTACATGCATTTGTAAACAACTTGACAAGGTTATCCAAGGCATGGATATTATGTAGATGGAAAGGTGGATTCATAAGATTTTTCTTAAGCTCGTGTAAATACATCTGCCAGTTTGCTTTCCTAAGATTCCTAGTTATAATAGTTTTGGGTGATTCCTCCTGAATCGAAATCTCAATATAACGATGGTCTGAGAATAAGTGCTCATTGTTGAAAGTCAGAGACCAAGATAATATCTGTCACTTCTAGTCGATTGGGCGTTATAAAAGTAGGTTTTGAACACCGATGTGCGAAATAAAACGAGATAAGCAGATACCTCTTCTTGCTCTTCTCCCAGCTTCATTGTTACGTCTTCATTGCTGTAATTTTAGATCAAGTAAACAATCCACTGTGATTTAACAATCATACAAGACCTGATTTTACCTGAGCAGTTAGCAGCATAGCAAACCACATATGCTACCTCAATTCACCCATGGCTCCTGAATGAGGACAAAGTCTGGTTGATCATCCTCCAAACGATTCAGGAGTTCAGCCGAAGATGCTTGTGACGAAGGTTTATCTACAGAAGACGTACTCATCATCATAATTATCATCATCCAGCTATTTGTGTCCACTGTTTAACATAGGCCTCCTCCTTATTTTTCCAATTTTCCCTATCCTGCACTGTCTTTATACAGTACCTAGATATTCTCTTGATGTCGTCACTCCATTTTGTAGGTGATCTACCAATCTTTCTCTTGTCTTCTCGTGGTCTCCATTCAAGAATTCTTTTTGTCTGTCGATTGTCTGTCATGCGTGAGACATGGCCAGCCCATCGCCACTTTGTCTTAGTTATTATTTCAATTACGTCAGCCACTTTTGTTTTCTTTCTCAAAGCCGTATTTGTTATTCTATCTCTTCTTGTTACTCCAATCATTCATATTTCCATCCACTAATCCATGGTCTGGTGGTGTTTTCGCAAGGTAACGTGTCTAACTGCCTCAACCAGGTGGGGCTAGCGCAATCCTTGTTGAACTCATCGCAAGTCAACTCACTGGCTGTCATGTAGTTTGATCTGAGCGCTATGTGATGATACCTTTATTTGTTAATGAGGGGTAGTCATATAGCTTGCTCTGCTTACTCTGTGATGGCGCTTTCATTATTATTAATGGGGGCCCTCCATGTGGCGACCACCGGGCAACGTCTTCCTGGCACCCGCTGGGAGGCGGCTGAAGTGAGTGGCGAAAATCTCCTCGGTTAGAGGTTGTGCGTTGGGTTTGGGACCCGCCACATAAAAAACCCCCCCAATGAAAAAAACTAAAATGCCTCGGATAAGGACTACCGCTTTTGTTGATGACCCCCGCAAACGAAAAAAGGACAATGATTTACGGATATGCACCTGGAATGTCCGATCCCTTTATAGGGAGGGTGCCTCTATCCAGCTGGTTGATGTCCTCGAAAAATACAGAGCTGACATCACCGCTCTCCAGGAAATGCGATGGACAGGACAGGGCTGCTCCAAAAGAGCGTCCTGTGACATCTACTACAGTTGCCATGCTGAAAGGCACGAATTAGGATGTGGATTTTTGGTCAGCAAGAGACTACGACATCTTGTCTCACAGTTTACGCCTGTGAACGAACGGCTGGCCACAATCCGCATCAAGGCAAAATTTTTCAACATCAGCCTTATATGTGCCCACGCTCCGACGGATGAGAAGGACAATGTGACCAAGGAGAGCTTCTTTCAGCGCCTCGAAGAAGCTTATGACCGCTGCCCCCGCCACGATATCAAAATCGTGCTTGGCGACAAGGAAGGTACCTTTGGTCCAACTGTCGGAAAATTCAGCCTCCACCAAAACACCTCCGATAACGGAATGAGGCTGATCGACTTCGCCGCAGCACGAAACATGGTAATTGGTGGTACCAGATTCCAGCATCTCGACATCCACAAAGCGACATGGCTGTCTCCAGATCATCGTACAAGAAACCAAATTGATCATGTGGTGATTGACGGAAGGCATGCTTCCAGTGTGATGGACGTGAAATCGATCCGTGGTGCCAACATCGACTCGGATCACTACCTTGTTGCAGCTAAGGTGCGCACACGCCTATGTGTCGCAAATAACAAGAGAAGTCCCACACAGAGAAAGCTCGACGTCAGTAAGCTGCAATCACCAGAGACAGCAGATGCATTTTCCACTCGACTATCGGATCTGCTTATGCAGAACACACCCCCACTTGATGATACATGCGCACGGTGGACACATATATCCCACTCCATGACTACTGCTGCCGAGGAGGTAATCGGTTACTACCGGCCTCTGAGGAATGAGTGGTATGATCAGGAGTGTCGCGACGCTACCGCAGAGAAAGACGCCGCCTACAGAAAAACCCTGCGTGCAGGAGTAACGCGAGCTGTTAAGGAGCGGTATAGAGAGAAAAGGAGTGCAGAGAGACGTCTTTTCAGGCGCAAGAAGAGGGAGTTGGAGAGACGCGAGTGTGAGGAGATAGAGATGTGCACCGACAAGAATGAGACTCGAAAATTCTTTGAAAAGATCAAGCGCCTAAGTGGAGGTTTAAATCCCGGAGCCTCTTCTTGTCGTGATGGAAATGGGAATCTGGTTACGGATGTCCAGAGTGTACTGAGCCTATGGAGGGAACACTTCTCCACGTTACTGAATGGCCATGCTACGAACAATTCCGCCAGTGGAGGAGAATGCCCGATAACCCCAATTACAGATGATGGTGTTGATGTTCCACCACCCGACTATGACGAGGTTGAAACGGCCATTTTAAGGCTGAAGAACAACAAAGCTGCAGGTGCTGATGGCCTGCCTGCCGAGTTGTTTAAGACCGGAGGCGATGAGCTGCTCACCCGCATGCACCAGCTCATAAGCAGAATATGGTCGGATGAAAGCATGCCTGATGATTGGAGGCTCAGTGTTCTCTGTCCTGTACATAAAAAAGGAGACCCCACAATTTGCGCCAACTACCGTGGAATAAGTCTCCTGAGCATCGCGTACAAGGTTCTATCGAGCGTACTGTGTGAAAGATTGAAGCCTATGCTCAGCAACCTGATTGGACCTTATCAGTATGGCTTCAGACCTGGTAAATCCACCATCGACCAGATTTTCACACTGCGCCAAATCCTGGAGAAGACCCAAGAAAAACAGATCGACACACACCACCTATTTGTTGATTATAAAGCCGCTTTCGACAGTCCGGTAAGGGATTACCTCTACGCAACAATGTCTGAGTTCGGTATTCCGGCAAAGCTCATTCGACTTTGTAGAATGACACTGCATAACTCCTGTTGTGCAGTGAAAATTGGGAAGGACCTCTCCGCACCGTTTAATACCGAACGGGGTTTCAGACAAGGTGATTCGTTATCGTGCGACTTCTTCAATCTTATTATGGAGAAAATAATACAAGCTGCTGATCTACGACATAATGGCACTATCTTCAACAAAAGTGTCATGCTGTTAGCGTATGCCGACGATATTGACATAATCGGCATGAACACGCGAGCAGTCAGTGCAGCATTCTCAGAGTTGGAAAGAGAGTCGCGTCGGATGGGTCTCACGGTGAACGAGGGCAAGACGAAGTATCTAGTGTCAACAAACAAAGAGTCCCGGCGTCTTGGACAGCACGTCACTGTTGACAACTACGCTTTTGAAGTAGTAAGGGACTTTGTCTATCTTGGAACCAGCATTAACAGCAGTAATGACGTCAGCTTGGAGATCATGCGTAGGATAACTCTTGCTAACAGGTGTTACTTTGGGCTGGGTAAGCAATTGAGAAGTCGAGCCCTCTCGAAGAACGAAAACTACACTCTACAAGTCTCTCATCATGCCTGTCCTAACATATGGCGCTGAAGCCTGGACAATTTCCACCTCGGATGAGCGAATACTTGGAGTTTTCGAGAGAAAAGTCCTACGCAAGATCTTTGGACCTATTTGCGTTGGTGGCGAGTACCGAATAAGGTACAACCATGAGCTGTACGAGCTGTATGCCGATATTGACATAGTAAAGCGCATCAAAATCCAGCGGCTGCGCTGGCTAGGTCATGTCGAGCGAATGGAAGAACACGCTCCAGCTAAGAAGGTGTTATATTCGGAACCCGCTGGAGGACGACGCAAAAGAGGAAGACCAAACCTCCAGTGGAAAGACCAAGTACTGGAGAACCTGACGGCGCTTGGAATTTCTAACTGGCGCCAGCTAGCGAAGAACAGAGATGGCTGGCGAAGCATGTTATTTTCGGCCTAAATCGATATTCGGTTGTTATGGCCACATAAGTAAGTAGTAAGTAAGTAATCCATCCATCAATTTGGCATATGCATCCTCTTGAGAACCACTGAAAAGTTATTGTTCGGTGCTCAGACTTCTGAATCCAGAAGTCTTCCATCAACCATGACCAACCTAATTCCAGAGTAGAGTTCTCCTACCTTTGATATGACGGCCTTATACAGCTCCACCTATTTTTAATCATCGCACTCAATGATTTTAATTTGACCCTGATATCATCCTGCATCAGTGCAAGATGGGGGTGGATTTAAATTGCCTGCTAGCATATTTAAAGTGACATTGATGAGTGCGAGTTGCACCCACTTCCACCGAGCCCTAGGAATCTTACCCTATGAGTCAGCTTCATCCAACACTCCTATCAAAATGCGATTTCTCGTGATGTCAGAAAAAGGCTTATATGGGTTCAAACTCTGAGTTTTCGCTTTCTTCGCTGCTGGTTTCGATTCTTCCGCCGACCTCTGTCTTTTAGAAGCAGCTGTAGGTTGTATGCTCTCCAACGTGAAGTCAGTCAATTGACTTCTTCAGTTCTTTTGTCAGCTCTTCCATTCATTATGACCCACTTTCGCTGGATCAGCCAAGATCAGTTTCAAGATTGGCCATACGAGCTTTCATGCCGGCCGCAGCATCATCCTTGACATTACCTGAAAACGATCGCTGGTGTTGATGGCTGCCGTTGAGGGTGTCGTGATGTTAGAGACGGGTTTATCCTGTCGCACTCCAGCTCCAGCATAGAGGCATATTTGAAGTCAGTAAAGCCGCTGCACTTACTGCGGGACGGGAAGTTCCTTTCGGTTTGTTCAAAGAAGAACCGGATTCCTTGTACAATTTCTTGTTTGATTTGGAATAGATATATTAGACCCACGAGTGTAGGAGAAAGGATGTCCGCCTGCTCATAGCTTCTAACTACGTAGGTTAGGCTACTTATTACGGTATCCGCAAGCTCACGATAGTGACTGGGCTATTTGAAAAAGAGGCCTCTGCCAGGCTGATCTTCGGAACGGATCGCATAACACCTTGATCCATCCCCTTACCTCAGACCATGATAAGAGTACTGCGTAGTATTGTGTTATTAAACAGTAACAAACACCGACTAATTTACCCTTATCTTAGCTAAATACCGCCTGACATCGCTCATTGGAGGATTTTGTTGACCATCATATGTATATAAGTAGGTAACAAATAAAGCATTACAGTGGTGCAAACAATAAAATAAATAAAAGTAAAAAGTGGGTACATTAAGCGAAAATATAAGTTCGAGGTCAGGTTAGGTTAATGGCCGCCCCCAAAAGAGGAGTGCACTTAGGCTAAAATTGCCCTATTGTGTTACCGTTTGACAACGATACTGTCTATCCTATTCCCTCTGTTAAACGGAACGAGTGGGATTTTCTAATGAATAGAGCAATGTCTCTGACATCCATGGGTCCTATCTCAGTAGTATCTGTAAAAAAGGAACTCCCTAATATGGTATGCCTTCTCTGTGCCAAGGCGGGGCTTCTACAGAGGAAGTGATAAACAGTTTCCTCCTCTTCCTCATCTTGGTAGCTTCGACAAAAATCTTTGACTGGTAAACCAAGCGTAGTAGTATGCCTACCCACAAGCTTGTGACAACAGTGAACGAATTCTCTCATTGTCAGGAGTTTGCAAGATTTTCTTAGTGGTAACACAAGTGCTTTCATCCCGCCATCTTCTGTTGGCTATACTGAGGAAATGTTGTGTGACAAGAAGCCTTCATGTTGCTAGCGGAACTCCTTCTTAATGAGATGGATAGATCTCTGGCAACCTAGTGCCCGATCCAATTCATATGCTTCATATTTCCTTGGAATATCCCTACGCTCTGGTACCCACACAATTGTAGTGCTCCGCTAGCTTGTTAGGACCTGAGCGCCATTTAAGGGCAATTGCCGATTTGTCGAACGTTCCTGCGAGGCATGTAATGGCGGCTTGACTGTCGGTGTAGATATAAGTATCTTTGAAAGATATTGTAATACAGCGAAGCCTCATTGTCGCCTCCTTTATTGCCATAATCTCGGCTTGAAAAAGGCTGCAAAAGTTGGGTAATTGGAACTTAAGCTTAAGGAATCAGAAAATACGCCACCTCCTACCCTTTCCTTTTAATTTGGAGCCATCTGTGTACACTTGTACCGAGCGAACTCCAATTTCATTGACAATACCCCTATTGCATTCTTTCCTTGAGAGAATATGGGTTGAGAATCTATTGTCAAAGCATGGTATGGGAATGATATAATCGATGGCATTCGGAATTGTAGTGCACTCTCCCAGGATCTTTGAATTCCCGCATCCTGGTTGAGCTCAGCGTGAAGCTATGTTTAGCGTAATTGCTGATATAAGTGCCCTCTGCTTGCCAAATAGATCCACAGAGAGTAGATGCAATACCGAGTAGAATGCTTTTGACGAGGTGGTCCTTAGTGCGCCGATTTTCAAAACCGCAAATGCCCTTTGAACCTTTTCCATTAGCTGTCTGTGTACTTCCTTATTTAAAGATTCCCACCAGATTATCACTCTATAAAAAAGAATTGGTCTGACGACCGCGCGGTATAGCCATGATACGATTGTAAGACCCCATATTTTACCTATGGTCTTCTTATGGTGCTGTTGCTTTTCGCACCCTTTCCTCCGTGTTTGGTTTTCAACTTAGTTATATCCAAGTACTTCGCATGTTTAGTAAGCTTTAAGCTAGTTCTCCCAATTCTAGGCTTCCTAGTAAAAAGAACCACCTCAGTTTTGGCAGGCTTGATGGCCAGACCAGAGTTTGAAGCCTTTTTGGAGAGGATTGATAAGGTATGGTTTATCACTTCAGTGAGTGTATTTAAATATTTTCCCGATGTCATAAGTACTACGTCATCTGCATAAGCCACGGATGTGCAGTCTGCGGCCTGTAATGATATGAGAACTTCATTAATGCTTAAGTTCCCTAGAAGAGACTATAAAACACCCTGTGGTGTGCCCTTTATCGCAAATCTACTAATAGATGAGGTATCCAATTTTGAGTTTATCACTCTTTGCCTTAGAAACAGGCTAATAAATCTGAATGGTTCATCCACTTTAAGCATAGCAAGAGAGTTTTCGACTGCTCCTGGGTTTATGTAATTGAAGGCGTCTTCAACATCTAGAAAAGTGATCAGACTATATTCTTTGCAGTGCATAGATGTTTGGATCTTCTGCACAAGTGAGTGGAGGGATGTCTCATATATTTGTTATATGCATGTTGCAAGAGATGTTCTTAGCATCTATGGAGCCTCTTATGTGCACATCAAATAGTTTTCAAGGGTTTTTAATAAAAGGGATGACAGACATATGGGTCTAAAATCACTTGGATTTGAGTGAGGTGTTTTACCGCCTTTAGGTATAAACACCACGTTTACTTTTAGCCATGCCTTGGAGACATAGCATAGCCTTAGGAATGCAGAGAAGATTACCTCCAACAAAGGTGTTAGAAGATCCGTACATTTCTGCATGTCTACGAGAATAATATCAGGTCCTGGTGACTTGAATGGTTTAAAATTATTTATCGCCCAATTAATCTTCGTTTTATTGATTATTTTGTGCGAGACGTCATAGGTAATTCTACTAGGATTAAATTGGTAGTTCGGCCAAGGCTGTCCTCCAAACAGCTTGGAAAATGGGCTTTTAGTAGTGCATTCACCATCCACCTTCATAATGAAGCTGGCACAAACTGGATTCATTGCGAGAATCTTTCGTAGGCTGGTTGCCTCTGAAATTTCCTCTATGTTATTGCAAAAGTCATCCCATGATGATTGCTGTAGACACTCCTTCCTTAGAGTGATGATCTCTACCGACCACCTCGGTGGTTTTTTCTCCTTTGGAGTCCTTCTAATTGAACAGGAGCTTTCCTGCAAGCTTCTGTAATTTGATGGATAGCGCCCTCAAGTTGCTCCTCATTTTGCAAGCTTGAGGGCGCCAAGTGAGTGCGGTATTTATTTAGGGTGGCCCTATACTAATCCCAATTTGTGCGTTTCCTATTTAAAAATGGTATCTGCTTTTGTAATATACCTATGATCCGAGAAAGAGTGTTATTTGTCAACCCTCCATTCTCTAACTTGAGAATCCGAAATCATTGACAGAAAATACATTGGGGTACAATATGAACCAAATCTAACAGACAAGAAAATATTAACGAAAATCATACAGCATAAAGAAATAACATATGTATATAACCCACACACCAGCTCAAGAAAGATTTTTACGAACACTAAAGACAGAGTAGGCAATGAATAACAAAGCAATGTTGTTAACCAAATATCATGCAAAGGAACATATGTTGTACATATGTACAACAAAATGAGATTTTGGTACCAGACTATAGGAACACAAACAATTTTTTTTTTAAATAAATACATGGCACTTAAAGCCCCGAAGGGTTCTTTGGCCGAGCTTCTCTGCCATTACTGATTTGCGTGTTAAATTTTGGACAGTATTAGAAGGGAACTATTTATTTTAGCCGGTTCCGAATGGCAGAACTCTTGCGACATCACTTTTTTGAGCTTTTTCACAGAGTTCTTTTAAACCCCATATTACAGCTAATAAAGGTCTGTTCTGTATTCATGTTTGAGAGAGTCAAGTTAGAACAAATAATATTTTCAAAAAGTGACTCAACTCGATCGTTGATGCCTGAGCTGCCCAAGATATAATGGTGTGCGTTGGCGTCAACTCCCATAACCAGATTCGCCTTGCGTTTCTCCGCCTCCTGAACTGCCTTCAAGGATAAGAGCCGCTGCTTTAGAGTGGTGCAGATTAATCTGGACCACCTTGAGCATTTCCTTTTGCAATCATTAATACAGACTCTTCGGTCACCGTCTTATCGGTGCCGGTATCTCTGACGGCTCTACTATAATTCAGCGCATGACCTGGGTCTGTTGGCGATTTGGTCCCTAGGAACGCGCGACGGGGCCAGGTTTCCTCGTCAGGATATCCCTGTATATTCGGAGGAGACTCGTCTCCACTTGACGCTATTGCCCAAATAGCAGTGCTCTACCTTAATGGTTCCTATCAATGACGGAAACGATAAGGAGGGCCTTTGCCACGACACTGAAAGAACGAGCTTGAATATTATATATGGCCGAAGCCGAAGTCTTCTACTTTTTTGGCTTTGACAGCTGCTCTTCTTGCGAGCGGTGCCGTTTGGACGCAGAAGAACGAACATTTTCGCGTTCAGCGATAATAGGTACGATGGGCCGTGCATTTAAATAGCCTCTACCTACACCGTTGACAATTCTTCGAATGACATCCTTGCCTCTGCAACGATACGGTAAAGCAAAGTCTTGACCGTTAGTTGTTGTAGATAGTCGCTAGTGTTGGACCTTGCTTCGCAACATCCCGCGTATACCATTCGTTGGTCCGACACTTGCGGCTATCCACAACAACCGACAACGAAAAACCGTTCCTCAATATAAAACTCGCAGCCCCTGATTTCAACAAATCAAAGAAAATCGATGTGGTTCTCGGCGCCGATGTATATTCAACAATTTTACACCCAACCGCGAATGGACAACCAATTGCACAAAATATAGTTTTCGGCTGGGTGATCTCTGGATCAGTTCAACGGTAAAGTGTATAATATTTATTTAAACAATATGAATTTTCTTTTTTATTTGAAATAGTGCAAGGTGGGGGCAATGTTGAAGCCAACCGTTATTATTAAGAATCATGTTTATATTTAACAAGTAGATTATACCTTGTAGTATTAAGAATGATGTATGTATTTGAAATGTATATTTTAAATTTGGTTGGCAACGGTGTTCCCCTTTAGATTCCCTTCTGTTTAGCTTTATTCCACGGCTTTGCAGATTGTCAGAGTCGACATAGCTGCGCTGTATGCAAACAGCGTCACAACACGCTCTCATATCGTGAAGATCAAACCACTAGCCTTACCTATAACTCTGGAAATCACTTTAACCCTAATCCTCCCAGTATCCCGGTAAATGCTCATCAATCGCAGAGCTCACGTTTACATAATACCACACAACAAATGAATCCACAGTACTTCCATGTTTTAATAAACTGTCATTAGGAAAACAACTCTTATGTGGTAGGCAATTTGAAGAAGTTCCACGAAAACAAATTCAAGAAGATTCAGATAAAACCTGTGAAGAACATTTTATATTGTCCACCCGAAGCAACCATGAAGGAATATGTACGTATTACAGCTTAATATTCCAACTTAATTCCGCTTAATACTCTCACGAAATCAACTGTGAAAGATCAAGTTATATCGCTTCAAAACAACAAAACAAGAAGGAAAAATTATTATTTTAAACGACCACATACTTATTCAAAATGTTTAGAAAACATTAATCACTGCACTCTATGTAGAGGTCCCCACGCAAATGCTGTCAATTCAAGGAAAAGAACGTCGAAGAACGAAGTAGTACTCATCCATAGGTACTCTCACATGTTGTGAGTCAAAATACGGCTCATCTAAATTATGCATTTTGACTCACTACAAATGTTATAGTAACATTATTATTATCGTTATGTTATTTTATTATGTGTATTTACTGTAACCATTAATTAATGATAATCAACACACTATGCATAATGTAATTATCATTGGTTAAAATGGGTTGTAGTAAATTTATAAAAATGCGTGGTCAGCATCATCGTACCTCACTGTATGATTGTAGAACAATTTCACAACCATGAAAAACAAAGAACGAAGAAGAAGAAAAATAATTAATACACAATAAATAAAAAAATAAACAATAAAAAAAGAACCAACGGGTCATCGTAACATGATGAAATAATATGATGATGAAGCAATATGATTATGATATAATTCAACAACCAACACAGTAAAAAGAAAATAAAAGCCATGAACGCATGAAGTATTAATAATAATGATGACTTACCCAAAATAAGTTATAATTATGACCTACTGAAGAAATTGCAATGAATCGACCCATAATAAATAAATAAAAGAGAATAAAAGAGGCTTGCAAGATACTAAATAATCAGTTAAATACATCATCGAAGGCTTGTATTTCGTCACCGATAAAAAACTCAGTAATCATAATGTAAAACAATGTAAGGAAGAGCTTAACACACTATCAAGCATCTGTTGCAATTCATCGCGTTGAATCAATGTGTGCGCACTGGGCGAGATATCATTAAGACCTTAATAAATACATAAGTATAGAGGATGCATCCAAAAATAATACAATATCTTAAGGAAATTACAACCAGAGGGTAAGAAATATAGTAGCATATAGCACAGTAATAACAAGTTAGGATTTATCTGAAGGAATATGATAAATAGATAATAGATTAGCTACGTTGAATGCAAAACAAACAAAAAACAAACAAACAAAAAAAAAAAAAAAATATATATATATATATATATATATATATATATATATATATATATATATATATATATATATATATATATATATATATATATATATATATATATATATATATATAATAACTTTGACGTACTTAGCCAGCGTGATGTAGCAAAGAAACATCAACAATAATGGCTATGCAACCAGAACCGAAAAAAATATTTCAGCTACTGCATTTATCAGTGCCAACGGATTTTGGTGCACATCAGGAGAAGAGGATAATCAACACAACCAAAAATAAATATTCATATTGCTCCAATAGTAAAAAACTTTGACCATCAGTACAGAGTTTCACATCGACAATATTGCTTAGCAGTGCGGCACACACAAATACCACCCTGAAAGCTATTGTTCATACCATTAATAAAGATAAAATTAAAATTTTGAATAGAATTAACTGTCGCGTTAGACGCCAGCATCAACCCACAAGTACCCCAAACCAACTTTCGCTCAAACCTCAATAAAAATCCAGATTACGTTTTCAAACCCAACGACCAGAATGCCCACCCTATGTAAATAGTCTCGCTGTCACTACCAAAAAAACTTTTATAAAGAGGAAGGTACTGTTTTCGTCACTAGACTTCAACAACAAAAATATTAAAAAGTCAAGTACAGCAGACAACAACCAGCAAGAAGAACATCGTCATCAGCGATACCATAATCATCGAATTACAGTAACTACATATGTATATAATACTTTGAATTTCATTCCACGTAAGTGCTATAGGTTTTGAATTGTTCTTAATTTTACAAACTAAGCATAATTTTAACTTTTCCTTCTTAGAATAAATTATTATTATTTCATTCTGATAATTTTTCCTTCCTGAGAGAAGGGAGGGATGTTGCGAGCCAAAATATGAAATATGCACATATGTATATTTTGCCTTGCGATATATTTCAAGAAATTGTGAAATACATATTTATCCATACACATACCAACATTGCTCGAAGTTGTGAAATACACAATCCATATCAATATTCCTTATAATTGTAGAATGTCAGAACATTGAGCCAACCATTCAGCACTTTCCCACACAATTCGCAGTTCTGAACTTACGTAAGCATGCCAACAATGTTTAGACATACCATGATAACTAAAATCACGAGGACTACTCATGTGTGCGAATAACATAAAGTTGCTTTTCCACATAATAGGTACATACATACACACATGAGGTGTGAATACATTAGTGTATGTTATATGTTGGTGTGTGGGTAGATCGATATGTGGATAGTATTAGAAAAATGGTATATAAGCTACCAGCTTACTGAAGGCAGACGCTTTTTATTTGTGAGTCTACTCGAATAGTGAAGTGTAAATACTACGATACTCACGAGCCCCTCCAGTATTAGTGAAATAAGAAATTGTAATTCAAAGTGAAAAGAACAAAAAATAAAGTGAAGCGCAAGTATAATTAGCCCTGTTTTATTTCAGCTGACCAGTGTTATAGTCCTGAAGGACACTTAGGAGCTTGGGTTTACGTGCGAATATTGTGTGTTAAATCCTTGACTCTAGCCATTAGGTATTTAGTAAGTGTTGTGGAAAATAGTACACAACAATACCAAGAATATCTTGCTATATGCAAATATAATTCTAGACTGAACACGCTGAATTTTCTCAATATTTGCGTTAGAAGTAGTGCCCCAAAGCTGAATGCCATAGTTCCATAATGGTTTAATGGTGGATTTGATTATTTGCATTTTATTATTAAGGGACAATTTATCCAATTAGCCTATAGAGCTTAGCTGCTTTTAGTTAAGCACGCGATTGCTTAGTTTCAATGTTTCAATTTCTTTAGTTGCAGGAAGATTGCTATTATAATTATTTAAACATTTTCGGCTTATTTTACTTTTTTTTTTTTTTAATTTTTTGTGCATTCTGTCAACTTTTGTTTTAGGTGTGGTGATCAGTCCTGTAGCCATTCTCTTCTGGCTTTCCTTTTTGTTTTAATTAAAACTTCAATATCGGTATTTGTATGCTTTTTATAATCTTGAACTTTATTTTGAGGGTTTGCAACTCTAACAGCTTCATAGCCCAGTCCTTTTGTAGATAGCGGAGAAAAGAGACGTCTACCTTTTGGAGGTATTTGCCTGGAAACCCAATAAACGCCTACTACTAGGGCTAGGGGAACGCCTACAATGGCATTCGTACATTGTCTGCAAATGAGCCTCTACGAACGAACGAACGAAAAATAAAGTGAAGCGCAAGTATAATTAACCCTGTTTTATTTCAGCTAACCAGTGTTATAGTCCCGAAGGACACTTAGGAGCTTGGGTTTACGTACGAATATTGTGTGTTAAATCCTTGAGTTTAGCCGTTAGGTATTTAGTAAGTGTTGTGGAAAATAGTACACAACAATACCAAAAAGATCTACGATATGCAAATACAATTCTAGACTGAACACGCTGAATTTTCTCAATATTTGAGTTAGAAGTAGTGCCCCAAAGCTGAATGCCATAGTTCCATAATGGTTTAATGGTGGATTTGATTATTTGCATTTTATTATTAAGGGACAATTTATCCAATTAGTCAATAGAGCTTAGCTGCTTTTAGTTAAGCATGCGATTGCTTAGTTTCAATGTTTCAATTTCTTTAGTTGCAGGACAACTAAAGAAACAACAACATTCTTCGGCTTATTTTACTTTTTTTTTTTTTTTAATTTTTTGTGCATTCTGTCAACTTTTGTTTTAGGTGTGGTGATCTGTCATGTAGCCATTCTCTTCTGGCTTTCCTTTTTGTTTTAATTAAAACCTCAATATCGGTATTTGTATCCTTTTTATAATCTTGAACTTTATTTTGAGGGTTTGCAACTCTAATAGCTTCATGGCCCAGTCCTATTATATTTATATAGCGGAGAAAAGAGACGTCTACCTTTTGGAGGTATGGGCCTGGAACCCCAATAAGTATGTTTGGTGTTAAGTCACCTGCCACAATAAACGTATACACTAGATATACAAAAATTTCCGAAAACTGTGATTCTATAATACTGTCTAGGAGGACAATAAACAGGAGATATTGTTAATTGCTATATGTTGCTTTCAAAAATCTTCTAATGCATAATGTTTTATTCAATTTATCATGAGGATAGCTGTTCCTCCTCTTGATTTATTATCAGTGTGTTTGGTATAAGAAAGCGTAAACCCATTTATTGAAAAATTATTAAATGTTGTGAAATGAGTTTCTGAAATAGGCATTACATCAACTTGATTACTATATAAAAGCACTTCCAGATCATTTTCATATTGGCTTAACCCATTTGCATACCAAAGATATAAATTCAGGTCATTCATGGTTTTGACAGAATTTCTTGAAGGAACATGGACAAACACTTGCATCATGCATCAAAATTATCTAGATTGTTTGGAGCATTACCTTGAGTAACTTGAACTGGAGGTATAGTTTCTTTTAAAATATTTGCTTAAGATGTAGGCATGCCATGAGTAGTATTTCTGACGTTTCGTGGAGCAAGAACAGATACATGCTCTGTTTGAGGAGCATTAATCATTTTAAGTTTAAGCTTAAGCTTAGTTTAAACTGGAAACCCCTGTAGGTTGCAGTGTGATTAGCACCACAGTTACTACGTTTTTTAGCAGAAGAATCTTCTTTGTTCACTGCACATTTTGAAGTGGGATGAAAGTCAGTACATATAACGCATGCTCTTCGTAGAGCGCAGTAAGATTTGGTGTTCCCATATTCTTGACAATTAGCACATTCTATTGGACTCGCTCTTTTATGGGGTTCTTCTACAAAAATTTTTCGGTTAATTAAATATTATACTTTATATATTAAGTGAATTTCTACCTTTTTAAGTTTCTTAGCGTCGGGTTCCAACTCGACTGTAATACTTTCCTCTCAAACTTACACTTTTACTTATTTAATATACCTTAATTATGTAACTGTTGTGATGTGAAAATTCTTTATGCCAACAACATTCGTAAGGCATTTTTTTAAATCTGTTGGGTTATTCTGCTTACACACATTGAATATAATTTTGATTTCTGTGCTTTTGATTCGACCTCTTCTCTTTCTTTTTCTATTATTATTATTTATTTTGTTATTGTTATATTCTATTAACGCTATGTTAATTATATTTAGGTTATTTTGTTTGTGTCACTCTGTGGGCTTCGCCCACATTTTTCGAGGGTCTTAATGACAATGGATAGTTCTCAATACGTTAGGTATTTGCATTTTGCATATATTGTATATGTACATTTCGTAGGAGTTTTACGTTAGCTAAGGAGCGTCGCAATGGAACAGGAAGTTTAACACTCATTTTTATGTTGTCGCTTTATTTACTCCAATTTTTGTATTTTATAAACTAATTTTTGTTTTGTTTGTTTTGTTCCCAAGTAGAATCAAACGACACAAACCATCAACCATTTTTATGTATCGCAATATACTATCTGATATAACTAAATATTTAAAAAGCACTGAGCAAAGAATGATGTTGAGTTTCCACCTCCCGAGTATGATGACGTCTGCATCGCCTGTGTACATCTCATAAGCAGAATATTGTAGAACGAAAGCATGCCTGATTATTCGAGGCTGGGTGTTCTCTGTGCCGTACAAAAGAAAGGACATTCGCACTTGGATGTTATATTTTGCCCTTAACAAACGATTATTCCCAAGGTAGGTAGGTAGGTAGAATGGTTGTGACCCTAGTGGCTCAAGTAGCAAACAAAATGCCGTTTCGACCCATAAATCTCGCTAAGACCTACTGAGTGTTGAAAGATATGTTACAACCAGCCGGTGTTGTTTATGAGTTGAAGGATATGGAAGATCTCTATTTTAAATACCTGTCTTAGGTTATCAAACAAAGGGCTACCTAAGGATATTAATCGGTTTCTGGATAAGGCCGAGCATTTGCACAAGAAATGCTCTACCGTCTTCTGAGCGGTTATATCGTTACAGCTTCTGCAATGGTCGTTGTGCGCAAAACCCATTTTCTCCGCATGTATACCAATGGCCCAGTGGCCTGTGCATACTACTATTGGTTTATATATGATGGCCCTAGGCCTACATAAAAGGCTCCATGCCATCTTCTCGTTGTAGTCTAGCAAGGTCGATTTCCGCCGCGCTTTGTTTAGGTAGTATTTTTGAATGATCCCCTTGGCTTCGGCTAGGGGAACACCTACATCGACATCGGTTGTTCGTTTATTGTCTGCAGATGAGTCCCTACGGGCTAGCTCATCAGCATTATCGTTGCTTGCGATTCCCTTGTGTCCTGGAACCCAGATAACTGATACTTCGAGGTTGGCAGTTATTGAGGTTATTATTTGTTTACATTCTCTGACCAGCTTTGAGCTAACAGTTGGTGCGGCTAACGCCTTTACAGTTTCCTGGCTGTCGGAGAGAATTGCTATCTTTCCAGTTATGTTACTCTGCTGAAGCAATTCGCATGCTTGCAGAATCGCGTATACCTCCGTGTGGAACACACTACAGTAAGAAGGGAGTTTTACGGACGTTCATATTTCTAAGGACTCCGAATAGATACCTGCTCTAACTCCAGAGTCCATTTTGGAACCATCAGAGAAAATTTGTGTATCACTACCGGTCAGGATCCTACCTTTCTTCCACTCATTCCTACTTGGAAATAAAGCCTTGATGCCACTCTCAAAAGCCAGCTTGCGAGGGCGAAAGTCAGTCCTGTTGTCGAATATATCTATAGCTACATTTCTAAGGATACTACTGTGTCCTTGTTGAGTACACTTCCAACATCCAGATTTTCTGAGTCTGAGTACCGTTCGCAATGCAGTACATAGTATGTGCAAATCAATTGGAAGGAGGTTCAAAATAAGATCCAAGGCCGCTGCGGGGCAGGTCCGACAAACCCCAGTGGCACCAACGCACGTAGTGCGCCGAACTTTCCGTAGTTTATTGGTGTAATAGTTCTTCCGAAGAACTTTCCACCAAACTACAGAGCCATAGGTCAGCACCGGTCTCACTACCGCTTGGTACATCCAGAGTACCATGTTTGACCTTAGACCCCACTTCTTACCAAACATCTATTTGCAAGCATAGAAAGCGATGCAGGTCTTCCGTACTCTCTCCTCGATGCATGTTTTCCAATTCAGTTTGCAGTCTATAGTCAGTCCCAGATACTTGGTACTGTTCGATAAAGTTAATTGTTGTCCATTTAATGTTGGTAGTCTGAAGGTAGGTGGTTTGTACTTCCTCGTAAAGAATAGTAGCTCCTTCATATCCGGATTCAGCCTAAGGCCACATTCAAGAGCCCACCTACTTAGTTTTGCTAATGTTCTTTCCATAATTTCACTTAATACGGAAGAGAAGGGACCCGAAACTAGGATCGCCACATCATCGTACGCTACAATTTTAACGCCATTTGCATTAAGTTCCACAAGGATATCGTTTATAGTTATGAGCCAAAACAGGGGGAGAGCTTGCTCAGCTGTTATTACGCGGTTAAGAAGTAGGTATGAGATCCAATCCAATGAGATGAAAACCACCCCTTTTTTCTCCTCTCCTCCATGTAGTCGGGATATGGTTGTAGCAAATACAAGCATTGAAGATCTCCTTTAGCTTCTTGACCAAAAATTTCTGAGTCTTCTGCATCACTATAGGGAGAATATTGTCTACCCCCAGGATCGAAACGGTGAGGAACTATAAACTGCCTATTTTCTCCTCAGTCGTGATTTTATTCAGCATCGCCACCGATACTTCCTTCTATACCGATTCACTTTTTTGCGTTGCCTCTTCAGGACTGTCTAGAAAGTGGGTGTCTATGAGGATATCTAAAGTTTCGGCCGCCGATTTCGCCCAAGTGCCATCGGCGCGCTTTATAAAGGTTTTGTTTGAGCGATCTTTATCCAGGATTTTGCCGGGTCTTGCTGAGTCCTTCATGGCCTCTATCGACTCTCTCTATGTTTCCTCCAAGATTTTGTCTTTGTCCGTATAACTTTTTTATATTCCCTCAGGGAATATCTATACTCTTGAAAGTCACCCGTTGCATAGCAATCATTAAATATTCTTCTCAACTTGGACCTCAGGGTAATCAGCTTCCTATCCCACCACGGTAGAAACGTCTTCTTACTCCTCGACGATATAGGGCAGGTAACTTAATACGCCACCTGAAAACTTTTTCACGGTCTTCCAGATTATCTCGGGACTCTATGGTTGTTCTATTTCTATCGCTAACTACCTTGTCAAATAGATTCCAGGATGTTCGTTTGGGGTTTCTATGTGGTGGTCTAATTTCCCTCTCCCAGCCTAGATCAAAGAGGTATCATATTATGAATGTGCTTATCACATTTTAATTTCATGAAATATTAACTTTAGAAAAATATTAAAAATCATTTAGATCATAACTTTTAGAATGTCCAATATAGGTTATAAATATTATATATCACCGAAAAGGTATTAAAAAGGAAATTTAAACTTTGGCCTTGAGCCACGCCTTATATGAGCGTTAGCGAGAAACAATTTTTGGTTTTTTATATTCACAAAAATAGGCTCTATTTATGTGGCCATATCTGCACTTGTTCCCAGAGCCGGATTGCATACAGTTCTACTCGGTTGACGAATTAATATAATTTCAATAAGATTATATTATCCCTCGCAAATAATATGCAGCAGAAATTCGTACATGTAAGATGTTTTATAATTTTTATAGAATTTCTTGTCATTCACGAAATACAGAATGTTATGTACGATTTGTGACTCAGCCCGCGCTGTTACCGATGAAATTGCTCTTTGAAATGTTTACCCAGGCATTTTTTCATTATTTTTGGACCATGCGTTAACTCGAAAATTTAAGTTTAACAAGTAACACTAGTAACACTACACACTACGTGCATGGGGTTGCCACTAGGAATCTGATTTCGCGTCATACGATTGCCTTTAAAATATGTATATCCCTTTACATATACGAAATATATGCATATTTATAAATATATATATATATATATATATATATATATATATATATATATATATATATATATATATATACATATACATATGTATATATATGTATATATATGTATATATATATATATATATATATATATATAGATGTATATATATGTATATATATGTATATATATGTATATATATGTATATATATGTATATATGTATATATATACATATATATATATATATATATATATATATATAGATGTATATATATGTATATATGTATATATATATATATATATATATATAGATGTATATATATGTATATATATGTATATATGTATATATATACATATACATATATATATATATATGTATATATATATATATATATATATATACATATATACATATATATATACATATATACATATATATCTATCTAATTACATTGCCGTTAACGTATATATTGTAAATTATAAGACGTAATAATAACTTCCACTTGCAATCGAACATTCGAAATAATCGCACGTGGGCTTATATGTTCACCCTTTACAAAATTTCCCAAACGTTCATATGATTTTCCACAATTAATAAGTAATGATAAATCCTCGTCCTACCACAAAAAGAACAAAAAATAAAATTATACATTCTATAAATATAGGTACGAGTAACAGTTTGTTGTTGTTATTTTACCTTTAGTTTGTATAGTATATCTATCAATTAATTACAGACATATGAAAACCGTAAAAAATAAATATATTGTCCTGTGAATATAAGCACATGATCAATTTCGAACATATTGTACTTTGTAATAAAGCCAATGCTAAGCTGTCCAATGTTTAATCAACAATCAACACATACAATTAGAGGTAAAAAACAACAAGCTAACATTAACGAACTTACTATTTATTACAGTGTTACGTGATCATAATTATTCTTTAAAAGTGCGTGTTGTGTATGCCATAATCGACCAATTACCAAACGGTAAGCATATGATGCGATGTGCACGAGTATTATGGTTTTCAAACATTATGCCCTTTTAAGGGTCGGTTATCGCATACGATTACTCGTATTATTCAACATTATTATTATACAACACGTGTACATAATAACCGTTTCCCTAATACATAAAGCAGACCGGATAACCGGTTCGAACTCATATATTTTTTAAAAAGAAAAAAACAGGATGAACTATTTTTTGTTGGTTTGGTTTTTTAAATATTTAATTTAGTTCATTAACATTTAATAAAACCTTAAAAGTTTTTAATTTAATTTACTAAAAAATTGTATTTGAAAATGTACATATCTCCGAGGCTTCTTATATCAACAAACTTGCCCATGGATCTTTGTAACATTGGGTAATTTCCTGATATTTAAAAAAGACAAATTTTCTTGATCTGTATCAACACCTTGTCTGTTATGCACTTGTTTGGTTGCAGAATTATTCTACTTCCCTCCTCACAACAAGCATATCTTTATGAGGTATGTTCCACATTTCGAGTTCACCATTTATTGTCCACCCAGTGTGGACATCCTCCTTCTTGACAATGCAGGACACTGGAACACTATATGTGCCGCTGCCTCCGCCTCTTCCATGCATAATCTGCAAATATCAGTATCTTCCCCTTCAATAAGACCCATCTCGCTTAGGTGGTACCTGAAGTTGCCATGCCCAGTTATTAATCCTGTGAACCGGCTCAGAGTTATCCGACTGAGAACCCTCGCCGATTCACTGTCCTTTGGTAGCCTCAACGAGGCCTTTGCCTGTCTACAAGTGGACAACCTCTCTCATCTTCAGAGATGAAATTTTCTTATAAAATCTTCGACCTTTGTCTTCACCGTACCATTACTAAGGGGAACTACTAGCTCCGGCCCATAAAATTCAGCTTTAGATCCTTGTCTAGCCAAATCGTCCGCAGCTTGATTTTACTCTATACCAATGTGTTTTTTCACCCACATAAGATTAATCGCATTACTCATATATTTTTTAAAAAGAAAAAAACAGGATGAACTATTTTTCGTTGGTTTGGTTTTTTAAATATTTAATTTAGTTCATTAACATTTAATAAAACCTTAAAAGTTTTTAATTTAATTTAATTGTATTTCAAAATGTACATATCTCCGAGGCTTCTTATATCAACAAACATGCCCTATTTATAATCTGTGGCAACACTCTAGAATCTTCCGTTATCGTAATAGAGTTGTTCTAGTTATCGCCTATTTCCTTTTGGTAACATTCGTGCTATTCATAATGAGTGATGAACAACCATCGATACTCGTTACACTGACCTCCTCTTAACCTTGGTCGTCTCGTACAAGTTTCTATGCTTCCCCCTGATATGGCGCAAGTCGCTTCAAGTGCACTACTTTACACTTTGTTCTTTTATTCCAGGCACGTTGAATACGATACATTACTCCATTTATCTTTGCTATAATCTCATATGATCCTTCCCAATGACTCTGTAGTTTAGGGGACAGGCCTTTCTTTCGTTGTAGATTATGAAGCATTGCAATCTCTCCTTCACAGAATGCTTTTGAATTTGCTTTGCTTATCATCTGCGATCGCTCTCTGATAAACTGCTTTTCACTAGTATAATTACCTTCGGTTGATCTCCACTGTTCATCGACGAACCGTTTTCGCAGTCTACCACAGCTACTTAACTCCACGTGATGCAATTGCCTCGTATGTTCATTTCCATATTTGCCCAGGAGTACGTCTATCAGAGATTGGTAGCTGCCACGATCTTTCTCTGAAACCATTGAGTCTTCGAAGCTGTTGTCTCGAACTGAAGCTGTACTTGATTCTTCAATCAGTGATGTAGATGGTCCTTTTATTTTTAGTTTATTAAGTTCATGCTCTAATTTCTCGAACTTATCTTCCAAGTCGTCCAAGTCCAAGTTAGTTTCACCAAAAATTTCATATATATAATTATTTTAGTTCAGTAACTTTATCATTAATAAATGGTCAATTATTTTCTGCAATTTTCCCATAAAGTATCCTTGGTAAGACGAACCTTTTTGAATAACCATACACAATTTATGCTGCTGTTGCATCATTCTTTTCATAAATTCCATGAGTTGACCATTCGAATTTGCCTGGCTCTCTTCCTTAGGGGCTCAACTGGCTTCCTGGTATCTTGGTGAAGTACACTCCATATATAAAATTCGATAATTATTGCATCGCAAAATCACAATTGAAGAACCCCATAAGAGAACTGGACCTCCTCAGTGCAGCAACTGCCACGAATATGGACATACTAAGACATATTGTACCCTGCCAGCTGTTTGTGTGATTTGTGAAGATCTTATAAATCAAACATATGCCCAAAGTCTATAGGCGATGCTAGCATGAACAAATGCAGCAATTGTGGAGGTAATCACACCGCAAATTATAGAGGTTGCCCAGTATATACAACCCTAAAGCTAACTGTCTCCTCTAGCAAACAACCTCTAAGACCAGTTGAGCAAACTCAAATAACCAACTCAAGTCAGAGACAAAATCTTGATGCAACACAATCCTTCTCTGCAATCCCAAACAAGAATCAAACAAATTCATACGCTAGTATTTTAAAACAAAACCCACACCAACAAATCAATGTAAATAATGAGCAGAAACACTCACTGCCCACCCAACATCCAAGTACCCTTGAACATTTGCTTCAAACACTAATCCAGAACATGAACCAATTCATGAACTCAATGCAAACAATTATGCTCTCAGCCACCTGCACAAGGGTATGCAAGCAATCAAATTATAGCCCAAACACACCAGTCTACATTGAATTGCTAGACAGAAAAGAAGACTCCGAAGGCAATGGCAAGAATTCAGAAAACACAGTCTGAAAACACAGCTACAGCACTGCACTCGAAAGTTAAAGCAAGCCCTAAAAAATAAAAACAACAAAGAGTTGGAAGATCACATAGCCAAATTAACACCTGGTGAAGTGTCAGACTACTCTTTGTGGAAATCAGCAAAAAACTCAAATCGGCCAATTCTCACTGATTCCCGCATCAGTTTAAGTAACGGTGTTGCGAGCCAAAATATGAAATATGCACATATGCATATTTCCCGAAATTGGGAAATACATATTTGTCCATACTCATACCAACATTGCT
The DNA here is from genome assembly GCA_963854835.1 of Megamerina dolium. Classification (NCBI taxonomy): domain Eukaryota; kingdom Metazoa; phylum Arthropoda; class Insecta; order Diptera; family Megamerinidae; genus Megamerina; species Megamerina dolium. Next base: position 49,022,942 of record OY978525.1, read on the forward strand.
CGAAGTTGTGATATAGACAATCCTTACTTATAATTGTAGAATGTCAGAACATTGCGCCAACTGAGTTGCTGTTGGGTGTGCAAATATTGACAAAGCACTTTCCCACACATTTCGTAGTCCTGCACTAACGTAAGCATACCTGTGTAAGTATACATGATAACTAAAATCACGTGGAATACTCATGTGTGTGAAAATCAAAAAGTGGCCCTCTCACGTAGTATATACACACATGGGGAGTGCATCGATCATGTACATAAACACATACATACAACACACAAGTATTTTTTTTTTTAAGCTTTTTTTATTGGATCTTTCTAAAATTACTTAAAAACTAACAATAAGTAATCAAATCTTACAAACTAACTAAAATTATCACAATTTGTTGAGTCGCGAGGTATAGCAATTTCACAGCATATTCAGTGTGTCTTTTCTTTTTAATCGACGATGCCCCGTGCTCAGCAACAATTGCCTAGCAAGGGGATTCGGATGATTGTGTAATTTTTGAATGTAGCTTCTGCAGGACATTGCAACTTCCTCAGAAATTGTGGGTACATTTAAATCTCGATGGATGTTAACGTTCCTCATATACCTAGGCGCGTTTACAATAATTCGCAGACACTTGGATTGTATTCGCTGCAATTTTTCGATATTTGAGGGAGATGCGGTGCCCCAAAACTGAATACCATAAGTCCAGATTGGCTTCAACATTGATTTATATAATAGCACTTTGTATTCGAGATTCAACTTTGATCTTTTGTGTAACAGCCACCATAACTGATTAATTTTAAGCTTGATCTGAGTTTTCTTTGTCTTTATGTGATTTTTCCAGGTCAGCCTTCTGTCGTGGTGAATACCCAAGTACTTTGTTGAGGAACATTGTGGAACTGATTGGCCATTAATTTTAAGTGGGGGACATCTATCTGTCCTTAGCGTGAAGGTTACATGTACGCTCTTTGATTCATTGACTTTTATACGCCATTTTGCTAGCCAGATTTCGCACAAGTGGTGTGAATATATTATGGTATGTTATATGTTGGTATGTGGGTAGATCGATATGTGGCTAGTGTTAGAAAAATGGCATATAAGCTGCCAGCTTACCAAAGGTAGTCACTTTTCAGTTGTGAGTCTTGCACCGAAGTGCTAGCATTTAAGGAAGTGTAAATACTGCGATCATTACGAGGCCCTACAGAATTAGTGTAAAAGTGCAAAATACAAAACACCAGCAATAAAGCGAATACCCAAAACTGCAAGTATCGTTGATAAAATATAATTGTTGTATTTCAGTCAACTATTGTGTTAGACTCGAGGGATACTTAGGAGCTTAGGCTAGCTGCTAATCTTGTGCGTTAGGTACTTAGTGAGTGTTGTGGAAAACATTCACTAACAACTCACTCAGTACACAACATTTTGGAGCAGCCGGTAAGATACTGCGAAATATCTTGCATATACAAGGTGTTTTATGTTCAACGTTTAACGCAGGACAGGATCTAATTTAGTGTGTGTTTGCATTTTTGGGGGTCAAATCGACAAATCATTAGCAATAGAACTAAACTTTGCAATAGCCAAGTCAATCGCCTTAGTGTGGAGCTTGATTATCAACACAGTACAGACGAACAACTCCAGCTCATAAAATCAAAGGTGCATCACGGAAAGGTACTAACTCCAATAAAGGAATTAGACGCCACGTTATCCGAGCTAACCGATATATTGAAAAGCCAAGCTGAAGCAGCCTTAAAACAAAAATACGATTTAGAGGCAGCAGAGATACAAATTAGGGCTCTGCGAACTCAGATTGCGAAACAGGGGTCCGACGCTGAACAGCTAGAAGTAGAGATTACTAAAACTCTTAATAGAAATAAGGAATTCGAAGATTTATTAAAAGAAAAGGGCATATCAGAAGAATTTATAGAGAAAAGGCTTAGAACTCTGAGCAGCCAAGTGTACTCCAGGCAAAAGAGAGGAATCTTGAAAGAGAACGCTGACTAGCACAGAAGACACCTCTTCGTCGCCGTACACCAGTACGAAAAACACAACTAGAAGTACAACCCGAATTAAAGCTAAAAATGTGTATTGACCGTCAGTAGACTAGTCCCAGTACTCACTGGAGCGGAGTCTATAGATTTGAGGACCGAAGTACACCAGTTCATTTCTGGGTGCGAATTAGCAAGAAAAGCCATAAAAACCCGACGAGTTGGAAGATTTCATAGCTTGTATAAAACAGCGACTATATGGTGACGCTTATAACTTGGTGCTAAGTAAGAAGTTCGCTAATATAGAGCAATTGTATACACTTCTGCGTAACAGATATTTTAAGACCGTTCACCTGGAACCGCTCACGCACCAAGTACAAGTCGCACGCCAACTACCTCAGGAGGATATACGTGTTTTTGCAAGAAGATTCGGTGATTTAAAATCCACGGCAATACAGTGTATTAAGAATAGATACGGTGGGACCCAAGAGCAAGCGTTGTTAAAAGAGCTAGAGGGGTATGCGAGGACATTTTTATATCAGGCCTTCAAGACCCATTGTTAAAAACTCATATGCTAAGTAAGACGGGCACGTTAGAAGAATTAGTAGAAGAGGCTGTTAATACGGGTATTCTGCTCGAAAGAGGACAGCGATTCAATCAGTCTAATATGGGAGCACTATATTCAAACGACGTTCACCAGACTGAGGCAAGTAATGCAGTGGCATTTCACCAGAACAGAAATGACAAGATGCCAGTCGGAATGAACAAATATCAAAATAATAACGTAAGTCCTCAAAATAGCCAAAGGAAAGTTCCTACCTGCTCCTTCTGCGACAAAAAGGGGCACACCAGAGACGTCTGTTTTAAGAGAAAAAACATGCCCTATTGCATAAAGTGTAAAAAATACGGACATGAGTTCAATTTGTCATGTCCACCTTTTAGCAACAACAGGTCACAAGGAAAAGGCAATCAAACACCTGAAACTATTAAGGGAGGTCAAGAAAGCAAAGGCCCTTATAGCGGAAATTCGGAGACACTGATATAAACGCAAAGAATTGGAAAACACCCAAGGAAACTACGTAGAGCCCAGGTACAGCCAATAAACCGGGAACCCCAAAATTTTGCTAAAAGTAGGCCAGTTGAAATGGAAGGTGTCAGTCATGCGTCCATAGAGATTGTTCACACACCCTCCAAGTTAGAGAGCAAGATGGCGGAAGTTGGTAGTCAAGCGTCCAGTGGGATTATTGAACCATCTTTCCCATCCAGTAATAACAAACGTGGCTACTGTTTGGGAGTCTCCGATGTAGATGATGTGCTCATTGAGTTTCCGTGTGAGGAAGCAAAAAATGGAAAACTCATTTTACTTGTAGACTCTTGGGCAGATACCAATTTAATAAAGTCATCAGTAATTGATGAATCTGTTAGCAAGAAGCGACATTTAAGGAAAAATCTTAGTGGTGCATTCGGAGGATTTGTCACCACATTAGGGTCAATAGCAGTCAACCAAGAGAGGACTAAAGATTTGATTTTAGAACTACACTTAATCTCTGAAGAGAGAGGGCTACCTGCTGATGGTTTTATAGGTAGAGACAATTTATGGAACCGATCGGTTATCAATACTATCAAAAGGAAGCTGGTTTTCTTCGGTGAACGAAAACAGCATTTGATGACTTTACCTCTCAAACCGTTGAACGAGGGTAATAGAATACTACACACCAGTGAGGTTGCAGTACTTGGGAAAACTATGAGGGTAGTCCCCATTAAACTAATTACAAATTTTGAAACAATTATAGTAGAGAAACAGGAAGTATCTCCTGGAATATATTTAGGTGAGACATTGGGCAGTGTGACGGACAACACAGTTGATGTCCCAATTCTCAATACGAATATAGATTCATATATTGTAAATATTAAGCTTAAAATTAATATAATTAAATTTAATGATTTAGAACACGAAGAATACGACATAGGTCATAAAATAAATAACATTAAGGAAACTGATAGCCAAAAAAGGGTTACCAAAATATTAGAAACAATTAAGCTAGACGGAAACTTAAACATTGAGAAAAAGAGATCCATAGACGGCATAGCGGGAGAAAATGGTAAAAACAAATGGAGGGTAGTAGTAGATTTCAGGAAATTAAATGACGCTACCATTAAACAAGTTTTTCCCATTCCCCGCATCGATGAAATATTAGACCAGTTACGTCATTGTAGATATTTCACTACACTTGATCTGGCCAGTGGATATCATCAAGTGCTAATGGAAGAGTCTGACAGAGAAAAAACCGCTTTTAGTTCAGGTGTCGGGCATTACGATTTTAATAGAATGCCTTTTAGGTTACCGGGAGCACCCGCTACTTTTCAAAGACAAATGAATCATTTATTAACTGGACTCCAGGAAATAGATTGTTTTGTATATTTAGATGACATTTTTGTCTACGGTCGGAATTTGGCACAACATGAATCGCGTTTGTGGAGAGTATTTGAACTCTTACGTAAATATAACTTAAAACTAAATACAGAGAAGTGCCAATTTTTGCGAAAAGAGGTAATTTACCTAGGTCATAAGTGCACTGAGAAAGGGGCATTGGCAGATCCCAGTAAGGTAGAATGTGTCAAAAACATTCCTGTTCCAAGAAATAGGAAAGATGTTCAGGCATTCTTAGGTTTAGTAAACTATTATAGAAAGTTTGTTGAAAATATGGCAAGCATAGCAATTAATAAATTACTAAGAAAAGATGCAGAATTTGAATGGACCGATAAATGTCAGAAAGCTTTTGAAGACAACAGATGCCAGCAATGAAGCCTTGGGAGCAGTTCTATCGCAAGGTGAAATTGGAAAAGATAGACCAGTAGCCTTTGCGAGCAGAGCGCTTAGTGATACTGAGAAAAGATATTCCACCATTGAAAAGGAATTCTTGGCTATCGTGTGGGCTGTAAAGAATTATCGAGCTTATCTACTCGGTAGACCGTTCAAGATCTACACCGACCACCAGCCACTACGAGGAATTGCAAAACTAAAAGATCAGACATCACGTTTGGCACGTTTCAGGCACAAATTATCTGAATTTGATTTTAAAATAATTTATAAACCAGGCAAAAGGAACTTGAACGCGGATGCGCTCAGCAGAGTTCCACAACCGAATCAGGAGTCAACAATGGTTGTGACTCGTTCTATGGCGAGGAATAAAGTCGACGAAACCGAATGCCAAGAAAAGCCTGATGAAAGCTCTGATGACGACTTAGAACTAGATGAAAATGCAGAAAATCAGGAAACAATTATGCAGAACTTCTCACTGATGAAAAGGATATATCGACGATACTTCGCAACATCCATGATTCACCTTTGGGAGGGCATCAGGGTGCTCTGAAAACTTATTTCAGGATTAGAAGACAGTATAGGTGGAAAGGTATGCGAAGCCAGATTAAAGAATATGTTAAAAATTGTAAAAAATGTCAAACTAACAATTGTTCAAGGCTCACGAAAATGCCAATGATATTAACTGATACAACATCTAAGCCATTTGAAAAGGTATATATGGACATGGTAGGTTGCAGTGCGGTTGTTGTGAGTCAAAATAATGCTCATCTAATTTATGCATTTTGACTCACTACAAATGTTATAGTAATATTATTATTATCATTATGTTATTTTATTATGTGTAATTAATTAATTAATGATAATCAACACACTATGCATAATGTAATTATCATTGGCTAAAATAGGTTGTAGTAAATTTATAAAAATGCGTGGTCAGCATCATCGTACCTCGCTGTATAATTGTAGAAGAATTTCATAACCATGAAAAACAAAGAACGAAGAAGAAGAAAAATAATAAATAAACAATCAATAAAATAATAAACAATAATAAAAGAACGGCGAAAATCTCCTCGGTTAGAGGTTGTGCGTTGGGTTTGGGACCCGCCACATAAAAAACCCCCCCAATGAAAAAAAGAAATATGCCTCGGATAAGAACTACCGCTTTTGTTGATGACCCCCGCAAACGAAAAAAGGACAATGATTTACGGATATGCACCTGGAATGTTCGGTCTCTTTATAGGGAGGGTGCCTCTATCCAGCTGGTTGATGTCCTCGAAAAATACAGAGCTGACATCACCGCTCTCCAGGAAATGCGATGGACAGGACAGGGCTGCTCCAAAAGAGCGTTTGGTCAGCAAGAGACTACGACATCTTGTCTCACAGTTCACGCCTGTGAACGAACGGCTGTCCACAATCCGCATCAAGTCAAAATTTTTCTACATCAGCCTTATATGTGCGCACGCTCCGACGGATGAGAAGGACAATGTCACCAAGAAGAGCTTCTTTCAGCGCCTCGAAGAAGCTTATTACCACTGCCCGATTACAGATGATGGTGCTGATATTCCACCACCCGACTATGACGAGGTTAAAACGGCCATTTTAAGGCTGAAGAACAACAAAGCTGCAGGTGCCGATGGCCTGCCTGCCGAGTTGTTTAAGACCGGAGGCGATGAGCTGCTCACCCGCATGCACCAGCTCATAAGCAGAATATGGTCGGATGAAAGCATGCCTGATGATTGGAGGCTCAGTGTTCTCTGTCCTGTACATAAAAAAGGAGACCCCACAATTTGCGCCAACTACCGTGGAATAAGTCTCCTGAGCATCGCGTACAAGGTTCTATCGAGCGTACTGTGTGAAAGATTGAAGCCTATGCTCAGCAACCTGATTGGACCTTATCAGTATGGCTTCAGACCTGGTAAATCCACCATCGACCAGATTTTCACACTGCGCCAAATCCTGGAGAAGACCCAAGAAAAACAGATCGACACACACCACCTATTTGTTGATTATAAAGCCGCTTTCGACAGTCCGGTAAGGGATTACCTCTACGCAACAATGTCTGAGTTCGGTATTCCGGCAAAGCTCATTCGACTTTGTAGAATGACACTGCATAACTCTCGTTGTGCAGTGAAAATTGGGAAGGACCTCTCCACACCGTTTAATACCGAACGGGGTTTCAGACAAGGTGATTCGTTATCGTGCGACTTCTTCAATCTTATTATGGAGAAAATAATACGAGCTGCTGATCTACGACATAATGGCACTATCTTCAACAAAAGTGTCATGCTGTTAGCGTATGCCGACGATATTGACATAATCGGCATGAACACGCGAGCAGTCAGTGCAGCATTCTCAGATTTGGAAAGAGAGTCGCGTCGGATGGGTCTTACGGTGAACGAGGACAAGACGAAGTATCTAGTGTCAACAAACAAAGAGTCCCGGCATCTTGGACAGCACGTCACTGTTGACAACTACGCTTTTGAAGTAGTAAGGGACTTTGTCTATCTTGGAACCAGCATTAACAGCAGCTAACAGGTGTTACTTTGGGCTGAGTAAGCAATTGAAAAGTCGAGCCCTCTCTCGAAAAACGAAAACTACACTCTACAAGTCTCTCATCATGCCTGTCCTAACATATGGCGCTGAAGCCTGGACAATTTCCATCTCGGATGAGCGAATGCTTGGAGTTTTCGAGAGAAAGGTCCTACGCAGGATCTTTGGACCTATTTGCGTTGGTGGCGAGTACCGAATAAGGTACAACCATGAGCTGTACGAGCTATATGCCGATATTGACATAGTAAAGCGCATCAAAATCCAGCGGCTGCGCTGGCTAGGTCATGTCGAGCGAATGGAAGAACACGCTCCAGCTAAGAAGGTGTTATATTCGGAACTCGCTGGAGGACGACGCAGAAGAGGAAGACCAAACCTCCGGTGGAAAGACCAAGTACTGGAGAACCTGACGGCGCTTGGAATTTCTAACTGGCGCCAGCTAGCGAAGAACAGAGATGGCTGGCGAAGCATGTTATTTTCGGCCTAAATCGATATTCGGTTGTTATGGCCACATAAGTAAGTAAGTAAGAAAGTAATAAAAGAATCAACGGGTCATTATACCTCGCTATATGATTATGAAATAATTCAACAATCATACACAGTGAAAAGAAAATAAACGCCAAAAAGAAAAACAAAATACGTAATATTGAACGCATGCACAATATTTACAACAGGAAGTATTAACTACAAATAATAATGATGACTTACTAAAAATATGTTATAAATATAACTTAGTGAAGAAATTGCAATGAATTGACCTACTTAAGAAATTGCCATTTCTTCAGAAATTCTTTTATACTAAAATGGGGTTATATTGTAAATTATGATATATATTTTATAGCCTAGACAGACGGCAGCCTAATTCCGGATTACCGGCGCACTTAATCCGAAATTTCGTGAAAAGTCACCAATAAGAGTGGACGTGTTTTGCATCTCTACTTTGTAAGAGTCGGAAAAGTGATTGATTTCGGTTAAAAAAAAAATAAATATATTGCGAAAAGACGCTAAGTAAACTCAAGGAGTTATTTCTGTGGTTCTTTATTGCTTATACAAATAAGCAAAAAGAACAATAAAATCAAAGAAAAAAAAAATAAAAATGATAATAACGTTTGCAAACATTTTGTTTGTAATATGAGTGTTCAGCGCTCTCCTCTCCGGCAAAGGCAATCGCCTGTTAATGTATGTGTAAACAATAATTTGCAATCACCAGCGCAAACCTCCCCGATAAGTGCATTATCATAAAAATCAGTTGATACACAGTGCACAAGTGAAAGTAACAGTACAAATCTTTTGCCTGCACATATTACTCTAACACTACATCAAAATTTGCAACAACAATAAATACAGACAAAAAAAATAATTTGTTCTCTCGTGATATACTATCTCCCTCTATACCGTGGAGTGTACAATGCGCTTCTCCTGCTGTAACACCAACAGCTACAACATCAAAGCAAACAAATAACGGCCTTTCTACTGAAGTGCATGACCCAGTAGTTAAAGCTACTAGTGCGATTACTAATAAAGAACCAGTTGCTGTTCAAACTGGAATTGATCGCTACATTACTGTAGTAAAGTGAAAAAGAAGTCCACGAAATTCAAAACAAATGAATTCAACAAAAATTCAAAAGCAGAACACTGCCCCTATTAGTTCTGAAAATAGATACGCTCTGCTTTCAGGTGATGAAAGTGACGAAAATATTATCTCCAAGAAAAATTTCAAACCCCCACCCATTTTCTTAAGAGAACGCAACTCAGATAAGTTGATTTCTAGAATTACAAGTCTTATAGGACCAAAGAATTTCCACGTTGTTCCTATTCGCAAAGGCCAAATTGAGGAAACGAAAAAATCTACAGCGAAACTCATTATCGCAAAGTAATAGCGGAATTTGATGCTGTAAAAAAGAATTACTACACATATCAGCTAAAAGTAATAAGGGCTTAATCGTTGTACTCACGCACGCTGAGGAACTGCCATATTGATAAAAAACAGAATAAAACATCATGTTCTCGAAGATTTCAGTAGCGTCTACTTGCAAGCAACATCTATATGTCTGGAAGAATACATCTCTAAGCTAGTAATATCTGCGATATACTGTCCCCCAAGATACAGTATTACCGAACAGCAATATAAAGAATTTTTCTCAACTCTTGGTAGCAAATTCTTGGTTGCTGGCGATTTCAACGCCAAACACACTCACTGGGGCTCCCGCTTAATAACTCCAAAAGGCAGAAGACTATGTTCGATCATCACTAACCACGGCTACGATGTTATTTCAAATGGTCAACCGACATATTGGCCGACGGCCAAGAGGAAGATACCAGATATCATAGACTTTAGAGTCGCCAAAGGTTTGCAGATGGAAAATATCTCCACAGAGTGTAATGATGATCTATCATCTTACCACTCACCCACGGTAATATCTATAAAATCACCAAGCTCCCAAGGCAATTGCGTTAGAAAGAAAATAGACTGGATAAAATTCAAGAAATATATAAATTCCCATCTTCCTCTGAGTACTGTATTAAGAAATGGACACGATGTAGACTCAGCATTCGAAAAATTCAACCAGTTGCTCTCATTAGCTCTCAGCTCAGCCACCTGCACAAGGATATGCAAGCAATCAAATTATAGCCCATACACACCAGTCTACATTGAATTGCTAGACAGAAAAGAAGACTCCGAAGGCAATGGCAAGAATTCAGAAAACACAGTCTGAAAACATAGCTACAGCACTGTACTCGAAAGTTAAAGCAAGCCTTAAAAAATAAAAACAACAAAGAGTTAGAAGAGCACATAGCGAAATTAACACCTGGTGAAGCGTCAGACTACTCTTTGTGGAAATCAGCAAAAAACTCAAATCGGCCAATTCTCACTGATTCCCCCATCCGTTTGAGTGACGGTAATTGGTCTAGAAGCAACTGTGAGAAGGGTTTGGCTTTTGCAAACCACCTAAAAAGTGTGTTTACATCCAATCCACCCTCTTTACAGTCCTCATTACCAAAACTAACTTCTCAACCTTGCTCAATAACGCTCAAAATTAAAAAAAAGGACATATTCAAAGCAATTTATAAAGATTTAAACCCAAAAAAATCACCTGGTCCAGATAAAATTACCGGTAAAATGATAAAAGAGCTACCTCCGGCTTCAGTAATTCATCTCATGCACATTTTCAATGCTATCCTTCGTATTAAACACTATCCCAAATGCTAGAAAACTTCAAAAATTATTATGATAGCAAATCCAGGAAAAGACCCTACAAAAGTTGCATCGTACAGACCTATCAGCCTCCTGTCTCTACTTTCTAAAGTATTCCAAAAGCTACTTGTCATGAATATAACTCCATTTATTAATCTCAACCAACTGATTCCTCAACATCAGTTTGTATTTAGAAAACAGCACGGCACAATAGAGCAAGTTCATCGCACTGTAACTCTGATAAGGAACACTTTTGAAGGAAAAAATTATTGCTCAGCTATCTTTCTTGATATCACTCAAGCTTTCGATAAAGTATGGCACGATGGCCTTATTTACAAACTCAAACTTTTACTACCTGCAAATGTCTCCTCATTGCTTAGTAGCTACCTCACGAAAAAACATTTTCTCGTATATCACAAAGATTACACAACAAATCCATTGGATATTCACGCTAGCGTTTCTCAAGGAAGCGTTTTGGGCCCCTTACTGTATCTTTTATACACTTCAGATATGCTCAACAATAACTATACATTCAATCGACCTTTGCAGATGATACGGCAATATTGTGCTCTCGCTCTAACCCCATAGAAGCTACTAAACTCCTGCAGACTCATATCGATTCTCTCGAAATCTGGCTAGCAAAATGGCGTATAAAAGTCAATGAATCAAAGAGCGTACATGTAACCTTCACGCTAAGGCTAGATACATGTCCCCCACTTAAAATTAATGGCCAATCAGTTCCACAATGTTCCTCAACAAAGTACTTGGGTATTCACCTCGACAGAAGGCTGACCTGGAAAAATCACATAGAGGCAAAGAAAACTCAGATCAAGCTTAAAATGAATCAGTTATGGTGGCTGTTACACAAATATCAAAGTTGAATCTTGAATACAAAGTGCTATTATAAAAGCAATCCTGAAGCCAATTTGGACTTATGGTATTCAGTTTTGGGGCACCGCATCTCTCTCAAATACCGAAAAATTGCAGCGAATACAATCCAAGTGTCTGCGAATTATTGTAAACGCGCCTTGGTATATGAGGAACGTTAACATCCATCGAGATTTAAATGTACCCACAATTTCTGAGGAAGTTGCAATGTCCTGCAGAAGCTACATTCAAAAATTACACAATCATCCGAATCCCCTTGCTAGACAATTGTTGCTGAGCACGGGGCATCGTCGATTAAAAAGAAAAGACACACTGAATATGCTGTGAAATTGCTACACCTCGCGACTCAACAAATTGTGAGGGAACGTTGGGAATATCACATAATTTTAGTTAGTTTGTAAGATTTGATTACTTATTGTTAGTTTCTAAGTAATTTAGAAAGATCCAATAAAAAAGCTTGTTAGAAAAAAAAAAGACTTAATTCGAATAAATAATAACCTGACAGACGATATGAGAAAATCTACAAGAAGTACGTGAACTGAAAACCATCAGAAACTTGTAAATTGACATTCACCGTTCGTAATTGACAGCTGGATTTATTTGTTCGACAACGCTTTTCATGTTGAAAACTGTTAACAATTGTTGAAAGTTTTTTTGTAGCCAACACACCTAATATTTTGTAAATTGGATCGAGAAAAATCCACAATAGACAATCTTCACCAGTGTTACCATCGCAAATTGCCCTAATCCTCTTTTATTTTGAGAATTAACTCATAGAGTTTATGTGGATTAGCTGCAGTTAATGCCCAAGTTAATTCGAATTAACTCGGTCATCCGGATTTAGGCTGCCGTCTTTCTAGGCTATAACTAATAGAGTTTATGCGGATTAGCTGCAGTTAATGCCCGAGTTAATTCGAATTAACTCGGTAATCCGGAATTAGGCTGCCGTCTGTCTAGGCTATTAGGCTATATAAACTAAGACAAGACCTGAAATGATGGCAATCAGACAATTAGTGAAACGAGTGAATTAAGATAACTCGAAGAACGAGTTAGTAATCAAGCAATTAGGATTTTACATCCTAAATGCAAAGTGTATATTGTAAAGGATTTTATATCTTAAAAGCAAAGTGTATATTGTAAAGGATTTTACATCCTAAAAACAAAGTGCATATAGTAAAGAATCCTGTATTATGTGTATTGTGAAAGAAAACCTTTGGACCAATAAAACTATATCGTGAAAACAAAAAAACTTACTAATTGTGAAAGTATATATACATATATATATATATATATATATATATATATATATATATATATATATATGTATATATATATATATATATATATATATATTTATATATTTATATATATATATATATATATATATATTTATATATATATATATATATATATATATATATATATTTATATATATATATATATATATATATATATATATATATATATATATATATATTTATATATATATATATATATATATATATATATCCGTTAAAAATAAGATGAAATATATGTAACAAAATAAGTTCCGATTTCAACTGATAATATTGAAGGTCGGCAAAATCCTCCACTGAACCCGCCTCGAGGGCGCCGACTGGAAATAGATACCACAGTTTAGCCTGTACGATGTCAGGCGGTATCTAGCTAAGATAAGGGTAAGTTGGTGAGTGTTTGTTACTCTTCAATAGTACAGCATTCGGCAACGTACTCTTATCATGGTCGGAGGTGAGGGGCTGGATTAAGGTGTTAAGCGATCCGTGCCGAAAATCAGCCTGGCTGGGGGCCCCTTTTTCAAATAGCCCAGTCGTTAACGTGAGCTTACGGATACCTGGCGCCGTCCGTAATAATTAGCCTTACCTGCGTACTGCGAATCTCTGCGCAGGCGGACATTTATTTCTTCGCAACTCGTGGGAACAATATTGATTGTAAAAACCCAAAAACTGGATCTGGGGTTCCGGGGGTGTTAACGGGAGGAACGGCGGACAATAAGGCTTCACCAGAGGCCGAGCTGTTAGCTGCACCACTCGTTCCCACCTCTGGAACTCGGAACGAAATTCCTGCAATGGCGGACAGCACTGCCTCATACGAAGTAGTGCTGGTGGCCACGGCGGGAAAAGTAGTGGAGGGGATGGCGGAAAATGAGGCTTCCATAGAAGCCGAGCTTTTAGCCAGCCCAAAATCAATGGCAGCATCTGTTGCGGCGGACGGAACGGGTCTCGGAAGACCTAAGCCGGCGGCTGCGACGGTGTTGAACAAAGAGGACGGTGTCACCAGGTCGGCAGGGAAGTCGGTCTGGAGGCAGCGTAAAACATCTGGCCGAACATCTGATGGTGTGGACGAAGACGATCCTAGTGGAGCGGAATCGTTAGCTTTATCAGGTGTAAGCGAAAAGGACGGAGTCTCAAAAGCAGAGCGAATCCTGTTGAAGAAACGGGAGAAGCAGAAGCGAAAGAGACAACGTAAAAAGGCCATGAAGTCGTCGGAGAAGACCATTGAGCAGCTCTCGGGCCAACTCAGTGGACTTCTGCAAGATGAGTCGACCTTGGAGGTGGAGAACTCGGGGAAGAGGTTCAGGGGCGATAGCTCCGGAACCACTTTAAAAAGTTCAACGCCTGAGGAGCCTCATCCGAAGACGACGGAGGGGCCAATTGAGGTGGATGCTGGGAAGGATGGACAACCGTCTCTTGAGAAAGTTGATAATTCTTCCACGCAGACACCAAAAGGGGCAAATTCTCGGAGAGATGGACGGCCAATTATAAAGGCCGTCAGTCGCTCCGAAAGGGGCTCGAGGCCCAAGCCTAACACGGGTAGAGTAGCTCTGGGAACGACGGGACAGGGAAATCCGACGTCGGGAGGTGATGAGTGGGGTGGACAATCTGGAAAGATTGTTAACCCAGCGAACTCACAGTCCTCGCATGCGGTACCTGGGCCGAGCGGTCTTGGCAGAGCGCCTAAACGTCGGGCTGAACAGGCAAAGGGCGAGCCCACCAGGGCGAGGAAGACTTACGCTCAAGTAGCGGAAGCTGACCTCGTTATGGGAGTCATGGACTTGTCACTAGAGGGGCTTCTGGAGGATACTCATCTGAGTACCTTCAAGGTATCTTTGTTGGATGCCATGGAGTCTCTTGAAGACGATGTCAATGACATTGGATTTGTCGGCAGGGCAAGGGTGGAGAGCGGATTGATTGTACTAAGGTGCAAAAATCAGCTATCCAAGCAATGGCTGTGCAAGACAGTGGAGCACCTAACCGGTTTGTGGGAAGGTGCGAAGCTCAAATGTGACAGCCTAACTGCCTTGTCGACAAAGAGGAAGATGGTGATTGTTGCTCATGGCAATGCTGTGGCCAGCGACATCATCCTCAGAAGGCTGCAGCGCCAGAACGTCTGTGTGAAGGACACTTCCAAATGGAGTGTTATCCGCACAGAAGGGTTTGGCGAGGCAGAAAGGGCAGGTGTTGTACTCACCGTGCTGTGTCCTAAGGAGGACGCGGAGGCCGTCAGGATCGCAGGGGGGAGACTCAACTGCGGTCTTGAACAGGCCGTCGTTAAATTCCAGAAGGATGCAGTATGAGGGGTGCGACGCAGCTCCTGGCGTGGGGCTAGTGGCAGATTCTGCAAGGAAGAAGCCATTAGGGCGGGAGGTGGGCCCGCGCCAGGAACCACTAAATGTGTGTCAACTCAATATTCACCACAGCAAAGCAGCATCAGCAATGATGGTGCGGAGCTTCGATGAGGATGAGCTTGACATTGCACTAGTTCAGGAGCCCTGGATTCTTCATGGAAGGATCAAAGGCCTATCTGCACAAAAGACCACTTTGTTTTATCCACAAACAGAGGGGAAGTTGAGGACATGCATTTTAGTTAGACATGGGATACGTGCGATTCTAATGTCTAACTTGTGTTCACCGGATCTCACAGTAGTGAGAATAGGTGACGGTGCGGGATCATTTATGATCGCATCAGCATACCTTCCATACGATTCTCCAGACGAACCACCTTCGAGAGAGGTGGAAGCTCTAGTGAGATTCTGTGATGGTAAGGGGGTTGGTCTGATCTTAGGCTGCGATGCCAATGCGCACAGTTCTGTGTGGGGCAGCAGCAATGAAAACTATAGAGGAGAGTGTCTACTCGAATTTATAGAAAGATTTGGTCTACAAGTTGCCAACAGGGGAACAGAACCGACCTTTGTCGACGCACGTCGTTGCGAGGTTATTGATGTTACTCTGACGAATGTCAAAATGTTGGATAGGATTTTGGACTGGAGGGTTGTGGATAGACTAACCATGTCGGACCACAGGGCCATTCAGTTTGGGATTACGTCCGATAAAAGACATAGGAACGACTGTAGAATGGTAAGGATACCAAAACGAACGGATTGTACAAGGTACTGCGAAGTTCTTGAGGAATTATTGCCAAGGAGGTTTAAGAGACCTAGAACAACTGCAGATGTTGAGTATCAGGTGAGAGCTATCAGCTCAGCCATGATCAAAGCATTTGAAGCTTCATGACGGTAGTGGACGAAGGAGATCCCACTCCATGGTGGAATGGGGAACTGGAATCCATGAAAAAGGAGACAAGGAAGGCTTTTAATCGTCACATGAGAGGGGACCCCAACGCATGGGACGACTACAAGTCAAAGAAAAGGGAGCTGAAGAAGACTCTACGCAACCGTAAAAGGAAAACGTGGAGGGAATTTTGCTCAAATATGCAAGATATGACAGATGTATGTAGATTACAGAGGATCATATCAAAGGACCCGGTGTCAAAGTTGGGATTAATTCGCAAAACGAATGGATCCTTTACAGATACAATCGGAGAGTCACTGAAATACCTGATGGAGGAAGCTTTAGATCGGAAGATCCTTGGGAAGCCACCCGCAAGGGTGCAAACAGGAATGAAAGATTGGAAGCTGAAAGGATAGTCACCAGAGATGGAGTGATAAAAGCCATTAAGCGTTTCTCTCCATTCAAAACAGCGGGTACAGACGGGATATTCCCAGCCCTACTTCAGTGGGGAGCAGAAGCTCTGGTAGACAGGCTCCTGGGAATATTTATTACTTGCCTGGCTACAGGATATATCCCGACTCAATGGAGAGAGACTAAGGTTGTCTTTCTTCCAAAGCCGGGAAAAAGGGACTACTCAGAGGCTAAATCTTTCCGGCCGGTTAGCTTGACCTCCTTTCTGCTTAAATGTATGGAAGGAGTACTGGCGGACTACATGGAAAGGACAACGCTTCTGACAAAACCACTGAGCAGGTGTCAGCACGCGTACAGAGCTGGCAAATCCACTGAAACGGCCCTGCACGAACTCGTTCGCGTAGCGGAGAGGGAACTGTCTTGTGGAGGGATATCTATGTCTACTTTTATGGATATAGAAGGTGCCTTCGATAAGATTGGTTTCGATAAGCTAAGGATGGCCCTTGCTTCTCGTGAAGTCAGCCCAACCATTATAAGGTGGGTGGACAGCATGCTGAGGAAAAGGGCAATAAACTTTCAAAATGGGAGTTACAGACTCAGAGGTAGGGTAGTCAAAGGGTGTCCACAGGGGGGAGTATTATCGCCCATCCTTTGGAACATCACGGTCGATTCCCTACTTCAGCTTCTGGACTCAAAAGGCATACACACCGTCGGGTATGCAGATGACATAGCGGTAACGGTGAGCGGTAAGTTCCTGGACACTATTTATGATACCATGAGAGGTGCACTCAAAATGGTTGAAGGATGGTGCACGGAACAAGGTCTCTCTGTAAATGCTAGTAAGTCGGAAACAGTACTCTTTACTAAAAGGAGGACTGGACTAACAATAGACCCTCTTAAGCTTTTTGGATCGAACATCAACGTATCCAAGGAAGTAAAGTATCTAGGTGTCATCCTGGATAACAAGCTGACTTGGAATAGTCACGTCGATGACAAGATTCAGAAGGGCAAGCGGGTATTGCATCAGTGTAAGAGAGTGTTCGGTCTCATGTGGGGAATCACTCCCAGAGCAGCGCACTGGATCTACACAACGATGGTCAGACCCTTAATAACATATGCTGCTGTGGTCTGGTGGCCTAAGGTCACCCAAAAGACCGCGAAAAGCAAGTTAGATAGGGTACAAAGAATGGCTTGTATTGGGATTACCGGAGCTATCCGGACGACCCCGGTAGAAGCATTGGAAGTCTTTCTCGGGCTGCTGCCGTTGGACTTGCATATTATGAAGTCAGCGGCATTAACAGCATTACGTCTGAAGACAACCAATAATTGGTATGGATTCGGCACAGAGAGGGGGCACAGGGGCATCCTGTCACTGCTATATAGCAGTGTAAAGGAGGCGCAGATGCCAATGGAGTGAATGGGTAGGCTGAAGATGACTGAAAAGTCACACAGAACACTCATTGAAGACGGCCTCACACATGATGTATGTGAGGAAAATGACATCAGTATTTTTACAGATGGTTCATTAATGGATGGCAGAGCGGGTGCTGGAATCTTCTCTAAAGAGTTGGGACTGGCATGTACTCTGAATCTGGGAAGATACGTATCGGTATACCAAGCAGAAATGCTAGGTCTAATGCATGCGCTGGACCATCTACTGGATGGAAAGGTGCAAGGTAAGAAAATCTTGCTAGCACTCGATAACCAGGCGGTGGTCAGGCGGCTGCAACAACCTACGGTATCTTCTAAGTTGGCGCTCGAATGTGTTCAGAAACTTAATGGGTGTGCTCGTAGTAATGCGATTACTCTTATGTGGGTGAAGGGACACATTGGTATAGAACAGAATGAAGCTGCAGACTCCTTGGCTAGACAAGGATCTGAAGCTGAATTTTATGGACCGGAACCAGTAGTTGCTCTCAGCAGCGGAACGGTGAAGGCAAAGGTCGAAGAGTGGATAAAGAAACTTCATCTCACGAGATGGGAGAACTTATCTACTTGTAGACAGGCAAAGGCTTCGTTGAGGCTATCAAAGGGCAGTGAATCGGGGAGGGCTCTCAGTCTAGGACGAATGACTCTAAGCTGGTTGACTGCATTAATAACTGGGCATGGCAATTTCAGGTACCACCTCAGCAAGATGGGTCTTGTTGATGGGGAGGATGCTGATATTTGCAGATTATGCATGGAAGAGGCAGAGACAGCGGCGCACATAGTGCGCCAGTGTCCTGCATTGTCAAGAACATACCCCACAAAGCCATGCTTGAAATAACGCGTGATGTTATTATGAGGAAGGAAGTAGAAGAATTCTGCAACCGAACAAATAATTAACACACGATTTGAGGGACGAAAAGGGACCCATATAAGTGGTCTGATTCGGCTAATCCCTAAATTTATATATATATATATATAATATTGAAAATCGTACCACCTACAACTACGAAAAGTCGGTCATTGCAATTATGAAGAAAAAATGCAATGTTGTTCCTATGTTTTTGTCCAAACAACAATGCATTTTAAAAAATGAAGTAGAGATTATGAATGAATATTACAAAAAAAAATTATTTTTATATGGTATATAAGAATATATGTAAATCTTAATAAGAAAAATTAACTAAATAAGTGCTAGTGTAGGTATAGTAGTTATAATATATATAGCAGACGTAAGTGATCTATTATTGAAAAAGAATCTGGAAATTCCCCTACAAACACAAGAGAGTAGCAGTATGTCCAACAACGCAGCAACATTAACAGCTTTAACAACATTAACAACCAAGAAAATGATGACACAAAACTATCCTTGAGGCAGTAAAGAAGAAATAGACCCTGAGGAGAAACCAAAGCAGGTACAGACAGCGAGTACCTATAACAAACTTACAAAACAATAAAATTTACAACCAATAACTTTGCCGTACCTAGCCACCGCGACGTCGCAAAGAGGTATCAACAATAATAACTATGCAACCTTAACTAAATAAAATATTTCAGCTACTGTATTGATCAGTGACAATGGATTTTGATTCACATCAGAAGAAAATGATAAACAACAGAACCAAAATAACATATTCATTATTGCTCCAATTATTAAACACTTACACCAGGAGCACAGAGTTCCACTTTGACAATATTGCTTAGCACGGCGGTACACACAAAACCCACTTTGCAAGCTATTGTTCATACCACTCAATAAAAAAAAATTCTGTCGAATCAAACCAATGGACGCATTAGACACCAGCATCAACCCACAAGCACACCAAACCGACTTTCACTTAAACCAAAATAATAATCCAGATAACGCTTTCATGACAAAACAGCCAGAAGATCAATCCATAGTAAATAATCCCGCTCTAATTGCCGAAACAAAAATCGAACTTTTATAAAGGAGAAGTTACTGTTTTCATCACTAGACTTCAACAACAAAAGCTGCAACAAAACTATTAAAAAGCTGAGTGCAGCAGACAAAAACCAGCAAGAAGAACATCGTCTTCATGGGCACCATAATCACCGAATTACCAGTGACCATATATGTAAATAATACTTCGTATTTTATTCCTCATAGTATCATACATTTTAAATTGTTATAAATTTTACAAAATAAGCATTTTTTTAACTTTTTTCTTATAAGAAAAAAATTTTATTATTTCATAATGATAATTTTTTCTTCCTGAGAGAAGGGAGGGATGTTGTGAGCAAAATATGAAATATGCAGATATGCATATTTTGCCTCGCGACATATATCACGAATTTGGGAACTACATATTTGTCCATACTCATACCAACATTGCTCGAAGTTTTGATATACACAATCCATACTTATAATTGTGGAATGTCAGAACATTGCGCCAACTGAGTTGCTGACAAAGCACTTTCCCACACAATTCGTAGTTCTGCACTTAAGTAAGCATACCTGTGTAAGCATACATGATAACTAAAATCACGCGGACTACTCATGTGTGTGAATATCAAAAAGTTACTTTCTCACGTAATATATACACACATTGGGAGTGCATCGATCGTGTACATAAGCACATAAATACATACACACAAGTGGTGTGAATATATTATGGTATGTTTATGTTGGTATGTTTTTTTTTTCTTCGATACACTGGAAGGTCAAAATCTTCATAGATACTGAGTAGTCCGTACTATTCAGCATGCACGATTCACACATAGGGGCTATGCCCAATATGTACCTACGTACTAAAACCACCTCCCCCGATATCACTGTCCTGTTCATCCTTGCGGTACCACCAATCAAGGCATTCCTTCGCAAGGCAGAATTCCTCTCCGCTATTTCTTGTACGTGCTGCCTGTTCGTCACGTCGTAATCTTTGCATCATTCTTGTAATAATGTCTGCTCACGCGTTCCATGCTTCTTTCGAGGAGAGCATGCATTTGATAAGTCCCTCCGGTGTTAGCGGCCGTAGCATTAACCGTTCCAGCTGGGAGTGCTCACTTTCAAACCTGACACACCTCAATAGCACATGTTGTGCGTTCTCAATTTCGTGCTTGCAATAGAGGCACCACGAGTTATCAACGTGTTTGCATCTATACAAATACTCTCTAAAGCATCCATGGCCACTAAGGAACTGGGTCAGGTGGTAGTGTATCTCTCCATGTTTCCTATCTATCCACGTTTTTATATTGGGTATTAGTGTATGTGTCCAGCGCCCTTTAGTCGATGCGTCCCATCTATATTGATATACTAGCTCACTATGGCTAATTATACTTTCTACTTCTATCCGCTCAGCCTGCGGTAGTTTTTTATTATACGATTTGACCGCGCTTGGGCCGCTATGATATCAATAGGACACCAGTACGCGATTACATTCGCTGCATCATTAGAGACTGTGCGGAATGCACTATAGACTCTTAGGGATGATAATCTATATGCAGCTGTTATCATGTAAGAGTTACAACCTGTCGTTGTAGCCCATACTGGTGCAGCGTACATTATTATCGATGTGTTGACGCCTGTGAGTAGATGTCTAATCGGTTGACGTGGTCCACCAATGTTCGGCATGAGCCTCGACAATGCCGCACTAGCTTTTGCTGCTTTAACACCCGCATATTTGAGGTGTTCTTTAAAATTTAACCTATGGTCCAATATGACTCCCAAGTACTTAATGTATGGCATGGATGATATGATGTGACTACCAACATCCACATCAATATGCTCTACCTTTTTCCGGCTACTCATTAATACTGCTCGAGATCTAGTCCCGCTAACTCGAGCCACTGTTTATTGTTTTTAATTGTTTTTTCAGCGTTTCGTTTTACTTCTGGCAGGGTTTTTGCAACTACCGTGATAGCGATATCGTCTGCATACCCAATGATATTTACTCCTTTCGGCTTCCGCATTTTAAGTATACCGTCGTACATAATATTCCAGAGAAGTGGTGCCAGTACCGAGCCTTGCGGTACTCCACCCTTCACCTTGTACTGCTTTGGTCCTTCTTCTGTGTCATAGTGCAAAGACCAACTTTTAAAATAATTTGTAATCATTCGTATCAAGTACGCCGGTGCATGGATACCTCGAAGAGCATTTAGTGTATACGACCAATTTGCTGAATTAAAAGCATTTTTGATATCTATGGTTACAACAGTACAATATTCTTTACTGCCCCCTCTCCATCTTTTCCCTTCCATTGCTTTTTTTGCAATTTCGCACACTTTTTCAATCGCATCGACAGTACTGCGCTTTTGCCTGAATCCATATTGCCATTCAGAAAGGCCTGTTTCACCTTCAGTGTATTTTTCCAGTCTAGAGCATATGATCCGCTCCAGTACCTTACCCGCAGTATCCAGCATACATAGTGGACGATATGAAGACGGTTCATCCGGTGGTTTATCGCCTTTGGGAATTAGGACAAGTCTTTGGCGTTTCCACCTACGTGGAAATGATCCTTCTCTAAAGCAGGCCGTGTATAATTGCGCAAAAACTTCTGGCTTCATTTTAATTGCTGTCTTGAGTACTACGTTAGGTATACCATCAAGTCCTGGGGTTTTCTCATTTTTTATTTTATGTGCAGCTGTGGCAACTTCGTCTGGGGTTATAGGTGGAATTGTGCCTATATCAACTTGGATTTCAGATTCAACCATTTCCGAGCTCTGTTGTGGGAATAAGCCATTTAGGATATTTGACATAATGATCGGGCAGATGGGGGAATTAGCATTATTGCTATTAACTTTATTCAGCACAATCCTGTACGCACTCCCCCAGGGATTGTTTTGCACTTCATCAATTAAGTTAATAAAAGCCTGCTGTTTGCTCTTGGATATCGCTTTCCGTAGCTGTTTCCTTCTCGCCTTGTACTGTGATTGCAAATTCCCATATTGTTCTGTACCTCTGCCCCTCTGTTGCATTCTGCGGTGTCTATGACATTGTGAGCGTAGGTTAGCTATATCTTCGTTCCACCAGTATACTGGGGCCCTCCCGTTACTTTTCCCCTGTCGACGCATTGCTGCGTCACATACTTCCTCAAGTAATCGCATTTGATATATATGTCCAAAACCAAGGCACTTAAAGCAGCGCGTTGGAGTTATATACTCACGTAGTCTGCAATTCACTCAACCCCCACGGATTCGCTCACCATTTAATATTGCTTTTGCTGTTTCTGCAGGGAGTCTAATCAGCGCTGTTTGCGAACCATTCCACGTTGTTCGCATGGACTTTACGGCACTTGCGTCCAAGTGTTCTATTTCTGGGTATTTCTCCACCACTGCAGCGCATATGTCTTCCACCACAGTAATTTCATCTAAATCCCGACATTCAATAAGGATGTGTTGTCGCAGTGTTTTGATGCTAGCTGACTTTTGGAGAGCTTGTTCCATCACTTCCTTATATTTTTTCTGTTTTCTCACCTGACTTGCCTTTTAACTCCAACAATATTTCACCTTTAGACGTCTTTTTGATTTTATTAACCTCTTCGCCAAGCTGCTTAAAATCTGGATTGGTCTTCAGTTTTTTTAATGTAACAGCGTATGATAAGTCCCCAGTTTTAGTTATGACTATAGCTTCATGTCGAGCACGTATACGCTTTGGAACTACTTTCCCTTTGTTTTCTAAAGGAAGTCCTTTCTTTGGTGGTGGCTTTTTTTCCTTCTTTATATCAGGCTGCCAGTCCTCCTTACTCTGTTGTTTTGGTTTCTGTGTCCTCTCCATGTCAAGTTCTTTCGCCCTCACTTCTCCTTTTCGCACCTCCTGCTTCTGAATAATGACTTTGTCATGCTGTCTTGTAGGCGATGTCTTTGCCTCCATAATGGTTGGGCCTTGCCGCTTATGTGAGTATCTTTCAGATACATCTTCGTGAAGGGCTGCAATATTAGATACCAAATCTCGCATCATCTGGTTAATGTGCCTTTGCGATCCAATCATGCTCTGGAACTTAGCAATTTTGTGGCCCAGGATATCAAATGCATCATTCTTCCGTATATCAGCAGAAATTAGGTCTACCTTACCTTCTGCTGTTCGTTCTCCTCATTTATTACTTTTTGTTTCATCACATTATCTCCTCTACCTGTAGCTGCTATCGGTGAGTAAACCTCTACCGGCAACTCTGGCACAGATGGAGTGTTTCACTCACCCGGGCTATTTACCCGAACAGTTGGCGACTTTTCAGCCTCAAGCCGACTTGTTTGTTCTTTACTCGGCCATTTTACTGGCGTGTACATTAATTTAGGTCTTCGTATGAAATCCTCCTCTTTTGTATTTCACTATTTTGTTATTTATTTTATTTGGTTCCATGCTTAAAGGGCCCCAACTCGAAGTCGTTATCTCTGCTCGTAGTGTAGTCACCTTAAGATCCCATGGGTCCCTTTGCAAGCAGTGAGGTCCATGCGAGAGCTGACACAAGCCTTCATGAGAACTTGCATACAGAGCTAGATCAGTGCTAGTCAGGAATATTACATCTGAGCCTACACGACCAATTTAATGGTTACGAACATTGAGCGTTCTTCGAGGCCTGCCATGGTTTTAGCGGGGCGGAGGCAATTGTGGCATTAGCCCGAAAACCATTTCTGCAGGGTACCACCGCCGTTAAGCACTACTTCCAGCTTAGTCCTGCGAAGTTGTGCTTAACGGCGGTCCCGCAGGACACAAACAAGCTATAGAGGTCGGAGTTAAGGGTTTAGTACGTAGGCGTACTGGTTCGCAAGTCCAGCATAGTAAGATAATACTCACTGGGCGTTTTCCCGATTGAGGTGTACCTTTAGCGGACAGTGTGAATCGTACATGCCGTCTATGGGTGACGGTATCTAAGAAAGATTCCCCCTTCGAATACAAAAAAAAAAAAAAACACAAACACTTACATAACATAGACATCCACACCCATGTCTATATATACACCCGTGGGGAAACATAATTGTGCCCACGCCCATCTACACCCATGAGGTCTCTCATATACCTCGGCATATATATACAAGCATTCACACATAAATGCAAACACCCCATGTATTTGTAACCACCCGGACGGTCTGATCCTACGGGATCGAGTACTATAGCTGGGCTCTAAGCTGCCGGGGGGGTCGGCAGGTCGCGGATAGCCAGACGGCCTGTAGTAGCAGGTTAATTGCGAGATAAGTTTGAACGAATAAGCAATCCCCGACGATGAGCGGCAGGAATGGAGGAGGCGGTATAAAAGCCAGCGAGTCCTATGAAATTCCTGTGACAGTGGCGAGTCGACACCGCCTCTTTGAATTATGTGTCCCCCCTCATCATGCATGGGCATGATGAGTTATAAAAAAACCCAGGCGCGACGGTTTCCATATTGGGCGGTATACTCCGCGGCGCACTGGGAGTCCTTCAGAACCTCAACAGCTTTCTCTGCTGTTGGGAGGATGAGGGTGATGTGAGCTTGCTCTGCCGAGGTGTTAGCCGCGGTGGGTATCAGTAACCAGCCCCTTCGGGCCTTAGTCAGGAAGTGTGTATTGGACGCAGGAGTTGTAGCCTGCGTTGCTCCGGGCGAGCGCCGGTTCGTCCGTGTTTTCCGGAACCGGTAAAGCGAAAGACAGGCCTCAGGGAACTGGGGTAGGGGCATTGTCTCCGAGGGTATACCCGCTCCTGTCTATTTCGGCCCGCCACCCTACACACGATGCGCTGGTACAGAAAGTAAATGGAGAACAAATTGAGAAACAACAAAAACAATAGCAGCAATATAGATGGCATCACCATGAGCAGTGATACTCAAAGTCCTTGCGATGGTGGTAGCAAGATACCTGGAGCTGAGCCGCCCAAGAAGACACCGATACCGAGTGAAGATGGCAAAACTGTCGAAGTTGACCCTTTTAAGCGTGCACCAAGACTGGTGCGGTCGCCGAAAACTGCGGAAAAGCCAGTAAGAGCAAATTCTTCGCCACCTGCGATGCAAGATAGCACGCTTATGGCTATAACGACGCAATCGAGTGCCGATATCATGTCAGAATTAGGTGAGGCAATCAGGAAGTTGACTGAAGCCATGCGACTACCGCAACGATCAATCAACAACCAAATCAGGGATCTGCTCAGTTCAGTAACGCGACTTCACGAACGTGCCCGAGAAGAGTATAATAAAAGCAAAGAAAATAGACGAAATGTTCCCCTCAGGCTAACATCTATAGGATCAACGCCGAAGAGGCCCCGCGAGGACGAGCAGCTGACACGGAAAACACCACCCAAGAGGAACAGAGCCACTCACGAGGAAGTGCAAAAGCCGACGGATAACATGAGCAAGAGCGATGGAGGCAATAGTCCTGCCTAAGATAAAAAGAAAACAGAGAGCTGGGCGCAGGTCAAACGCAAAACGCAGAACCCTAAGAAGAAGGCGACCTATACACCGCCTCCGAAACCAGACGCGATAATCATTGCACGTGCTGGAAATATGTCATACAGTGACATACTTAAAGCTGTGAAAAATAATGATGCTCTACTAATTTTGCTTGAACTGAAGGAGGCCCAGATGACAAACATGGGAGTTTATGAAAAGGAAATAAATAAGGTGCTCGGTGATCAAGCGCAGATTCGGGCGCTAACCCATGAGGTATCGTTGGAGATCCGAGATCTAGATGAAATTACCACCAAGGAGGATATTGTCGAGGCGATACGATCGCAAATAATGGAGTTAAGTTTCTTCGACGAAAGAGCGATCATAAACATCAGGGAGGCATATGCAGGTACGCAGACTGCGGTGGTAAGCCTTCCGGCGCTGAACGCAAGACAACTTCTTGATGCTCGGAAGATCAAAATTGGATGGGTGGTGTGCCGAATAAGGGAAAAACCGAACCTAAAGAAGTGTTTCAGGTGCCTAGAATATGGGCATGTGGCGAGGGCGTGCAGCAGCACAGAAGATAGGAGCCAAAGTTGCATCAAATGTGGGGAAAAGGGTCACTTCGCAAAGACATGCGATAAAAAGCCATCCTGTGGAGCATGCAAAATCAACGGGAAGGATGCGGGTCACCAAATCGGCAGTAGGAAGTGTCCCCTATATCAAGCAGCGTGCAAAAGGATATAATGAGAGTTGTACAGATCAACTTAAACCATTGTGAAGCTGCACAGGAGTTGCTCAGGCAGACAGTATACGAGCAGAAGATAGAAGTGGCTATAGTTTCCGAGCAGTACAAAAACTTAAGCGCAGGAACCTGGATCTCTGATCAGGTAAATAAAGCTGCCATATGGGCCTGTGGAAACAACTCCATCTAAGTCGACTATGAAAGGATTCTAGACGAACTAGTGCGAGACGCCAGAACTACTACGCCAAACGTAATAGCAGGTGACTTCAATGCATGGGCCGAGGAATGGGGCAGCAGTTATACAAATAGGCGGGGTGATGCCCTGCTCAAAGCGTTCTCCTTGCTAGACGCTGTATTGCTCAATACTGGCGGTAGGAATACCTTCGAGAAGAATGGTCGCGGATCAATTATTGATATTACGTTCGCCAGCCGCGCGCTCGTTCGATCGACAAGCTGGCAGGTGTGCGACTTTTACACACATAGCGACCACCTTGCTATTGTGATGGAAGTCGTCAATCACAAGCAGATCCGAGGGGGCTTACAAAAAACACAAACTAGAGGGTGGAAAGTGGAAACGCTCGATGAAGAAATTTTCAAACTCATTCTCGACGTGAACCCAGACTGTTCAAACGACGTGGACCGACAGGCTGGCATGCTGTCAAAGTACGTAAGTAAAGCATGCGACGCCGCCATGTGCAGAAAAAGACAGAATATGTTTAGAAAGCCCACGTACTGGTGGATTCAGGAGATTAATACATTAAGAAGTGAATGTCATAGAGCAAGACGTCTCTCCAAAAGAAGCCAAGGTACGCCAGAGCATATAATACTACGTGAATGCTTCAAAAAGAAACGCAAGGAGTTTAAAAAGGCGATCAAAAGCAGCAAGTCCTCATGCTTCAAAGAACTCTGTGAAAGGGTGGACGAGAACCCGTGGGGCGACGCGTATAAGATAGTGATGTCCAAGGTCAGAGGTGGTAGAGGTAAAGCACCAACCTGCTCTATCCTCTTAGCAAAGGTAGTAAAAACGCTTTTTCCGGCGCAAGACTTGCAACCGTATATGGTGATACCCCCAATAGAAGAAGCAGTGACAATCGACGAGTCGGAGATTATCTTAGCGGCGGAGAGATTCGGTAACGCAAAGGCGCCTGGACTTGATGGCATCCCGAATAAGGCGCTGAAGATCGCCATTAATCATAACACGAAGCCTTTTGCCGAGCTTTTTACGAGATGTTTGAACGAGGGTGTTTTCCCGAAAGTATGGAAAAAACAGCGCCTGGTCCTCCTTCAGAAGCCGAATAAACCGGCGGGTGACCCAAATGCGTATCGTCCACTTTGCATGATTGATACAATGGCCAAAATATTGGAGCGGTTGATATGCACGCGTCTGGAACAACATCTAGAAAGGAAACCACCTGGTCTGTCCGAGAACCAATTTGGTTTCAGGAGACATCGGTCGACCATAGACGCAATTAGAAAATTGACGGACATTGCTGGCAAGGCCATAGAAGGCACTAGATTGATGCATGGCGATAAAAAATATTGTACAGTAGTGACACTAGATGTACAAAATGCCTTCAACTCGGCAAACTGACATCTTATTATGAGGGCATTGGAGGCAAAGGAAACGCCAGCGTACCTAATGCGAATAATAAATAGTTATCTGTCTGACAGACTACTGTTGTATGACACGGACGAAGGGCCCAAAAGCTACGTGGTGACGGGTGGAGTGCCGCCGGGATCTGTACTTGGCCCGCTACTGTGGAACGTGCTGTACGATGGGGTGTTAAACCTTCCATTCCCAAAAGAAGCCCAGATAATTGGCTACGCGGACGACATTGCCGTGACGATCGTTGCGAAGGAGCTCTCCTAAGTTCAGAGCATCTGCAGAGAGACAGCTTCGAAAATTAAGGATTGGCTCACGACGACAAAGCTCCAACTTGCGGTACAGAAAACAGAGGCTGTACTTATCACGAGCAGGAAAAAACTAGAAAAAATCACCTTAAACATTGACGGCTACAACATTACAACGCAACCTTCGTTGAGGTATCTAGGTGTAATGATTGATGCGAGGCTCAACTTCAAGGCGCATATCGAAAAAGCCTGCGGTAAGGCGGCAACAATGACAGCGGCTCTGACGAGAATCATGGCCAACATTGGTGGCCCCAGCCAGAGTAGGAGAGCGCTCCTGGCTAAAGTTAGTCAATCAATACTGATGTACGCGGCGCCTATATGGGGGGCAGCTCTGCGGCAAAAAACATACTCGAAGAAGGCGAAGATAGTTTTCAGGTTAAGCGCTATTAGAGTTGCATGTGCATTTAGGACAGTGTCACAAGAAGGTGCCGGTATTATATCTGGCGTTATGCCGCCGGACATAATGGCCTCGGAGTTGGGCAGAGTATATAACAGAACCAAAAGCCTGAATAGACGGTTAACGGCAACCGAACGGAAAGAGGAGAGACAGACGAGCCTAGACGAATGGCAAAGTCAATGGGACGCCGCAGGAAAAGGGAGGTGGACCCACAGGTTCATCAGGAACGTGCATGCTTGGGTCGAAAGAGGACACGGAGAGACAGACTACTACCTTACGCAGTTTTTGACGGGCCATGGTTGTTTCAGAGAGTACCTCCACAGATTCGGTCATGATGACGCGACAGAATGTTCAGGTTGTCTAAACGCTCAGCATATCTTTTTCTTCTGCCTAAGATTTGAGACGCAGAGAATGACAATAGAGAAGATAGTAAATGAAAGGATGACACCTGATAACATTGTGAGCCATATGCTGCGATCGAGTTTGGTGTGGTTTAAGATGAAAGAATGGGCTGCAATAGCTCTCAAGGAGCTCAGAAAGAAGAAGTGGCAGCGGAGAAATATAACTGCAGCTGTGTGAACGCCATGTACGGGATGTTTGAAGAGGCATATTAGCTCAGCTTAGTCCTGCGAAGCAGTGCTTAATGGCGGTCCCGCAGGACACAAACAAGCTATAGAGGTCGGAGTTAAGGGTTTAGTACGTAGGCGTACTGGTTCGCAAGTACAGCATAGTAAGATAATACTGACCGGGCGTGGTCCCGAATGAGGTGTACCTTTAGCGGACAGTATGAATCGTACATGCCATCTATGGTGGACGGTATCTAAGAAAGATTCCCCCTTCGAATACAAAAAAAAAAAAAAAAAAAGTATTTGTAACCATACATACTCATATCCATACGCATGCCCATATGCACATCTATGCCTACACACATACCTTTACCCCATGCATACCACCGTATACATCTCTACAACATCTTACATGGTACACCCTTGCACACACCACTGAAGATATATTCCTTCATATTCATGCATTTCTATGCTCACGCTCGAAAAATGTAAATACTCATATGCACGTATGCCCACGATCGTATCCACAAAATGTAACTACTCACACACATATACACATATATACACACACACACACACATATTTGTGCATTTCTGCATATCCACGCATTCGACGCATTCAAATACATATCATCGCTATGTACTCCACACATATATACTACTCATACACACGTACCGTCTTACATGTGTAAGATCAATTGAATTTGTCACGAGATAAAAAAGAACATGTTTTATTTCAGTTTTAATTTAAATTAAATTGATTAATGTTAAAATCTTCCTAATTTATATATAAAAATCCCTACAAAGGGTAAGACCAGTTGTGGGGATTTTCCCAAGTACTGGCTGGCAACACCACCAAGTTGACTCAACTATGTAAGTCTCTAATTTCTTAATAGGTGTGTGTCTGCACTAATTATTTTTAATTAATTTAACTAACAAATTGATAACAAAATATTGTACTAACAATGTAAAAAGGAAAAGAACAGCACATTCAGCTATTTTCCTATTAACCACTTTTTCTTCACAAATCAATATTGTATTTGATACACTTATCTTCAAATTCAGGATTCATTATGCTATGAGCAGGATTCTTCTACTCGCACAACCTCTCAGTCCTACAGGCCATCGCACCCAATGCATGCGACTTCTAATATCTTTCCACTTCCCAATATTTCATACAAAAACAGCGAAGCGCTCACTGACCACGTCAACACACAACACACCGCGTTGGTATGTGGGTAGATTGATATGTGGCTAGTGTTAGAAAAAAATTGCATATAAGCTGCCAGCTTACCGAAGGCAGTGGCTTTTGAGTTGTGAGTGTTACACCGAAGTGTTAGCATTTAAGAAAAAGTGTAAATACTGCGATCCTTACGAGGTCCTCCAGTATTAGTGTAAAAGTGCAAAATACAAAACACCAGCAATAAAGCGAAATGAGAAAAAACCGCAAGTATTACTGATAAAATATAATTGTTTTGTTCTAGTGTGTTAGACTCTAGGAACATTTAGGAGTTTAGGTCTAGGTGCTAATCTTGTGCGTAGTCGTTAGGTACTTAGTGAGCGTTGTAGAAAAATAGTACACAACAACGGTAATTGGGCTAGAAGTAACTGTGAGACGGGTTTGGCTTTTACAGACCACCCAAAAAGAGTGGTTACACCCAATCCACCCTCTACACAGTCCTCATTACCAAAATTAACTTCTCAATCTTGCTCAATTACGCTCAAAATTAAAAAAAAGGACATATTCAAAGCAATTTATAAGATTTAAACCTAAAAAAATCACCTGGTCCAGATAAAATTACCGGTAAAATGATAAAAGAGCTACCTCCGGCTTCAGTAATTTATTTCATGCACATTTTCAATGCTATCCTTCGTATTAGACACACTTCAAAAATTATTATGATAGCAAAACCTGGAAAATACCCTACAAAAGTTGCATCGTACAGACCTATCAGCCTCCTGCCTCTACTCTCTAAGTATTCGAAAAGCTACTTGTCGTGAATATAACTTCATTTATTAATCTCAACCAACTGATTCCCCAACATTATTTTGGATTTAGAAAACAGCACGGCACAATAGAGCAAGTCCACCGCAATGTAACTCTTGTAAGAAACACTTTTGAAGAAAAAAAGTATTGCTATCTTTCTTGATATCACTCAAGCTTTCGATAAAGTATGGCACGATGGCATTATTTACAAACTCAAACTATTACTGCCTGCAAATGGCTCCTCATTGCTTAGCTATCTCACGAAAAGACAATTTCTGGTACATCACAAGGATTACACAACAAATCCATTGGATATTCACGCTGGCGTTCCTCAAGGAAGCGTTTTGGGCTCCTTACTGTATCTCTTATACAATTCAGGTATGCCCAACAATAACAATACATTCATATCGACCTTTGCTGATGATACGGCAATATTGTGCTCTCGCTCTAATCCCATAGACGCTACTGAACTCCTGCAGACTCATGTCGATTCTGTCGAAATGTGGTTAGCAAAATGGCGCATAAAAGTCAATGAATCAAAGAGCGTACATGTAACCTTCACTCTAAGGCTAGATACATGTCCCCCACTTAAAGAAAGAAAACTCAGATCAAGCTTAAAATTAATCAGTTATGGTGGCTGCTACACAAAAGTTCAAAGTTGAATCTCGAATACAAAGTGCTATTATATAAAGCAATCCTGAAGCCAATCTGGATTACGAATACCGATGAATACCAATTCAGTTATGGGGCACCGCATCTCCC
Source organism: Megamerina dolium (assembly GCA_963854835.1). Taxonomy (NCBI): domain Eukaryota; kingdom Metazoa; phylum Arthropoda; class Insecta; order Diptera; family Megamerinidae; genus Megamerina; species Megamerina dolium. The sequence continues at coordinate 49,055,405 of OY978525.1, forward strand.
TCAAATATCGAAAAATTGCAGCGAGTACAATGCAAGTGCCTGCGAATTATTGTAAACGCATCTTGGTATATGAGGAAAGTTAACATCCATCGAGATTTGAATATACCCGCAATTTCTGAGGAAGTTGCAAAGTCCTGCAGAAGCTACATTTAAAAATTACACAACCATTCGAATCCCCTTGCTAGGCAATTGTTACTGCGCTCGACGACTAAAAAGAAATGACATTGAATACGCTGTGTAATTACTAAACCTCGCGACTGAACAAATTGTGATGGAACAATGGGAATATCACATAATTTTAATTTTGTTTGTAAGAATTGAACACTTATTGTGAGTTTCTACTAATGGTAGAAAGATTCAATAAATTCTTAGTAAATAAAAAAAAAACTAGCGTTCACGGAGAGTCCCTGTTCTGTGCATCATTCTTCAACCGTTTTGAGTGCACCTCTCATGGTATCGTAAATAGTGTTCAGGAACTTACTACTCACCATTACCGCTATGTAGTCTGCATACCCGATGGTGTGTATAGCTTTTGAGAAGCTGGAGTAGGGAATCGACCGTGTTGTTCCAAGAGATGGGTGATAGTACGCCCACCTGTGGACATCCTTTGACTACCCTACCTCTGACTCCCATTTTGAAAGTTGATGGCCGTTTATAATGATTGGGCTGACTTCACGAGTTACAAGGGCCATCCTTGGTTTATCGAAACCAATCTTATTGAAGGCACCCTCTATATCCATGAAAGTAGACATAGATATCCCTCCACAAAACAGTTCTCTCTTCGCTGCCCGAACTAGTTTGTGCAGGGCCGTTTCAGTGGATTTGCCAACTCTATATGCAACTCTCATATCTGTTTGCACCCTTGTGAGTGACTTTCCATGGATCTTACGGTCTAGATCTTCCAGAAAATTCACCTCCATCAGGTAATTCTGCGAATCCCCGATTGTCTCATTTGACGACTAAAAGCCTTTCTTGTCTCCTTTTTCATGGACTCCAGTTCCCCATTTCATCATGAAATGAGTTCTTGTGCGAGACTTGTGGGTTCGTCGAGTTATCAGATTATCCACCCCGCTCATCACTTTCCGATGTCGGTTTTCTCTGTCCCGTCGTTCCCAGAGATATCCCACCCATAGTAGGCTTGAGCTTTGGGCCTCGTTTGGATCGACTGACGGCCTTTATAAGTGGCCATCCATCTCTCCGAGGACTTGTTCTTTTCAGTGTTTGCTTGGAAGTATTATCAACCTCCTTAGGCGAAATTTGTCCAACCTTCCAGCGTCCACCTCAACTGGCTCCTCCTTCGTCTTCGGATGTCGAACTCTTCAAAGTGGTTCCAGAGCTATCACCCCTAAACCTCTTCTCCAAGTTCTCCACCTCCAAGGTCGACTCATCTTGCAGAAGTCCACTGAGTTGACACGAAATGGTCTTGTCCAACGACTTCATGGTTTTTTACGTTGCCTCTTCCGCTTTTGCTTCTCCTGTGTTTTTAGCAGGATCCGCTCGGGTTTAGAGACTCCGTCATCGCTTATAACTGATGGAGATAATGAATCCACCCCATTCGGAGCTTCTTTGTCCGCACCATCAGAAATCTCACCCAATGTTTAACCTCCAGATCGGATTACATGCCGATTAAGTGACAACGCCGCCTTTGTCCGCTATCGTCACAACTGACGGTTTAGCCCTTTCAAGAGCAGTTCCGTCAACTACGACAGGTGCGCCACCTAGTTTTGGATTGGCTTAAAGCTCAGCCTCTTTAGAAGCATTATTACCCGCCAGCCTCTCCACTATTTTGTCCTCCGTGACTATCAGCACCGCTTCGCATGAGGCAATGCTGTGCGCCATTTCTGGACCTTCTCTTTGAGTTCCAAAAATAAGAGAGAGTGGTGCAGCTAACAGCTCGACCTCTGCTGAAGTCTTATTGTCCGCCGGTCCACCCGTTATCACCCCTGGAACCCCCACATCTTTATTTTTTTGGAATCAATTTTATTCCCACGAGATGCGCAGAAATGGTCCGCCTGCGCAGAGATTCGCTATACGCAGGTACGGCTACTTATTACGGAGGCAGCCAGGCATCCGCAAGCTCACGTTAACGACTGGGCTATTTTTAAAAAGGAGCTCCCAGCCAAGCTGATCTTCGGCACGGATCGCATAACACTTTGATCCAGCCCCGTTCCTTCGACCATGATAAGAGTACGTTGCCGAATGCTGTACATTTGAAGAGTAACAAACACCCACCAACATACCCTTATCTTAGCTAGAAACCTTCATCGATTTAATCATGACCAGCTGTCTGTCACTTGGCATAACTACTTCAACAAATGTAAATATATTTTATCAAAAGGTAGTCATGGGTATGGATACGATTCTAAATTGTAAAACAATCAAAATCACAAATCTTGGAATTCAAGAAATTTTTAGGTAATAAGTTTCTTAAAATTGCATCTAAGAAAACCATACTTTGTAACATTTTATGTACGAATAAATCCGTAGCCTCATTTTTTCCACTCCACTTTTTAAGGAATGCTTAAGGAAGTTTACTGAAAAACTTTCCTTTTGCAAATTTGTGCTAAAACTATAATGTTAAATTGAATGTGCAACTTACGAATTTTAAATGAAATTTTTAGTTACTTTTCATTCTTTGGAAGAGCTCATAGAAACGTGAACTAACTCTACATAAATGAAGAATATTTTGATTTCAGTCTAGTATTTTCAGAAAAAGAGGAATGCCAAAAGAAAGTGCAGGATTCAGCAGAAGACTTAAAGGACTTGTGAAACAAATAAAGCGCTTCCCGTGATATATATATATATATATATATATATATATATATATATATATATATATATATATATATATACATATATACATATATATATATATATATATATATATACATATATACATATATATATATATATATATATATATATATATATATATATATATATATATATATATCATGCGACGTCAGGTTACCCAACACTTCGTCTTTTGAGCGGAGGTTTGGTCTTCCTTTTCGACGTGACTCTTGGTCCAATTCAGAGAATGCTGCACTGACTGCTCTCGAGTAGATACCGATTATTTCAATATCGTCGGCATACGCCAGCAGCATGACACTTTAGTTAAAGATAGTGCCATTATGTCGTAAATCTGTAGCTCGTATAACTTTTTCCATAATAGAGTTCAATCAATTTTAGATCACTATGGTAGCACTGTGCTACTCCTAGAAAATATTTCGTGGTTGGCAACACGACATTACACTTCCTTTTTCCTATAGATCATCATAGATATATATATATATATATATATATATATATATATATATATATATATATATATATATATATATATATATATATATATATATATATATATATATATATATATATATATATATATATATATATATATATATATATATATATATATATATATATATATATATATATATATATATATATATTCTGCTACATATTAAAAATAGCCTGCATAAGTATATACAAGTTATATTCATTCCAGAATTTTACCAACTAACGCACCTTCTTCGCCATTGTGATTTCATGAAATTATCTGTTGACGAACGCTACAGTTAGTTAAAAAACACACACAGTGTATGAACTGTTTGGGCAGCTCACACAATTGTGCAAGACTGCAAGACCGTACCGGCAAAGTCAGAACTTTCTGTCTTATAGACTGGAGAAAACACTCAGCAGTCGTTTTGATCCAATTTCCGTGTCAACTCCCACTGAAGCATCAACTAAACGATCTTGTCAATGCACTTCCACTTTCAAGCTGCAAACTGTTGCAAAGAAAAAATGAAATACAGCTTTGGATACAGCTCCTATCACGACAATTCTCAATCCTTTAAATACGACAGCCCATAGAATGGTTTCCACAACAGAATCAGTTTCGATAAATTTCTATATTCATCTCGTTATGCTCTATGTGATAGGTATCAGACACAGATGAGTAGTCGAAAACACTAACTAAGAGTGTTATTTCGTCAAACACCACTATTTCGAAGACATTCTGCCCACTATATAAAGGCATGCAACTCATACGACAATGCACAGAGTTCTCCAAATTTACGGCTGAAGAGAGAATACTCTATGTGCCTCAGTTTTGAATTTGTATAAACTGCTTGGCAACATCGCTTACCTTTGCAGAGTGCCACAGCAAATTCTCATGCCGTCTTTGTGGGAAGCAACATCATTCCCAGTTACACAAATCAAAGCGGAATATTCACCGCTATTCACGGAATAGTGAGTGCTGAGCATGACTACGCACAAAAGTCTCGATCGGATTACCATGAACATAAAACACTATAATTCTAGCTGAGTTAAGAAATTGTCAGAATCAATACGTATTATTTTCTCGTAAATCTTCGATCATCTCTTATATCTTTATGCTTTCCACAAATCCTTCTGTCCACAGGCGGTGTTCGAGCGAGAAGAAGGGGGCAGTATCGACATAGCAGTGAAGCGAGGCGGTTGTGTGGCCACGGAGACGATAAGGAACATACATTTTTTGGTCCATCGAGCCGAAGGGAATGTTGTACAGGTTTGAAGTATAGGTTACGGGTAAAATGGATATATGTTCGGTATGATTGTATATTAGTGTTGTTGCGAACAGAATGTTTTCGGTTAGGTCATTGGTTTAATCTAAATACAGCGCATACGGATAACATTGAATATTCCATTTCCAATGTATATAGTCGATATGATTCGAGAAACAAAGAACTTACTGTTGGTTTTGTTTGTTTCTACTACTTGTGCTGGCATATGCCGCCGCGCGAGATGCATTTCAGCGAATCATGCTATACGAACAGTTATATGACTGTGTATGCATAGGCGACGGCGCCATTGAAAGCAAATAACATACGGCTGGTTTCATTTGTTTCTCTGTTGTGCTGGCATATGGCGCCGCGCGATATGCATTTCAGCGGGTCATCCTATACGAACAGTTATAAGATAGTGTATATTAGATGCGTATATAGATAAGGGCATTAGAGTACTGTTGTAGTTCTGTTATACTCATTCGTTGATTGGTGAGCGGGCGAACGTAATTCTGTATGATCGTTGAAAAATTTCAACAGTTCTGTATTCACTGCGTACAAGAAAGGTCGCTGGGTTTAATTGAATTGTCTGGATTGCGTATACAATTAAATAAAATTAAATAGAATGCAAAGATCGAGGAGAGCGAGGGTTTCGACGGGAACAGAGTCGAGTGGCCCAGCGGCGGGTACAAGCAAACGTGCTAGAGTGTCGATAGAAGAAATATTTAATGGAAAAACAGCCATAAAAGCGAAGGGTGCGTATATTTGTATTCGCGATGTGTATAGGTACATAATGGTGAACTAAGATGTAACAGCGACATAAGGTCAAATAAATAAACTTCATGATGCGCGATCGTAACTGCGTTCAAATAGTATAACTGCGACTTATGTAGCAATTTATCTGCGACTTACTACGGAACATATCCGCGACTTAAGGTTAAACTAGAAGGTGATACGCTGCGCGATAGTAACTGCGATTTAAATTGTAACTGTGAATTAAATAATAACTGCGATTTAAATGGTAACTGCGATTTAAATAGTAACTGCGATTTGGATGGTAACTGCGTCTTATGTACGTAACACGTAACATATCAGCGACTTAAGGCCTTGTGTTACTAGTAATATGGGATCAGCAATCCACTGCGACTTGAGGTGCAACGACTCTGCGACTTGAAGCACCTTAATGAGAATTTATAGTGGCGTACTATGCTTAGGGCATAGCGGCGATTTGAGTTGCAGGCAATATTAATTAACAATTGCTGATTAAACACTGCAAGTGCCAGGCGAATATTTATGTAACAATTGATCTGCGACTTGCTACGTAACATATCAGCGGCTTTAGGCCTTGTTAGGCAATTATGTGTTACTAGTAATATGGGATCAGTAATCCACTGCGACTTGAAAGGCAACGACTCGGCGACATGAAGCACCTTAATGAGAATTTATAGTAGCGCATTATGATTAGGGCATAGCGGTGATTTGAGTAGCTTGCGATAATATTTAACTATTGCTGATCAGGCACTTCAAATGACATGCGAACATTTTAGGGCAACTTATTGAATAATTCTAATACTGATTAGGCAATTCAGACTTTCTTTAAGCGTCTTTGATGTTCTTTAATTCCTCAGGTGGTGGCCGAAAAACCGTGACACGGAGGGAGAAGGAAGCAATAAGCGTGGAGGACTCCACAGCAAGCATAGAAAATTCGGAAATGGCAATCGTGGTAGAGGGTAGGAATATGCGGGATATAGAGTATATTATATCCCAAATTCAGCTTCAGTCCGACTGGTTGGCAGCTACTGCATCTGATGATATGAACGTCGAAATTATTAAGACTCGCCTCGATATTTTAACTAAGGCTTGGGAAAGATTTGAATTGAAATCTTGTGAGTTGCAGCAGTGTTCACGAGATGAGTTGCAACAGGCGGATGATCTCGCACGTGCGCAGGAGGTTGAAGATGTCTACGTCAAGGTCCGGGCAGAGCTATGTCAGAAAATAAAAGAAATGGAACCAACACCTCCTACAGCATCGTGCAACCACGCTAATAATCATTCACTACAACTTCAATTTGCGGAATTGCCATTAGCAGATCGGCTTTCAATATTTCGCGGCAACCATCGAGAGTGGATTCAATTTCGAGACGTATTTTCGACTGAGGTGATACAAAATCCCCATCTCACGAATCTGCAGCGGCTTCGTCGGCTTCAAAGCTGTGTTAAGGAGGAGGCAGCTAGAGCATTAGGTTATTGGCCGCAGCAAGACAACAGCTTTGTTGACGCATGGAAAACACTGTGTTTAGCATACGATAATGAGTATTTGTGCCATGCTGTGCATTGCTCAGCAATCTATGATTTGCCAGTTTGGCCAAGGGCTACCCATGCCTCGATTCGGAATATGCTTGATGTTACGCGCAACAGCATGCGTATGGTGACGAGACAACTTGAAGCCGAGGAGCAACGCGACTTGTTTATATTAACCTTTCTGGAGTCCCGGTTAGACAGCGTGTCCCGTAGTCAGTGGGAGATGGTACGGCCTATAGATCGAATCCCAAATTTGCAAAGAGACTTCTTTTCTTGGCTTGAGCGTCGCAGTAGCGGACTATTAAATCTCACAACACAGCCTGTCACTAATGACAGCGAGAAGCGAATGAACTCCTTTTCAATGAAGCGCATGAGGTCGAGCGTTTCATCAACCATTAATTACAAGCCCTGTCTCAACTGCTCCGGAGATCATGCATTCCACCGATGTCCTACGATTGGACGCATGAGTCGTGAAGGGAAAATTAAACGAATTTTTGAACTGGGTTTGTGCCGAAATTGTTTGCGAAAGGGTCATACTGCGAGAAACTGTTTGTCAAATCGTTGCCCCAGGTGTGCAAGGGCACCCCACAACAGCATTATTTGCCCGAAGCTATCAACGAACCCTATGGAGGAGGTCCCTCAGAGGTCGATGCTGGCAGCAGTGGAGGCGGGTCCGAGTGAGGAGCAATAGCAATCAGTGACCGAAGTGGAGACCGGCCTCGGGGTTTTCAGTACTTTCAATGCGTCAGAGCCATCCGCGCAAGTAGACGGTTCTACGATGATACAAGGAGGAGCGGGCGAGTCTTATTCTAGTTTATTGGCTACCGCTCAGGTGCGTTTTGTAGCTCATAATGGAATGATGGTGAGAATTCGTGCAATATGCGACACTGGTGCACAAGTAAACATGATCAGTAAGGATATCGTCACGCATAATCAAATCTATATGTACCGAACAAGAATTGGCGTTTCCTCTGCTATTGGAGTGGAGTCTCATGTCTGCAACAAATCAATTTCGGGACATTTGATGTCACTTTACAACGATGAGCTTCGGATTTTCCTTAAATGCCTGGTAGTTCCATCGATCTTAGGGAAAATGTTATTGCCTCAAAAACGCTTACAGATGCAGAGCTTACCCAGCGATATATCCAACCTTCTAGCAGACCCCACTTTCGACCAACCAGCACCAGTACAAATGCTGTTGGGGGTGGGTATATGGGCTCAACTGATGCAGGGAAATATGAGGCGATTATCTTCGAGTTTTGTCGCACAAGAGACTCGCTTAGGCTGGCTACTTTTTGGCGAGATTCCGACAAACTCAGGCGTTGTTGCGGCTAACATAATGAAGGAGATGGATAGAGCGGAGGACGATCATCTTGAGTATTTAGTACGACGGTTTTTTGATTCAGAGAGCTTACCAAGCGATGAATCAAATTGGACAGCAGAGCAACAATTGTGCGAAACCCATTTCTTGGAGACTCACACCTTCGACGCACAGGAAGGGCGCTATGTTGTTCAAATTCCCCTACGACGGGATTGGAATCGCATTGGTTCTAATCGTGTAACAGCCCTGCAAAGATACTTACGCTTAGAGCAACGATTCAAAAGAGAGCCGGAATTAAAAGAGAAATACCAGACATTCGTAAACGAATATATAGAGAATGACTGGCTAAGGCTGGCAACGAGACCACCAGAAGGCACATCCTATTATATTCCTCATCATGCAATCATGAAAAAGTTTCGGGTAGTGTTCGATGCCTCATGTTCAACTGATACCGGAGTTTCGTTGAACGATGTCCAAATGATCGGGCCCAAATTGCAACGAGACTTAATTGATATCCTTTTGGGATTTCGTCTCCACGCGTATGGTGTATCGGCAGATATCAAGCAGATGTTTCCTCAGATAAAAATAGCACCGCAACATTGGGACTTGCAGCGAATGTTTTGGAGAAATGAGACAGGGGAAATAGCCGAATATTGGCTCTCTAGAGTGACATTCGGTATGGCGTCAGCACCATTTTGTGCAGTTAGGGCAATGCAGCAGTGTGCTAGAGATAACGCGTCCAGGTGGCCACGAGGTGCTCAGGCTGTATTGAATAATTTTTATATGGACGACTGCTTGGCCGGTGCTGACACGGAAGAGGAATTGCTGCTCTTATGCCAGCAGATAAAACAGCTTTTGGCAGCTGGAGGCTTCGAGCTTACTAAATGGCGATCAAATTCGAATAACATGCACCGTTCTATAGGCCGACAATCGGATTCGGACGACGCTTGGTTGAACACACATATGGAAGCATCAGTGTTGGGTCTTAAATGGACTCCCTCAGCGGACGAGCTGACATTCGCAGTGAAATCATTGCCGGTGGTGGAACCTACTTGTTGGACTAAACGGATGATTTTAAGCATCACCGCGCGAATTTATGACCCCATCGGGCTGGCATCACCATTCATAATAAAGGCAAAGGTTTTACTCCAAAAAATTTGGCAGGAGAAATTAGGTTGGGATACAAGATTACCTGGACCACTGAGGATGGTGTGGCAAAGTATTTTCTCTCAAATGCAACAGTTTAGTAGCCTTCGTATACCGCGTTGGATAGGATATGCATGATGGCTAAATATAGCTTTACATGGATTTTCCGATGCGTCTACTCGAGCATTCGGAGCGGCCATATATGCGGTCATACAGGACAATGGAGTAGTGACGTCCAATTTATTGCTAACAAAATCTAGAGTGACGCCCTTACGAACGGAGACTATACCGCGGCTCGAATTGCGTGCAGCATCGCTACTCAGCGAATTAATGCAGCGCGTGCTATCCAATTGCGAAACTCAGCTTAGCATCAAGGTCAGTTCGGCGATTTGCTGGTCTGACTCTATGGTAGTACTGTGCTGGTTGAAACGAGACAGCGGTAGCCTAAAACAATTTGTGGCGAATCGAGTACTTCAGATAAATAAGAACACGGCAAACTGCGAGTGGAGGTATGTGCCCACCGACGTGAATCCGGCCGATCTGATTTCCAGAGGAATGTCGATGGATGAGTTGATCGCTTCCCAGTTGTGGTGGCGGGGCCCCGATTTCCTTCGGCTGCCGGAGGCCATGTGGCCGAAGCTGCCAGAAGGGGTGCACGAAAATATTGAGTTAGAGGTGAAAAAGGAATGCCGCCTGGTAAGGATCGGGCGAGGAAATATACTTCAATCAGAAGGCAAGACAGAGAGTGATGAGCAATTTATCACAAACGTCGGCGCAATAGTTATAAAGGATGAATCCTTAGTGCACCGATACTCGTCGATCACTCGTTTAATAAGAGTAACGGCTTGGGTGTTTAGATTCGCCCAAAATTGTCGAGCATTATTCGCAAACAGACGTAAACTACATTTGAGCGTTAAGGAACTCGATGACTCACTGAATTTCTGGATCAGACAAGAGCAATGGGACTATTTCGAAGATGACATTAGACGGCTAAACCATTCTGATCAGGGCCAAGGTTCAGCGGACGGTGCTCGACTATCGAACGCGATTGCAATATTGGCTCCATTTCTTCAAGATGGTATACTGCGTATGAGTGGGCGCTTACAAGAAGCAGATTTGCCTGACCGCCAGCGGAATCCCGCGATACTGCTCGGAAAGGGAAGATTGGTTTGGCTCATAGCTCGTTCAATACATTTGAAACTACTACATTGCGGAGCACAGCAGATAATAGCGACATTAAGACGAAATTATTGGGTCATCGGTGTACGAGCGCTAGCAAGGTCTTTGATCAAGAGTTGTATAATGTGCGAAAGGTTGAGGGCAAAGATGAGCGAACAAATGATGGGAAACCTTCCGGCTTGCCGAGTACGTCCAGCACGCCCATTTCTGCATTCCGGGGTGGATTATGCAGGGCCCATACAAGTGCGCCCAGATCGTCGAAGAGGAAATGTGATCATCAAAGGCTATATCGCGGTGTTCGTGTGCATGGTATCCAAAGCTGTACACTTAGAATTTCTATCAGATTTGTCTACCAATGCCTTCCTGATGGCATTCATTCGCTTTACCTCACGTTATGGTCACTGTCAGCATCTATGGAGCGATAATGGCACCAATTTTGTAGGAGCAGAGCGAGAGCTGGGTCGAATGTTTCAGACTTGGCGAACCTCAGACCTCTTAGAGCAACTTTCAGCGCGACAAACCGAGTGGCACTTCATTACTCCAGCTGCTCCACATCAGGGAGGTCTATGGGAAGCGGCAGTCAAGGCGACCAAGCATCATCTGCGTCGGGTTATGGGGGCTCGACTATTGACCATTGAAGCGATACAGACATTACTAGCAGAGATCAGTGCAGTCCTTAATTCACGTCCATTATGTGCCCAAAGCGCAGACCCTCGGGACTTAAATCCTCTTACACCCGGGCATTTACTAATTGGAGAAGCCTTGGTTCCAACTCTAGGTGAGCAAATTCCAGTAGAACGGCCGGAGAATCGGCTCAGCTATTGGCAATCTCGGCAGCTTATGGCGCAAAGATTCTGGAAATTATGGAGCGATAGCTATCTCCACGAGCTTCAACAGCGTCCCAAATGGCAGAAGGCTAGGCAAAATATAAAGATAGGCGACTTGGTGGTCATTAAAAATGAAGCTACCCCACCGACTTTATGGAAAATGGGACGAGTGACCGCATTACATCCAGGCAGCGACGGGTTAGTCCGCAATGTATCTATTTGGACTGGTCACAACACCATTAGTCGCCCTGTACAGAGGCTTTGTATCCTACCAGTAGAATCTGTTGAGCCTCGAGAAGCATCGAGTCTCAAGGCCGGAGGATGTTCGAGCGAGAAGAAGGGGGCAGTATCGACATAGCAGTGAAGCGAGGCGGTTGTGTGGTGACGGAGACGATAAGGAACATACAGGCGGCAAATTCTATACTTTGGAAATACCCATATTAAGCTGTGGCAGATCACACCTCTAATCGTAGATGTGATTACAAGTGTTACACTATTTTGAGGAGATACGTACAATACGTACAAAAATCACCAACTCACAATCAGTTTTCATCTATTAACACATTCAGCAATCAACAAATGTTTCGCTTAACATTCCACTTTCCTACAGTCGACTCAATGTTTCCTATTACTATGAGAAGTTTCGAAACTCGTTGATTTTGGTCACTTCGACCGCAATGGTCGAGCTTAGCAACCCTTTGTACATCTCTGCAGATCGAAAGCAGTTACACCAGTCATCTCTTCCTATATGCTTCTCTTTACTTTTGGTTCAACACATTAATTAATATCTCCCTATTTGCAGTCCGCATTGAAGAGGTCGATCTATCGCCATCCTATTTGTGATACTATCCACGTGCTGCTTTCTTAATGCGTTCCTGCACTGAAATTGTAATTTCTGTACTTATACATGAAATATTTGAATTGTGTTTCCCTACCTCTGTGGCAAGCATTTCGGCTCTTTTTCAGTATTCCTGCAAGGGGTAGGAAACTTTTAAAATTATGTGTACATTGCTTTAAGTGCAATCTGTATGACCGAAGCAGCCTAACCAACCAACGCGTTGTTTGTACATTGCTCTCCCGCTACATATTGTTACGTTTTTATTTAGTGAGCGTTTATTTCTATTTGAATCAACCCTGTTTGATCTCTGGATTCTGTCAATAATTATTGCAACACTTATTTTGTACAATTATATACATTATATACAGGTGGGTGCCGTAGCTGAGTGATTAGTGTGTTGGTCTTCTGATCTGTAGGTCGTGGTTTAATCACCACACCATCACAAATTAAATATCGAAAAGATTTTTCTTTTGAACGGTACCCACCTATCAGCAAGCAATTGGCAATTCTTCCGGCAGTAACAATTTGCCATGTAAAAGCTTCTAAATGAACTCTGTGACAAAGCTCAGAAAAAGTGATGTCGCAAGAGTTCTGCCATTCGGAACCGGCTAAAATAAGTAGGTCCCTTCTAATACTGTCCAAAATATAAAACGCACAACAGTAACGGAAGAGAAGGTCGGGCAATGAGCCCTTCGGGGCTTTAGGTGCCACATATATATACAGCTACAATTTATTTAGTCAACTCTGTTTATAATCAACTTTTTACAATAACTCTTTTAATGTGCTTGAAACTGTATCGATGTTCGCGCAATCACGTTCGGGATTTGATTGATTTGGATTTGTCAACACTGGCTCTATTTATACTCACTCACTCACATACTCACTCCAGAATCTTCCTTTATCGTAGTCGAGATTCATATGGCACAAGTCGCCATATCGGGGGTATCGTTGAATACGATACACTATGTCATTTATCTTTGCTGTAATCTCATATGGTCCCTCACAATGAGTCTGTAGTTTAGGGGACAGACCTTTCTTTCGTTGTGGATTATGAAGCATTACAAGCTCTCCTTCATAGAACCCTTTTGAATTTGCTTCCAAGTCATACCTGGCTTTCATCTTAACGCTTATCATCTGCGACCGCTCTCTGATGAACTGATGTACTTCATCCAACTGTTCCCGCTTTTCGCTAGTATAATTACCTTCGATTGACTTCGTTGGTCGTGCGACTCCAAATTTTAAATCAGCTGTCAGTCTTAACTCGTTTCTGAAAATTGCCATTGCTGGTGTATTAGCCGTCGTATCATGTTGTGCGCATCTATATGCCATGAGGAACATTGGTATATGTACATCCCAGTCTCTTTGGTATTTGGTATTCTACGACTTTTCTCAAATATTCCTCCAAGGTACGGTTAAATCGTTCTACCATGAAATCAGATTGTGGATGCAAAGGTGTTGTACGAGTTTTCTATATACCCAGCATACGGCATATCTCTTGGAATACAATTCATTCGAAATTCCGGCCTTGGTCTCAGTGTAATTCCATCGATACACCAAAACGAGTAACCCACTGGTTGACGAATATATCGGCAACTGTATACGCTTCCTGATTTGGAATGGCGTATACTTCAGGCCATTTACTGAAGTAATCTATAATCACCAGAACATACTTGTTTCCTGCGTTGCTTATTGGAAATAGTCCAGCTATGACCAGAGCAATTCGCTCAAATGGAGCACCCACGATGTATGGTGCATCTTACCTCGACTTTTCTTAGTGGGACCTTTGGCCATTGCACATTGCTTACACTTCCGAATCCAATCAGCGACATGGTCATGACATCCAACCCAATAAAATCGTTTCTTTATTTTCTCGACGATTTTGGTGATGTCCAAATGCCCTCCAATGGAGTCATTGTGATACTTAGCTATCACTTCATTTATTCTTGCCTTGGGTACCACTAGAAGATCATTGGTGATTTTTCCATTTTCACTTTCCCATGCTCGGAATAAACATCCGTTAGGCTTTGACACTGCTCCCAGTATGCCTTTGCTATTGGACTCTCATTAGCCATTTCTTGCCAATCTGGACGTACGCCCTGCTCTTTCTATTTCATGATCTTTGCGAGATCTGGGACGTTCCATTGATTTTTTTGAACTCGTTCGATGGTCCAAGACTCTTCCGGCAATACATGCGTAAGTCGTAGATTAACAATGTGAGTCTGGCTTCTTAACCGAGAACAATGTTTACTATCCACGGTGCAAGTACGACGAGATCGATTATAAGCTTTACTACGATGACTGACACCACGATATTCCTTTCGTTGTCCTGGAGAATTCAATCTTGATCGCTTTCGTCGTAGACGGCTGCGCCATGTGTCCTGGTTTATAGCAAATGAAGCACTTACCAGTAAATTTATTTTCACGTCGACCTGTTGTTCTTGCTTCAGGCTGCACTACGGACATGACTGTCTGACACACTGCTTCAACCAGATCTGATGTTTCTGTCTCTGGTTGGCGTACACGTGGCACTGGTCGACACCTTAAACTGCTGGCGGATTCATACGTCAAGGCACTGCTAATTTTTTACGCATATGTACTTCTTGGTGACAAGACTAAGGCACACTTGGTCTCTCAGTCGCGTAAACCATCTATGAATGCCCCTATTTTTATTTTCTCAACGAATTACCAGAGAACGCAGGAGGACATAAGCGCTTAATATCGGAAGCGAAATCCTGAAGGCTCTCACTACTCCGTTGCACTCGCGATCTTAATTCCACTCAATGTAATTGACTCTTATATTCATTTCCATATTGGCGCTGGAGTGTGTCCATCAGTTATTGGTAGCTACCACGATCTTTCTCTGGAACCATGTGTAACATTTCGGAAACATTACCTTCTAATGCGACTATTAAAGCAGCAGTCTTCTCACTATCGTCCCATTGATTCTTCGAAGTTGTTGTCTTGAACTGAAGCTTGAAGATGTTGAATGGTGTCGTTCTACCAAATGTTGGTGGCTTTAGTTTGATTGAGCTTGAATCTCTTATCACTGACGCGGCTGGTCCATTTATTTTTAGTTGGTTGAGAACGTGCTGCAATTTCTCGATCTTATCTTCCAAATCATCTACGTGTTCCTTCAGATCTGTGACCTTTTCATTAATGGTTCCGGAAATTTCCTGAAATCTAATCTCAATTCCTTTTTGTAGATTTTCGATGACGTGTTCTTGGCGAGTTAAATGTTCTTGAATTTCCATACGCAATTATCTAATAACGCCCTCTTAACGAGACGAACCTTCTTGAATTTCCATACACAATTCAGCCGAATGTTCTTGAAACTTGGAGTCAATGGTTTTCTGTTGGCAACACTCCAGAATCTTCCTTCATCGTAGTCGAGATTCATCTCTTTCTTTCTCGTTGGCATGTTCTGTGATGATTAACCAACCATCGATATCTTTACAATATCTATAAACAAGGAGCTACTAACGTTGGATTGAGCTCATCGCCCTATCTCTCATACAGCACTATGGTCTTTTTCGGTTATCTGTGAAATAGTGGATATTTCCAGTAATATTTAACCAGATCCACATAAAGCCATCCAAATGGGCCAATAAAACCAATATTTTCCCTATGACTATGCCACTATTTCTATACATATTAATCACTGTTATATGAAAAATTGTTTATAAAAATTGTTTTAATTCAAATGCAGTAAATATTAAAATTACTGGATATATTGATTTATTCGGGTAAAAATAACCGGCTTTCGAATAAGAATACTATTTCATAAATAATCGAAAAAAAAAAATCACTTTTGCCAATATTTCGACATGTAAGTAGGACGTAAATTTGATTTTATAAAATATGTAAAAAAAAAAATTAATATGTGGCACTTATAACACCTGAAGGCCGAGCTTCCAGTACTGTTGTGGGTGTTAAAAATTTGGACAGTATTAGAAGGGACTCACTTATTTTTAGCTGGATTCGAACGGCAGATCCCGTTTAGCATCACTTTTTCTAAGTTTGTCACAGAGTTCTTTTAACATAGAAGCTTTTCCATGGCAAATTGTTACTGCCGGAAGAATTGGCAATTGCTTGGCGATAGGTGGGCATCGTTCGAAAGAAAAATATTTTCCATATTAAATTTATGGTTTAGTCGGGCATTGAACCCACGACCTACAGATCAGAACACCAACGCGCTAACTGCGTATTAGCACATCAATTATAATCGATATACTAATTACTAATGGTATGGCAATTGTTTTCATAATAAAGTTACAGCTAACAATTGAGAAGCAGCCTAAACTATACATTTATATCGACCTTTGCAGATGATACGGCAATATTGTGCTCTCGCTCTAACCCCATAGAAGCTACTAAACTCCTGCAGACTCATATCGATTCTCTCGAAATCTGGCTAGCAAAATGGCGTATAAAAGTCAATGAATCAAAGAGCGTACATGTAACCTTCACGCTAAGGCCAGATACATGTCCCCCACTTAAAATTAATGGCCAATCAGTTCCACAATGTTCCTCAACAAAGTACTGACCTGGAAGGCTGACCTGGAAAAATCACATAGAGGCAAAGAAAACTCAGATCAAGCTTAAAATTAATCAGTTATGGTGGCTGATACACAAAAGATCAAAGTTGAATCTCGAATACAAAGTGCTATTATATAAAGCAATCCTGAAGCCAATTTGGACTTATGGTATTCAGTTTTGGGGCACCGCATCTCCCTCAAATATCGAAAAATTGCAGCGAATACAATCCAAGTGTCTGCGAATTATTGTAAACGCGCCTTGGTATATGAGGAACGTTAACATCCATCGAAATTTAAATGTACCCACAATTTCTGAGGAAGTTGCAATGTCCTGCAGAAGCTACATTCAAAAATTACACAGTCATCCTAATCCCCTTGCTAAGCAATTGTTGCTGAGCACGGGGCATCGCCGATTAAAAAGAAAAGACACACTGAATATGCTGTGAAATTGCTATACCTCGTGACTCAACAAATTGTGATGGAACGTTGGGAATATCACATAATTTTATTTAGTTTGTAAGATTTGATTACATATTGTTAGTTTCTAAGTAATTTTAGAAAGATCCAATAAAAAAGCTTGTTAAAAAAAAAAAAAAATCTAAATGGTTTTGCAGGAAATTTGTAAATTTGTTTATATTTACTTCACTACTTTTCAATAACATAGTAAGGAGGTGAAAATATCATAGCTAAATGGCCGAACACGTAAACCAAAGAAAACTAAAGAACTGAAACTGACTCTCCAGCTCAGAGAATTTCCATTTTCTATATGTATTTTTTCACACGCATTCCGTGAGCTCACCACCTATTGTTGTTATTGCTTTACTCTCTGGCCATTTTTGGCTACAGGTCAGCGTTGTCTTTTCACAATACCCTTTTAACTTAAAATTGTAATAGTAAAAAGGTATGAAAAGTAGTTGTAATATATTACGTAATATATATGCAATTAAACTCAACTAATTTTACGGAATAATAAAATAAAATGACAAGTAAACACAAACCAGTTACAACTTTTCCTGTTTTACGTGAAAAGTGTAACACACCATTAATGGTGAATGGATTTCGCTGCATTGTTACATTCATATCAAAATTTATGCATAAATTTATGAAATACATTATTATATTTGTAAACAATGATTATTATTTAGCATTTACTAGTTTTACATGTGAATATGTTCGTATTATTAAAATTTTACAGTTAGAAACACAATCATGTGCATCATTAAGTTCATTTTACCATACCATACCATATATGTATATATATATATATATATATATATATATATATATATATATATATATATATATATATATATATATATTTAGTATTTCTGTCTTGTATATATGTACTATATACCTGTTTGTATGCATATTAACTTATTATTTTAGTGTAATACTACAATGGTATTTATATTTAAAATGGTCGTAATAGGCCTATAGGGGAACCGAACACAAAAAAAAAACGGTAAGGCGCTATGTTACATACCTCTATGGTGGTGTGGAAATTCCAACGTTAGGCGTTCTATCACAAAAATGCTCATTAATGCACAAATGCGTAGAGTTGCAATCAACCTGCACCATTGATACACTGCTGTAGGTTAATTTCAAAACATATTAAATACTACTAATGGCACTATCTTCAACAAAAGTGTCATGCTGTTAGCGTATGCCGACGATATTGACATAATCGGCATGAACACGCGAGCAGTCAGTGCAGCATTCTCAGAGTTGGAAAGAGATTCGTGTCGGATGGGTCTCACGGTGAACGAGGGCAAGACGAAGTATCTAGTGTCAACAAACAAAGAGTCCCGGCGTCTTGGACAGCACGTCACTGTTGACAACTACGCTTTTGAAGTAGTAAGGGACTTTGTCTATCTTGGAACCAGCATTAACAGCAGTAATGACGTCAGCTTGGAGATCATGCGTAGGATAACACTTGCTAACAGGTGTTACTTTGGGCTGAGTAAGCAATTGAGAAGTCGAGCCCTCTCTCGAAGAACGAAAACTACACTCTACAAGTCTCTAATCATGCCTGTCCTAACATATGGCGCTGAATCCTGGACAATTTCCACTTCGGATGAGCGAATGCTTGGAGTTTTCGAGAGAAAAGTCCTACGCAAAATCTTTGGACCTATTTGCGTTGGTACAAACCATGAGCTGTACGAGCTGTATGCCGATATTGACATAGTAAAGCGCATCAAAATCCAGCGGCTGCGCTGGCTAGGTCATGTCGAGCGAATGGAAGAACACGCTCCAGCTAAGAAGGTGTTATATTCGGAACCCGCTGGAGGACGGCGCAGAAGAGGAAGACCAAACCTCCGGTGGAAAGACCAAGTACTGGAGAACCTGAAGGCGCTTGGAATTTCTAACTGGCGCCAGCTAGCGAAGAACAGAGATGGCTGGCGAAGCATGTTATTTTCGGTCTAAATCGATATTCGGTTGTTATGGCCACATAAGTAAGTAAGTATGTAAGTATTAAATACTTACTTAGTATTAAATACTACACATATATATGTTCAAGGCAAACCCATTTGTACTGCGTTGTCGCATATCTAAATTCAGGTGTAATATATGGCATTATTCTCAAAAGAGCCACTTCACCTCATTTCACCTTTTCTATGTCATCATGTATTTAACATGACTTGATGCTATCGATATATGTATTTCTTTCATTCGAATTAAACATCATCAAAGGCAAGACGTGTTTTTCTTTTTCTTTTGGCACTACATTAATTGGCGACCGTGAAGGACATTCGCTTACATTTTTATTAGGATCCTTCAAATTTTAGTTCGTTTAATTCCTGGCAAGAGCTGGCTCTACGTTAGCCGAGAAAAACGAAATTTCTGCACATCATCGTATCAACTCACACGGTGTGAGCGATAATCAACGACAGTTATCTGTTACAGTTACCTATCTTACAGCTAAATCTTATGCAAAAGTGGATAGCAATTCTTGCCACATATTTGTCATCGTAGTTGCCGCTGTAATCAAATTGCATACCGATTACACGTGGTTTTTTTAAACTTTCGCTGGAGATTTACCTATTCTCATAGTCGATTATTACCAACTGTTCGTCATCTCGTCACAATCTCTGTGCACATACGCTGGACTTTTTACAACACATATTCGATATATTTCTGATCTGCTTTTGCTACACTTATTACATTGTTATAACCTTCTTTGCTCAGGTATTCGTGCTATCAAATGCCTAATAACAGCGAAATTAACCTGCCTTATGATGTGTTTGCTCATCATAAGGCAGGTTAATGTTATCCTCGCTAATAAAACAACGTTCAACTATTCTTCGCAATCTACTTAGCATGAAGCAACGAATTGATTGTGAAGAAGTTTATACTGACGCGCATGTCAGTCCTATTTTCAGAACATTTCTGACATTTCCAGAACAACATCGAAAAACTTACTCCGACACACGATTCCAGAGTAGAAATTGAAGAAACTTTCATTTCAATAAAATCCAAAATCTTTTCGTTGATCAGCTCCAGAAATCGCTCTCCTGTGTTGAACACTAGCATTTTCAACGCCACTGCATTTGGAAATACTAGTAATCATAGTCGATTGCCTTCATTCAAATTGCCCGAATTTGATGGAAAGTATGCGGAATTCAAATTATTCCTCCGCACCTTTTGCAACATGGTGCACGATGATCTTACAATGCCAAAAGTTTGTAAATTTAATTATCTGTTGAACTGTAATCGAGCCCTTAACGTAATCGAACCCTTCCAAGTAACCGAGGAAACTTACCCATAGGCTATACAGAGTCTTAAGGATCGCTACGACAACAACGTGTTGCGAGCCAAAATATGAAATTTGCACATATGAATATTTTGCCTCGCGACATACTTTCCGAAATTGTGAAATACATATTTATTCATACACATACCAACATTGCTCGAAGTTGTGATATACACAATCCATACTAATATTACTTATAATTGTGGAATGCCAGAACATTGAGTCAACTGAGCTGCAGTTGGGTGTGATAAAGCTGACAAAGCACTTTCCCACATTACGTGAGCATACTAACAATTACGTGAGCATACTAACAATTCTTAGACATTCCATGATAACTAAAATCATGTGTGTGAATATCAAAAAGTTGTTTTCTCACATAATGGGTACATACATGCACACATGTAGTGTGAATATATTATTGTATATTATATGTTGGTATGTGGGTAGATCGATATGTAGATAGTATTAGAAAAATGGTATATAAGCTGCCAGCTTACCGAAGGCAGTCGCTTTCAGTTGTGAGTCTTGCACCGAAGTCCTAGCATTTAAGAAAGTGTAAATACTGCGATCCTTATGAGGCCCTCCAGTATTAGTGTAAAAGTGCAAAATACAAAACACCAGCAATAAAGGGAATACCCAAAACCGCAAGTATCATTGATAAAATATAATTGTTTTATTTCAGCCAACTAGTGTGTTAGACTAGAGGGATACTTAGGAGCTTAGGTCTAGGTGCTAATCTTGTGCGTTAGGTACTTAGTGAGTGTTGTGGAAAAATAGTACGCAACATTTTGGCGCAGCCGGTAGGATACTGCGAAATATCTTGAATATACGTTCAACGTTTAACGCAGTACAGGATCTAATTCTAGTGTGTGTTTGCCTTTTTGGGGTCAAATGGACAAGAAATCCTACGAATCATTAGCAATAGAACTAAACGTTGCAATAGCCAAGTCAATCGCCTTAGTGTGGAGCTTGATTAAGAAACACAGCACATTCGAACAACTCAGCTCAAAGATGCGTCACGGAAAGGTACTAACTCCAACTGAAGCAGCCTTAAAACAAAAAGACGATTTAGAAGCAGCAGAGGTACAGATTAGGGCCCTATGAACTCAGATCGAAAAACAGGGATCCGACGCGGAACAGCTAGAAGTAGAGATTACTAAAACTCTTAATAGAACTAAAGAATTAGAAGATTTACTAAAAGAAAAGGGCATTTCAGAAGAATTTATAGAGAAAAGACTTAGAACCTCGGTTGACTCTGAGCAGCTAAGTACACTCCAGGCAAAAGAGAGGAATCTCGAAAGAGAACGCTGACTAGCACAGGAGACATTTGTTCGTCGCCGTACACCAGTACGAAAAACACAACCGGAAGTACAACCCGAATTCAAACTAAAAATGAGTATTGACGAAATTGCACAGACCGTCAGTAGACTAGTCCCAGTACTCACTGGAGCGGAGTATAAATATTTAAGGACCGAAGTACACCAATTCATTCATTTCACACGAATATTCTGCTCGAAAGAGGGCAACGGTTCAATCCGTCTAATATGGGAGCACTATATAATATATATATTTAGGGATTAGCCGAATCAGACCACTTATATGGGTCCCTTTTCGTCCCTCAAATCATGTGTTAATTATTTGTTCGGTTGCAGAATTCTTCTACTTCCTTCCTCATAATAACATCACGCGTTATTTCAAGCATCTCTTTCCGGGGTATGTTCCACATTTCGAGTTCTTCAATAAATTGGCGACCCAGTGTGGACATCCTCCTTCTTACCAATGCAAAACACTGGCACACTATGTGCGCCGCTGTCTCTGCCTCTTCCATGCATAATCTGCAAATGTCAGCATCCTCCCCATCAACAAGACCCATCTTGCTGAGGTGGTACCTGAAATTGCCATGCCCAGTTATTAATGCAGTCAACCAGCTTAGAGTCATTCGTCCTAGACTGAGAGCCCTAACCGATTCACTGCCCTTTGATAGCCTCAACGAAGCCTTAGCCTGTCTACAGGTAGATAAGTTCTCCCATCTCGTGAGATGGAGTTTCTTTATTCACTCTTCGACCTTTGCCTTCACCGTCCCGCTGCTGAGAGCAACTACTGGTTCCGGTCCATAAAATTCAGCTTCAGATCCTTGTCTAGCCAAGGCGTCTGCAGCTTCATTCTGTTCTATACCAATGTATCCCTTCACCCACATAAGAGTAAACGCATTACTACGAGCATACCCATTAAGTTTCTGAACACATTCGAGCGCCAACTTAGAAGATACCGTAGGTTGTTGCAGCCACCTGACCACCGCCTGGTTATCGAGTGCTAGCAAGATTTTCTTACCTTGCACCTTTCCATCCAGTAGATGGTCTAGCGCATGCATTAGACCTAGCATTTCTGCTTGGTATACCGATACGTATCTTCCCAGATTCAGAGGGCATGCCAGTCCCAACTCTTTAGAGAAGATTCCAGCACCCGCTCTGCCATCCATTAATGAACCATCTGTAAAAATACTGATGTCATTTTCCTCACATACATCATGTGTGAGGCCGTCTTCAATGAGTGTTCTGTGTGACTTTTCAGTCATCTTCAGCCTACCCATTCCCTCCATTGGCATCTGCGCCTCCTTTACACTGCTATATAGCAGTGACAGGATGCCCCTGTGCCCCCTCTCTGTGCCGAATCCATACCAATTATTGGTTGTCTTCAGACGTAATGCTGTTAATGCCGCTGACTTCATAATATGCAAGTCCAACGGCAGCAGCCCGAGAAAGACTTCCAATGCTTCTACTGGGGTCGTCCGGATAGCTCCGGTAATCCCAATACAAGCCAATCTTTGTACCCTATCTAACTTGCTTTTCGCGGTCTTTTGGGTGACCTTATTCCACCATAACACAGCAGCATACGTTATTAAGGGCTTGACCATCGTTGTGTAGATCCAGTGCGCTGCTCTGGGAGTAATTCCCCACATGAGACCGAACACTCTCTTACACTGATGCAATACCCGCTTGCCCTTCTGGATCTTGTTATCGACGCGACTATTCCAAGTCAGCTTGTTATCCAGGATGACATATAGTTACTTTACTTCCTTGGAGACGTTGATGTCCGATCCGAAAAGCCTAAGAGGGTCTATTGTTAGCCCAGTCCTCCTTTTAGGAAAGAGTACTATCATTTACAGAGAGACCTTGTTCAGTGCACCATTCTTCAACCATTTTGAGTGCACCACTCATGGTATCATAAATAGTGTCCAAGAACTTACAGCTCACCGTTACCGCTATGTCATCTGCATACCCGACGGTGTGTATGCCTTTTGAGTCCAGAAGCTGAAGTATGGAGTCGGCCGTGATGTTCCAAAGGATGGGCGATAATACTCCCCCCTGTGGACACCCTTTGACTACCCTACCTCTGAGTCTGTAACTCCCATTTTGAAAGTTTATTGCCCTTTTCCTCAGCATGCTGTCCACCCACCTTATAATGGTTGGGCTGACTTCACGAGTAGCAAGGGACATCCTTAGCTTATCGAAACCAATCTTATCGAAGGCACCTTCTATATCCTTAAAAGTAGACATAGATATCCCTCTAGTGGAGTTCCCTCTCCGCTACGCGAACGAGTTCGTGCAATGCTGTTTCAGTGGATTTGCAAGCTCTGTATGTGTGCTGACACCTGCTCAGTGGTTTTGTCAGAAGCGTTGTCCTTTCCATGTAGTCCGCCAGCACTCCCTCCATACATTTAAGCAGAAAGGAGGTGAAGCTAACCGGGCGGAAAGATTTAGCCTCTGAGTAGTCCCTTTTTCCCGGCTTTGGAAGAAAGACAACCTTAGTCTCTCTCCATTACGTCGGGATATATCCTGTAGCCAGGCAAGTAGTAAATATTCCCAGAAGCCTGTCTACCAGAGCTTCTGCATCCCACTGAAGTAGGGCTGGAAATATCCCGTCTGTACCCGCTGGTTTGAATGGAGAAAAACGCTTGATGGCGTTTATCACTCCATCTTTGGTGACT
Organism: Megamerina dolium; assembly: GCA_963854835.1. Classification (NCBI taxonomy): domain Eukaryota; kingdom Metazoa; phylum Arthropoda; class Insecta; order Diptera; family Megamerinidae; genus Megamerina; species Megamerina dolium. The sequence goes on from OY978525.1 coordinate 49,079,841, forward strand.
ATCCTTTCAGCTTCCAATCTTTCATTCCTCTTTGCACCCTTGCGGGTGGCTTCCCAAGGATCTTCCGATCTAAAGCTTCCTGGAAAATGCACCTCCATCAGGTATTTCAGTGACTCTCCGATATCTCTGTAAAGGATCCGTTCGTTTTGCGAATTAATCCCAACTTTGACACCGGGTCCTTTGATATGATCCTCTGTAATCTATATACATCGGTCATATCTTGCATATTTGAGCAGAATTCCCTCCACGTTTTCCTTTTACGATTGCGTAGAGTCTTCTTCAGCTCCGTAAACGGACGTAATCCCAAACTGAATGGCCCTGTGGTCCGACATGGTTAGTCTATCTACAACCCTCCAATACAAAATTTTATCCAACATTTTGACATTCGTCAGAGTAACATCAATGACCTCGCAACGAGGTGGGTCGACAAAGGTCGGTTCTGTTCCCCTATTGGCAACTTGTAGACCAAATCTTTCTATAAATTTGAGTAGACACTCTCCTCTATAGTTTTCATTGCTGCTGCCCCACACAGAACTCTGCGCATTGACATCGCAGCCTAAGATCAGACCAACCCCCTTACCATCACAGAATCTCACTAGAGCTTCCACCTCTTTTGAAGGTGGATCGTCTGGGGAATCGTATGGAAGGTATGCGATCATAAATGATCCCGCACCGTCACCTATTCGCACTACTGTGAGATCCGGTGAGCACAAGCTAGACATTAGAATCGCACGTATCCCATGTCTAATTAAAATGCATGTTCTCAACTTCCCCTCTGTTTGTGGATAAAACAAGGTAGTATTTTGCACAGGTAGGCCTTCCATGAAGGATCCAGGGCTCCTGAACCAGTGCAATGCCAAGCTCATCTTCATCGAAGCTCCTCACCATCATTGCTGATGCTGCTTTGCTGTGGTGAATATTAAGTTGACACACATGTAGTGGTTCCTGGCGCGGGCCCACCTCCAGCCTTAATGGCTTCTTCCATGCAGAATCTGCATTAGCCCCACACCAGGAGTAGCGTCTCACCCCTCATACTGCAAGACCGCAGTTGAGTCTTCCCCCTGTGATCTTGATGGTCTCCGCGTCCTCCTTGGGACACAGCACGGTGAGCACGACACCTGCCCTTTCTGCCTCGCCAAACTTTTCTGTGCGGATAACACTCCATTTGGAAGTGTCCTTCACGAAGGCGTTCTGGCGCTACAGCTTTCTGAGAAAGATGTCGCTGAGCACAGCTTTGCCATGAGCAATAATCAATACCGCTCGGCCCAGGTGCCTCATGATAGGCCTGTGAGTTCAATGGGTTACCATTCTTATCAGATTGTCCACCATGCTCTTCACTCCCCGAAGTCGGATTTCCCTGCCCCGCCGTTCATAGAGCTACACTACCTATGTTAGGCTTGGTCTTCGAGCCTGTTTGGAGCGACTGACGGCCTTTATAATTGGCCGTACATCTCCCTGAGCACTTGTCCCTTTCGGTGTCTGCGTCGAAGGATTATCAACCTTCTTAAGAGACGGTTGTCCACCCTTCTCAGCATCCACCTCAATTGGCCCCTCCGTCGTCTTCGGATGGGGCTCCTAAGGAGTTGAACCTTCCAAGTTGTTCCGGAGCTATCGCTCCTGTACCTCTTCTCCGAGTTCTCCACCTTGCAGAAGTCCACTGAGTTGTCCCGAGAGCTGCTCAGTGGTCCTCTATGACGACTTTATGGCCTTTTTACGTTGGGTCTTTCGCTTCTGCTTCTCCCCTTTTTTCAACTGGATTCGCTCAGCTTTGGAGGCTCCGTCCTTTTCACATATAACTGATAAATCTAACAATTCCACTCCACTAGGAGCGTCTTTATCCGCACCATCAGATTTTTGGTCCGATATTTTCCGCTGCCTCCAAACTGGCTTCCCGATCTAGTGACATCGTCCCCTTCGTTCGACACCTTCGCAGCTGCCGGTTTAGCCCTTTCAAGACCAGTGTTGAAGCAGTGTTGTCCGTTGGAGGAATTTCGCTATGAGTTCCAGAGGTGGCAACGAGTGGTGCAGCTAACAGCTCGGCCTCTGATGAAGCCTTATTGTCCGCCGTTCCTCCCGTTAACACCCCCGGAACCCCCAGATTTTTGGATCGAGATCCAGTTTTTGGGTTTTTTGAATCAATCTTGTTCCCACGAGTTGCGAAGAAATAAATGTCCGCCTGCGCAGAGATTCGCAGTACGCAGGTAAGGCTACTTATTACGGAGGGCGCCAGGTATCCGTAAGCTCACGTTAGCGACTGGGCTATTTGAAAAAGGGGCCCCCAGCCAGGCTGATTTTTTTTAATCGATCCCCTCACCACCGACCATGATAAGAGTACGTTGCCGAATGCTGTACTATTGGAGAGTAACAAACACTCACCAACTTACCCTTATTTTAGCTAGATACCGCCTGACATCGTACATGCTAAACTGTGGTATCTATTTCCAGTCGGCACCCTCGAGGTGGGTTCAGTGGAGGATTTTGCCGACCTGGGAGCACTATATCATACGACGTTCATCAGACTAAAGCATGTAATACAGTGGCATTTCACCAGATCAGAAATGACAAGGCGCCACAAAAATACCAAAATAACAACGTAAGTCACCAAAATACCAAAAGGAGGGTTCCTGCATATTCCTTCTGCAGTAAAAAGGGGCACTCTAGAGATAAATGCTTAAAAGGGAAAAACACGCCTTTCTGAGTTCAATTTGTCATGCCCACCTTTTAATAAAAACAGGTCACAAAGAAAAGGCAATCAAACACCTGCACCTAGTACCAAACGTGTTTTAACTGTTATAAACGCAAAGAGGGGAAAAACTCAGGGAAACTACGGGGGGCCCAGGTACTGCCAACAAACCAGGATCCCTAAAATATTGCAAACGGTAAGCCAGCTGAGATGAAAGGTGTTAGTCATGTGTGTTTAGAGATTGTTGGCACAGCCTCCACGTTAGATAGTAAGATGGTGGAAGTTGGTAGTCAAGTATACAGAAGGATTGTTGAACCATCTTTCCCATCGAGTAATAACCAACATGGGTACTGTTTGGAAGTATCTGACGTAGATTATGTGTTAATTGAGTTTCCGTGCGTGGAAGCAAAAAATGGAAAACTCATCAGTGAACTCTGGGGCGCGTTACAGTAAATACAAATTTCGAAGCAATTAGAGTAGAGAAACAGGAAGTATCTCCTGGAATATATAAGGTCTCCATTTTTTTTTCCAATAGATGGTTTTAAGTTGTATTGTTTTTTCTATTGCTCTGGGGCTAAACATTGCACAAAAAACCGTTTGGAACCATTTAAATAAGGCTGTATACAAAAAGAAGCTCGATGTATGGGTGCCACACGAGTTAACGCAAAAAACCTCATGGACAGAATTTCCATCTCTGACTCGCTGCTGTATCTCAACAAAATCGATCCATTTCTGTGTTTGGTGGGATTGGCAGGGAATAATCTACTATTAGCTGCTCCCCTAAGGCCAAGCTCTTAATTCAGACCTGTATTGTCAACAATTGGACCGCCTGAAGGAAGCAATCGTCCAGAAACGGCCAGCTTTGGCCAATAGGAGAGGCATTGTGTTCCATCAGGACAGCGCCAGGCCACACACATCAATAGTGACTCGCCAGAAGCTCTTGTTTGGAGCTCTTGGGAGGTTTTTATGGCACCAATTCATTACTACCCGTTCCTGTCAATGGCGAATGATTTTGCTGGTGAAAATCGACTGTCCCAGTTTTTTGCGAATAGGCACGAGGGTTTCTATGAGAGTGGCATTATGAAATTACCTTCAAAATGGCAAGAAGTTATCGAACAAAACGATGACAACAGAGTGTTTGTCCCAATGCTCAACACAAATGCAGATTCGTATATTGTAGATCATGATCTTAAAATAGTAGAATTAAATTTAATCATTTAAAATTCGTTTTTTTTTTTTTTGGAAGCCGACAAACTCTCTTACACCACAGGAATAAAACACACAATACCAATAAAAACATACCAGGCGTCAATCAAACGAAGACAGTATAGGCTACCAGAAGCGCATAAGGGAGAAATCAGGTTAACAAAATGTTGGAAGGCAAGATAATTATTTCCATATCTACGCCTTGGAATTCTCCCATAATTTTGGTGCCAAAGAAAGCGGGAGAACATGGTAAAAGAAAATGGAAGCTAGTAGTAGATTTCAGGAAATTAAATTACGCCACCATTAAACAAGTTTATCTCATTACCCGCATCGATGAAATATTAGACCAATTATATAATAGTAGATATCTCACAATGCTTGATCTGGCCAGTGGGTATCATCAAGTATTAAAGAAAGTATCACACTGAGAAAAAACCGCTTTTGGTTCAGGTGACGGGCATTATGAATTTAGCCGAATGCCATTTGGGTTAACATGGGCACATACTAACAGGCCATTCAATACGTCCGTAGGATGACACATAGATGACGTTACTAGAATTTTTTTCATATGATTCTGTCATATGATTGTGAATGTGGTAATCACGTTTTAATAAGTACATGTGGGAAAATACAATAATAAAATATTTCAACCACCAAAAGAATTTTTTTTAATGACCTTACACTTGGCCTGCGACCACCGAATTATACCCTGCACATGTAGATATATACAATAGCTGCATTCTTTTGTAATCGAGTTGCAAAAGAACACCAACTCGCATTTAATTTCCCTTTTACTTGAATATAATTTCCCTTTCGTTACTTAGCAACGCTGGTGGTATATATGATTGTTCGTGAAATTTATAAATGAAATAAAAACAGAAAATAAACAATTCTGCAGAACATGTGGTAAATATATTCGTTTATTTAAAATAAATTTTTATTTGCACTTGCTTTATTTTGTTTATTTTTGATTATATTTATAATAATTTGACGTGTTGTTGAAATTTTCCAATCACATTCCCACAGAATATTCACAATAGTTCTGTTTTTTTAGTTTCCACAACTATAACTCAGGTCGATTAAAATATAAGCCAGTTCAATTGAACTCGGTTAAAAGAGACAATGTCGCTTATTTGTGTTGTTGCTTTGCATGCAGTTCGGCAAATAAGTCAGAGATCTTTTGCAACTCGAGTGCAAAAGAATGCGGCTAATATATACCTTATAAAAAATTAGCTCGAATATCCATTTTTTTCTTTTATTTCCATTACTTTGTATGAGAGCTACATACATTTTTTGAGGAATAATTTCGGCCTACACCTTAAATATGTTTGTCTTAGGCGATGTTTTGTAAGATATTGTGGTTTTAAGGACAATGTGACCAAGGAAAGCTTCTCTCAGCGCATCAAAGAAGCTTATGACCGCTGCCCTTTCCACTATATCAAAAACGTGCTTGGCGATTTTAATGCCAGGGTGGGAAAAGAAGGTACCTTTGGTCCAACTGTCGGAAAATTCAGACTCCACCAGAACACCTCCGATAACGGAATGAGGCTGATCGACTTCGCCGCAGCACGAAACATTGTAATTGGTGGTACCAGATTCCAGCATCTCGACATCCACAAAGCTACATGGTTGTCTCCAAATCAACGTACAAGAAACCAAATTGATGATGTGGTGATTGACGGAAGGCATGCTTCCAGTGTGATGGACGTGAAATCGATCCGTGGTGCCAACATCGACTCGGATCACTACCTTGTTGCAGCTAAGGTGTGCACACGCTTATGTGTCGCAAATAACAAGAAAAGTCCCACACAGAGAAAGCTCGACGTCAGTAAGCTGCGATCACCAGAGACAGCAGATGCATTTTCCACTCGACTATCGGATCTGCTTATGCAGAACACTTCCCCACTTGATGATACATGCGCACGGTGGACACATATATCCCACTCCATGACTACTGCTGCCGAGGAGGTAATCGGTTACTACCGGCCTCTGAGGAATGAGTGGTATGATCAGAAATGTCGCGACGCTACCGCAGAGAAAGACGCCGCCTACAGAAAAACCCTGCGTGCAGGCGTAACGCGAGCTGTTAAGGAGCGGTACAGAGAGAAAAGGAGTGCAGAGAGACGTCTTTTCAGGCGCAAGAAGAGGGAGTTGGAAAGAGGTGAGTGTGAGGAGATAGAGATGTGTACCGACTAGAATGAGACTCGAAAATTCTTCGAAAAGATCAAGCGCCTGAATGGAGGTTTAAATCCCGGAGCCTCTTCTTGTCGTGATGGAAATGGGAATCTGGTTACGGATGTCCAGAGTGTACTGAGCCTATGGAGGGAACACTTCTCCACGTTACTGAATGGCGATGCTACGAACAATTCCGCCAGTGGAGGAGATTGCCCGATAACCCCAATTACATATGATGGTGTTGATGTTCCACCACCCGACTATGACGAGGTTGAAACGGCCATTTTAAGGCTGAAGAACAACAAAGCTGCAGGTGCTGATGGCCTGCCTGCCGAGTTGTTTAAGACCGGAGGCGATGAGCTGCTCACCCGCATGCACCAGCTCATAAGCAGAATATGGTCGGATGAAAGCATGCCTGATGATTGGAGGCTCAGTGTTCTCTGTCCTGTACATAAAAAAGGAGACCCCACAATTTGCGCCAACTACCGTTGAATAAGTCTCTTGACCATCGCATACAAGGTTCTATCGAGCGTACTGTGTGAAAGGTTGAAGCCTATGCTCAGCAACCTGATTGGACCGTATAAGTGTGGCTTCAGACCTGGTAAATCCACCATCGACCAGATTTTCACACTGCGCCAAATCTTGGAGAAGACCCAAGAAAAACAGATCGACACACACCACCTATTTGTTGATTATAAAGCCGCTTTCGACAGTCCGGTAAGGGATTACCTCTACGCAACAATGTCTGAGTTCGGTATTCCTGCAAAGCTCATTCGACTTTGTAGAATGACACTGCATAACTCCCGTTGTGCAGTGAAAATTGGGAAGGACCTCTCCGCACCGTTTAGTACCGAACGGGGTACTAAAGGGCAAGACGAAGTATCTAGTTCCAAAGAGTTCCGGCGTCTTGGACAGCACGTCACTGTTACCAACTACGCTTTTGAAGTAGTAAGGGACTTTGGCTATCTTGGAACCAGCATTAACAACAGTAATGACGTCAGCTTGATCATGCGTAGGATAGCTCTTGCTAACAGGTGTTACTTTGGACTGAGTAAGCAATTGAGAAGTCGATCCCTCTCTTGCAGAATGAAAACTACACTCTACAAGCCTGGACAATTTCCACCTCGGATGAGCGAATGCTTGGAGTTTTCGAGAGAAAAGTCCTACGCAAGAAATTTGGACCTATTTGCGTTGGTGGCGAGTACCGAATAAGGTACAACCATGTGCTGTACGAGCTGTATGCTGATATTGACATAGTAAAGCGCTTCAAAATCCAGCGGCTGCGCTGGCTAGGTCATGTCGAGCGAATGGAAGAACACGCTCCAGCTAAGAAGGTGTTATATTCGGAACCCGCTGGAGGACGACGCAGATGAGGAAGACCTAACCTGACGGCGCTTGGAATTTCTAACTGGCACCAGCTAGCGAAGAACAGCGATGGCTAGCGAAGCATGTTATATTCGGCCTAAATCGATATTCGGTTGTTATGGCCACATAAGTAAGTAAGTTTATTTCAGCCAACTAGTGTGTTAGACTCGAGGGATACTTAGGAGCTTAGGTCTAGGTGCTAATCTTGTACGTTAGGTAGTTAGTGAGTGTTGTGGAAAAATAGTACGCAACATTTTGGCGCAGCCGGTAGGATACTGCGAAATATCTTGAATATACGTTCAACGTTTAACGCAGTACAGGATCTAATTCTAGTGTGTGTTTGCCTTTTTGGGGTCAAATGGACAAGAAATCCTACGAATCATTAGCAATAGAACTAAACGTTGCAATAGCCAAGTCAATCGCCTTAGTGTGGAGCTTGATTAAGAAACACAGCACATTCGAACAACTCAGCTCAAAGATGCGTCACGGAAAGGTACTAACTCCAACTGAAGCAGCCTTAAAACAAAAAGACGATTTAGAAGCAGCAGAGGTACAAATTAGAGCCCTGCGAACTCAGATCACAAAACAGGGATCCGACGCGGAACAGCTAGAAGTAGAGATTACTAAAGCTCTTAATAGAAATAAAGAATTAGAAGATTTACTAAAAGAAAAGGGCATATCAGAAGAACATCGGTTTACTCTGAGCAGCCGAGTGCACTCCAGGCAAAAGAGAGGAATCTCGAAGAGAACGCTGCCTAGCACAGGAGACACCTCTTCGTTGCCGTACACCAGTACGAAAAACACAACCAGAAACACAACCCGAATTAAAGCTAAAAATGCGTAAGACCGTCAGTAGACTAGTCCCAGTACTCACTGGAGCGGAGTCTAAATATTTAAGGACCGAAGTACAACAGTTCATTTCTGGGTGCGAATTACCTCAGGAGGATATACGTGTTTTTGCAAGAAGATTCGGTGATTTAAAATCCACAGCGATACAATGTATTAAGAATAGATATGGTGGGATCGGAGACCAAGCGTTGTTAAAAGAGCTAGAGGGGTATGCGAGGACATTTTTATATCAGGCCTTCAAGACCCATTGTTAAAAACTCATATGCTAAGTAAGATGAGCACGTTAGAAGAATTAGTAGAGGAGGCTGTTAACACGGGTATTCTGCTCGAAAAAGGACAACGGTTCAATCACTTTAATATGCACTATATTCAAACGACGTTCACCAGACTGAGGCCAGTAATGAAGTGGCATTTCACCAAAACAGAAATGACTATCAAAATAATAACGTAAGTCCCCAAAATAACTAAAGGAAAGTTCCTGTCTGCTCCTTCTGCTACAAAAAGGGGCACGCCAGATACGACTGTTTTAAGAGAAAAAACATGCCCTATTGCATAAAGTGTAAAAAATACGGACATGCGTTCAATTTGTCATGCACACCTTTTGGCAACAACATGTCACAAGGAAAAGGCAATCAAACACCTGCAACTATTAAGGGAGATCAAGAAAGCAAAAGCCCTAATCGCGGAAAATTTGAGACCAAATGGTTTTTCTGTAAGAAGCCGGGACACAAGATCACTGACTGTTATAAACTCAAAGAATGGGAAAAAACCCAGGGAAACTTCGGGGGGCCCAGGTACGGCCAATAAACCGGGAATCTCCAACTTTTGAAAAAATTGCCAGTGGAAGGTGTAAGTTAGATAGTTAGAAGTTAGATAGCAAGATGGCGGAAGTTCGTAGTCAAGCGTCCAGGGGGATTGTTAAACCATCTTTCTCATCCAGTAATAACAAACGTGGCTACTGTTTGGGAGTCTCTGATATAGATGATGTGTTTATTGAGTTTCCGTGTGAGGAAGCAAAAACTGGAAAACTCATTTTACTTGTAGACTCTGGGGCAGTTACCAGTTTAATAAAGTCATCAGTAATTGATGAATCTGTTAGCAAGAAGCGACTTTTAAGGAAAATCTTAGTGGTGCATTCGGAGGATTTGTCACCACATTAGGTTCAATAGCAGTCCAACACGATAGGACTAAAGATTTGATTTTAGAACTACACTTAATCTCTGAAGAGAGAGGGATAACTGCTGATGGTATCCTAGGTAGAGACAATTTATGGAACCGATCGGTTATCAATACTATCAAAAAGAAGCTGGTTTTCTTCGGTGAATGAAAACAGCATTTGATGACTTTACCTCTCAAACCGTTGAACGAGGGTATCTCCTGGAATATATATAGGTGAGACATTGGGCAGTGTGACGGACAACACAGTTGATGTCCCAATTCTCAATACGAATATAGATTCATATATTGTAAATATTAAGCTTAAAATTAATATAATTAAATTTAATCATTTAGAACAGAAATAATACGACATAGGTCATAAAATAAATAACATTAACGAAACTGATAGCCAAAAAGGGTTACCAAAATATTAGAAACAATTAGTCTAGACGAAAACTTAAACATTGAGGAAACGAGATCCATAGATGGAATACTTAGGTTTTTCCACGATTTATTTTTCTTGGAAGGCGACAAACTGTCTCACGCACACATAAAACATACAATACCAATAAAAGCAGACCAGGTGCCAATCAACCAAAGACAGCACAGGCTACCAGAGGCGCATAAGGAAGAAATCAATAAGCAAGTAAACAAAATGTTGGAAGACGACATAATTATTCCCAGCTCATGGCCCTGGAATTCGCCCATAATTTTGGTGCCAAAGAAAGCGGGAGAAGATGGTAAAAGAAAATGGAGACTAGTAGTAGATTTCAGGAAATTAAATGACGTCACTATTAAACAAGTTTTTACCATTCCCCGCATCTATGAAATATTATAAATAAAATAAATAAATAAATAAATATGTGGCCACATAAAGCCCCAAAGGGCTCATTGGCCGAGCTTCTCTTCCATTACTGTTGTGCGTCTTAAATTTTTGGGCAATATTAGAAGGGACCTACTTATTTTAGCCGGTTCCGAACGGCAGAACACTTGTGACATCACTTTTTCTGAGCTTTTTCACAGAGTTCTTTAAGAAGCTTTTTCATGGCAAGTTGTTACTGTCGGAAGAATTGCCAATTGCTTGCCGACAGGTGGGTACCGTTCGAAAGAAAAATCTTATCGATATTAAATTTGTTATGCATCAGCCGGGGATTGAACCACCGACCTACAGATCAGAAGGCGAACACACTAACCACTGAGCTACGGCAACCACCACCAGTTAAATCATTGTAGATATTTCACTACATTTGATTTGGCCAGTGGGTATCAAGTGTTATTGAAAGAATCAGACAGAGAAAAAACAGCTTTTAGTGCAGGTGTTGGGCACTATGAATTTAAAGAATGCCTTTCGGCTTAACAGGAGCCCCTGCCACCTTCCAAAGACTAATGAACCATGTACTAACAGGATTTCAGGGTGTAGATTGTTTTGTCTACTTGGATGACATCGTCGTCTATGGTCGGAACTTGGCACAACATGAGTCGCGTAAACACAACTTGAAGTTAAATATAGAAAAGTGCCAGTTTCTACGAAAAGAGATAATTTAGCTAGGCCATAAATGCACTGAGGAAGGAGCATTACCAGACCCTGCAAAGGTGGAATGTGTTAAAAATATTCCTGTGCCAAAAAATAAGAAAGATTTTCAGGCATTTCAAGGTTTAGTAAATTATTACCGAAAATTTGTTGATAATATGGCTAGTATGGCACTGCCAATCAACAGTCGCGAAATTTGAATGGACAGAAAAATGTCAGAAAGCTTTTGAATATTTCAAGCAATCAATTAGCTCTCCGCCAATTTTAGCCTACCCAGATTTTTCTAAACCTTTTCTGTTAACAACAGATGCCAGCAATGAGGCTGTAGGTGCAATTCTATCATAAGGTGAAATTGGAAAAGATAGACCAATAGGCTTTGCGAGCAGGGCGCTCAGTGATACTGAGAAAAGGTATTCTACCCTCGAAATGGAATTCCTGGCCATCGTGTGCGTTGTGAAGAATTATCGAGCTTATCTACTCGGTAGACCGTTCAAGATCTACACCGACCACCAGCCACTACGAGGAATTGCAAACCTAAAGGATCAGACATCACATTTAGCACGTTTCAGGCACAAATTATCTGAATTTGATTTTGAAATAATTTATAAACCAGGCAAAAGGAACTTGAACGCGGATGCGCTCAGCAGAGTTCCATCTGGACTGGACCATACGAAGTGATACATGTAGACAGTCCAGTAACGACGACTATTAAAATCGGACAAAATGGTAAAAAGTACCACAACAACTTCCTAAAAATTCAGTTAGAATATAAAATACAATAGTGTGAAGTAAGAACTATAAGTTAAGCTTCACACAATAATTTAATAAAATCTTTCCACCAAAATTAGATTAATATTAAATTCGATAATCCAAACCTTTACAAAAAACACCCTACAATAACATAATACCGAGTATGCATAAATGCATGAGAACGAAATGTACAAAACAAAGATACAAGAGAATTGAAATAATCAGACTAAACAAAATACATAATACTACTGCATTAACTTGTACAATAACGTGAGAACGACACTCAAAATAATATCGCATATACAAGAATCAAATTTCAAACAAAATGCACATAACACAAGCATTTTGTTTTGAGCATGAAAGTATAAAATTCCTCAACATGATAATTAAAATAATTCCAACATATAAGAATATTTATTCAAATAAACAATTTCTAGATACAAGAAAAAATTTAATCGACTGAATATTATGGGAATTGTATTAGAATTACATTTATTTATTCTTTTTTCTTTCCCCTTTCCTTCCCTTTAATACATCATTTTTGACAACAATAAAATAAAATATTAATATATACAAAAAATACATTAAAATACTAAAATTTTATCCATTATTATCGTACAAAAATACAGGGTCCCTCAAGAAATATAGGTACACTAAAGAGATGGCTGAAATCGAAATTGAAAAGTACCAGACTGTGGATAAAGTGCAGCATCAACACTGGAATACCAAACACAAAAAGAAATATAGGGTTTTTCTAAGGGATTAAGACAAATAGACCGAGACAATAAGGGTCATAGCAAAGAAGAACTAAAAATTTATATATGAAACACAAGAAGTTATGGAATTATTGTAAAAATTTAGAATATTTTGCAAATTAGAAAGAGCTGGCGCAGTGTTCATGCCTATAAAGACATCTGTTGCAATTCATCGCGTTGAATTGTAATTCGGTGTGTGGATACAGATGTGCACTGGGCGAGATAAGTATAGAGGATGCATCCAAATATAATACAATATCTTAAGGAAAATTACAACTACTAATATACAGTAAATAAAGTATAGTAAGAACACGATAGGATTTATCTGAAGGAATATGATTAATAGGCAATAGGTTAGCTAGGTTGAATACAAAACAAACAAAAAATAATAATAACAATATAAAAAAATCTATATATATCCGGAAAAATAAGATGAAATATTTGTAACAAAATACGTTCCAATTTCAATATTGAAAATCGTACCACCTACAAGTACGAAGAGTTGGTCAATGCGACTATGAAGAGAAAATGCAATGTCTCGTCACTATATTTTTATACCAAACAACAATGCATTTTTAATACCTTTTAAAAAATTAAGTAGAGATTATGAATGAATATTACAAAAAAAAATTGTTTTTATGTGGTATATAAGAACATATGTAAATCTTAATAAAAAAAAATTAACTAAATAAGTGATATAGTAGATATAGTAGTTATAATATATATAGTATATGTGAGTGATCTATTATTGAAAAAGAATCTGGTAATTTCCCTAAAAACACAAAAGAGCAGCAGTATGTCCACGAGAATCCAAAATCAACTCATTCAGTGAAACTTCGAGAGATGCCAACGCAGCAACATTAACAGCTTTAACAACAGTAACAACCAAGAAAATGATGACACAAAACTATCCTTGAGGCAGTAAAGAAGAAATAGACCCTGAGGAGAAACCAAAGCAGGTACAGACAGCGAGTACCTATAACAAACTTACAAAACAATAAAATTTACGACCAATAACTTTGGTGTACCTAGTCACCGCGACGTAGCAAAGGGACATCAGTAATATATTTCAGTTACTGTACTGTACTCTACAAGAGATGGAGGATTACCAATCATGACCAATAACAGCTCTACTACCTTAGTGAGATTTTCTTTAAAGGAACTTAACAAAATCATAAATGAACTAAACGTCAAAAAAGCTGCAGGGTATGATAAAATAATTGCCAAAATAATCGCCGAGCTACCTCAAATTGCAGTAAAACAGCTGTTACACATAATGAATGCAATACAACGCCTGTGTTATTTCCCCTCAGCATGGAAAATTTCCCAAATAATTATGATTGCAAAACCTGGAAAAGATTCAACTAATGTATCGTCGTACAGGTCTATTAGCCTGTTGCCTATCCTATCCAAAGTGTTTGAAAAACTATTAATGTTGAAGCAAATAACATTATACCGTTGCATCAATTTGGGTTCAGAGCAAAACATGGTACAGTAGAACAAGTTCATAGAATAGTATCTAACATTACAAAAGCGTTCGAAGCAAAGCAGTACTGCACCTCGAAATTGTCACTTCATAATAAAATGCTTATATTCAAGTCCACCATTAAACCAATTTGGAGCTACGGCATTCAGCTTTGGGCACTTCTTCAAACTCTAATATTGACAAAATTCAGCGTGTTCAATCTAAAATCCTTAGACGTCTTTGCCGAGCTCCTTGGTACATCAGTAACATAAATATACACAAGGACCTACAGATTGACACTATTAAAATAGACATAGGGAAACATTACCGACGTTACTCTGAACGACTAAGTACTTACTTACTTACTTATGTGGCCATAACAACCAAATATCGATTTAGGCCGAAAATAACATGCTTCGCCAGACATCTCTGTTCTTCGCTAGCTAACGCCAGTTAGAAATTCCAAGCGCCGTCAGGTTCTCCAGTACTTGGTCTTTCCACCGGAGGTTTGGTCTTCCTCTTCTGCGCCGTCCTCCAGCGGGTTCCGAATATAACACCTTCTTAGCTGGAGCGTGTTCTTCCATTCGCTCGACATGACCTAGCCAGAGCAGCCGCTGGATTTTGATGCGCTTTACTATGTCAATATCGGCATATAGCTCGTACAGCTCATGGTTGTACCTTATTCGGTACTCGCCACCAACGCAAATAGGTCCAAAGATCTTGCGTAGGACTTTTCTCTCGAAAACTCCAAGCATTCGCTCATCCGAGATGGAAATTGTCCAGGCTTCAGCGCCATATGTTAGGACAGGCATGATGAGAGACTTGTAGAGTGTAGTTTTCGTTCTTCGAGAGAGGGCTCGACTTTTCAATTGCTTACTCAGCCCAAAGTAACACCTGTTAGCAAGATTTATCCTACGCATGATCTCCAAGCTGACGTCATTACTGCTGTTAATGCTGGTTCCAAGATAGACAAAGTCCCTTACTACTTCAAAAGCATAGTTGTCAACAGTGACGTGCTGTCCAAGACGCCCATCCGACGCGACTCTCTTTCCAACTCTGAGAATGCTGCACTGACTGCTCATGCCGATTATGTCAATATGGTCGCCATACGATAACAGCATTACACTTTTGTTGAAGACAGTGCCATTATGTCGTAGATCATCAGCTCGTATTATTTTCTCCATAATGAGATTGAAGAAGTCGAACGATAACGAATCACCTTGTCTGAAACCCCGTTCGGCACTAAACGGTGTGGAGAGGTTCTTCCCAATTTTCACTGCACAACGGGAGTTATGCAGTGTCATTCTACAAAGTCGAATGAGCTTTGCAGGAATACCGAACTCAGACATTGTTGCGTAGAGGTAATCCCTTACCGGACTGTCGAAAGCGGCTTTATAATCAACAAATAGGTGGTGTGTGTCGATCTGTTTTTCTTGGGTCTTCTCCAGGATTTGGCGCAGTGTGAAAATCTGGTCGATGGTGGATTTACCAGGTCTGAAGCCACTCTGATAAGGTCCAATCAGGTTGCTGAGCATAGGCTTCAACCTTTAACACAGTACGCTCGATAGAACCTTGTATGCGATGCTCAGGAGACTTATTCCACGGTAGTTGGCGCAAATTGTGGGGTCTCCTTTTTTATGTACAGGACAGAGAACACTGAGCCTCCAATCATCAGGCATGCTTTCATCCGACCATATTCTGCTTATGAGCTGGTGCATGCGGGTGAGCAGCTCATCGCCTCCGGTCTTAAACAACTCGGCAGGCAGGCCATCAGCACCTGCAACTTTGTTGTTCTTCAGCCTTAAAATGGCCGTTTCAACCTCGTCATAGTCGGGTGGTGGAACATCAACACCATCATCTGTAATTGGGGTTATCGGGCAATCTCCTCCACTGGCGGAATTGTTCGTAGCATCGCCATTCAGTTAGGTGGAGAAGTGTTCCCTCCATAGGCTCAGTACACTCTGGACATCTGTAACCAGACTCCCATTTTCGAGTCTCATTCTTGTCGGTACACATCTCTATCTCCTCACACTCACGTCTTTCCAACTCCCTCTTCTTGCGCCTGCACGCAGGGTTCTTCTGTAGGCGCCGTCTTTCTCTGCGGTAGCGTCGCGACACTCCTGATCATACCACTCATTCCTCAGAGGCCGGTAGTAACCGATTACCTCCTCGGCAGCAGTAGTCATGGAGTGGGATATATGTGTCCACCGTGCGCATGTATCATCAAGTGGGGGAGTGTTCTGCATAAGCAGATCCGATAGTCGAGTGGAAAATGCAACTGCTGTCTCTGGTGATTGCAGCTTACTGACGTCGAGCTTTCTCTGTGTGGGACTTCTCTTGTTATGTGCGACACATAAGCGCGTGCGCACCTTAGCTGCAACAAGGTAGTGATCCGAGTCGATGTTGGCACCACGGATCGATTTCACGTTCAACACACTGGAAGCATGCCTTCCGTCAATCACCACATGATCAATTTGGTTTCTTGTACGATCATCTGGAGACAGCCATGTAGCTTTGTGGATGTCGAGATGCTGGAATCTGGTACCACCAATTACCATGTTTTGTGCTGCGGCGAAGTCGATCAGCCTCATTCCGTTATCGGAGGTGTTCTGGTGGAGGCTGAATTTTCCGACAGTTGGACCAAAGGTACCTTCCTTGCCACCCTGGCATTAAAGTCGCCAAGCACGATTTTGATATCGTGGCGGGGGCAGCGGTCATAAGCTTCTTCGAGGCGCTGAAAGAAGCTCTCCTTAGTCACATTGTCCTTCTCATCCATCGGAGCGTGGGCACATATAAGGCTGATGTTGAAAAATTTTGCCTTGATGCGGATTGTGGCCAGCCGTTCGTTCACAGGCGTGAACTGTGAGACAAGATGTCGTAGTCTCTTGCTGACCAAAAATCCACATCCTAATTCGTGCCTTTCAGCGTGGCAACTGTAGTAGATGTCACAGGACGCTCTTTTGGAGCAGCCCTGTCCTGTCCATCGCATTTCCTGGAGAGCGGTGATGTCAGCTTTGTATTTTTCGAGGACATCAACCAGCTGGATAGAGGCACCCTCCCTATAAAGGGACCGGACATTCCAGGTGCATATCCGTAAATCATTGTCCTTTTTTCGTTTGCGGGGGTCATCAACAAAAGCGGTAGTCCTTATCCGAGGCATATTTGTTTTTTTCATTGGGGGGGTTTTTTATGTGGCGGGTCCCAAACCCAACGCACAACCTCTAATCGAGGGGATTTTCGCCACTCACTTCAGCCGTCTCCCAGCGGGTTCCAGGAAGACGTTGCCAGGTGGTCGCCACATGGAGGGCCCTTATTAATAATAATGAAAGCGCCGTCACATAGTAAGCAGAGCAAGCTATATGACTACCCCTCATTAACAAATAAATGTATCATCACATAGCGCTCAGATCAAACTACATGACAGCCAGTGAGTTGACTTGCGATGAGTTCAACAAGGATTGCGCTAGGCCCACCCAGTTGAGGCAGTTAGACACGTTACCTTGCGAAAACACCACCAGACCAACGACTAAGTAATCTCTACTCTAGCGAGAGAGCTCCTTAAGCTTAAATATATTAAAAGACTAAAAAGGAAAAATGTTTTAAATATATCTTTCACATAATCTCTCATTACTATTATATATGTCCTTCATGACATCACATGTTATATTTGTTTGCTTTAATTTATTTGAATGATGTACACATTGGTGTAGAATCAACAAAATGTATTTTTTAGTATATAAGATTTGTATAATTATTGTTAGTTTCGTAAGAAAGATACAATAAATAGAAGAAAATGAAAAAAAAAAAAAAAAGTTACTGTATTTATGAGTGACAATGGATTCTGATCCACATCAGAAGGAAATGATAAACAACAGAACCAAAATTACATATGCATTATTGTTCCAATCATTAAGCAATTACACCAGGAGTACAGAGTTTCACATCGACAATATTGCTTAAAAAATTGCTTTACAAGCTCTTGTTCCTACCGTTCCAAAAAAAAAAAAAAATTCTAAAAAAAAAAAAATTTTATAAAGGAGAAGTTACTGTTTTCATCACTAGACTTCAACAACAAAAGCTGCAACAAAACTATTAAAAAAAGCTAAGTACAGCAGCCAACAACCAGCAGGAAACACATTGTCATCATGGGCACCATAATCATCGAATTACCAGTGACCATATATGTAAATAATACTCCGTATTTTATTCCTCATAGTATCATACATTTTGAATTGTTCTAAATTTTACAAAATAAGCATAAATTTAACTTTTTCCTTATAAGAAAAAATTATTATTATTTCATAATAATTTTTTCTTCCTGAGAGAAGGGAGGGATGTTGTGAGCCAAAATATGAAATATGCACATATGCATATTTTGCCTCGCGACATATATCCCGAAATTGGGAACTACATACAATATTTGTCCATACACATAGCAACATTGCTCGAAGTTGTGATATACACAATCCATACTAATATTACTTATAATTGTGGAATGGCAGAACATTGAGCCAACTGAGTTGCAGTTGGGTGTGAAAATGCTGACAAAGCAAGCAAAGCACTTTCCCACACATTTCGTACTTCTGCACTTACGTAAGCATACCCTTGTAAGCATACATGATAACTAAAATCACGCGGACTACTCATGTGTGTGCATATCTAAAAGTTGCTAATATATACACACATGTGGAGTGCATCGATCGTGTACATAAACACATACATACATACACACAAGTGGTGTGAATATATTATTGTATGTTATATGTTGGTATGTGGATAGATTGAGATGTAGCTAATGTTAAAAAATGGCATATAAGCTGCCAGCTTACCGCAGGCAGTCGCTTTCAGTTGTGAGTCTTGCACCGAAGTGCTAGCATTTAAGAAAGTATAAATACTGCGATCCATACGAGGCCCTCCAGTATTAGTGTAAAAGTGCAAAGTACAAAACACCAGCAATAAAGGGAATACTTAAAACCGCAAGTAACATTGGAAAAATATGATTGTTTTATTTCAGCCAACTAGTGTGTTAGGCTCGAGGGATATTTAGGAACTTAGATCCAGGTGCTAATCTTGTGCGTTAGGTACTTAGTGAGTCTTGTGGAAAAATAGTACGCAACAATAACATATTTAATATTGAAAAGATTTTTCTTTCGAACGGTACCCACCTGTCGGCAAGCAATTGGCAATTCTTCTGACAGTAACAACTTGCCAGGAAAAAGCTTTTAAAATAACTCCCTGCCAAAGCCCAGAAAAAGTGATGTCACAAGGGTTCTGCCGTTCGGAACCGGCTAAAATAAGTAGGTCCCTTCTAATATTGTCCAAAATTTAACACGCACAACAGTATTGGAAGAGAAGCTTGGCCAATGAGCTCTTGTAGTGCCACACACATATATATATATATAAATATATATATATATATATATATATATATATATATATATATATATATATATATATATATATATATATACATATATAAATTTCAGATTCACCATAAAGATCATGTTCAATCTCAGCAGTCTTTTTATATTGGATATTGCGCTGTTTACTCTATTCCTAATGATTCTGTATTCATCGTAGCTTATTTCATTTTGTCTATATTATTGGTATGACGGCTTATATTTGATCATCTTCTTGTTAGAACTGATTGTACGTTTTCCAATAGATTCCTCAGCCGCTCTAATTTGTAAGGTGACTTTTTCAGCGAGTGAGATTTCATGAATGAGATCATCCTCAAAATTCATAACACCTGCTGCTCTAACACAATCCATGAGAGTCCCAGTAGTAATGAATTGATATACTCAACTGTAATGACTCTGGAAGTGCAATCACGTAGAGTACGGAGAAATTCGATAATCTCGGCTCGTAGAGCACGAACGATGAGAAAAATGTGCAATTGTGTCTGATTGACGAGACTGCCGAACTGAAAATGCTTCTTACAATTGAATAGGTTCATATAGAATCCAAAAGATGATCATAACCGTATGAAGGTTCCCTCGATTAGTGGAAATGTAGCAACCAATGTGAATTTAATACTTGGGATTATTCATACGCATAGAAACGACTCCACTTTATAGTTTCGTTGACGTTTCGTAGAAATCGACCATTTTGGGTGCCCAGTATTGGGTGAGACTGGATTCATTTGCAAACATCTTTAGTTTCTGTTGATTCGTGAACGATTTTTCTTCAGAAAGTGCTTATTAAAAATAATGTCCCTGGGTAATGTCGTTTCTTGAGATGTGAAACGACTTGTCAACATATCTGGCAGATGTTACCACTTTATGAAGTTTGCATCTCATTTCCGTGTTGAGCCTCATCCTGTGCAGAAGGAAATTATGCCATTTTCCACAAAAACGGCAAGAGAAACTTCTTTGGCATTTTGAAAGAGTATGCGTAGTTGCCAAGCAGTTGGCGCAAATACTGTATTTGGTTACAATGAAAATGTTCTCTTCCACTATAAGTGAAGATAATTTTTCACATTATTGGAGGGAGTGCATGCTCCTACATAATGGGCAGCATATCTTTAAACCAGTGGAGTTCCTTGAATTTCTCCGTACATCAGAAGAAATGAGCTTGTCATCTGTAGGGAAATTCTTCCTAGTGAGTACTGTATTGTTATTGTTACGTTTCACGGCATAAGAAGACGAATGATCCGGCTTTGGCAGACACCGATTTTATTGTAGAATGATGAAATCGTCAACGAACACATCTTTGAGGAGTGTGCCATGACTACTTCGTTCAGGACAGTTACCTCAGTCCAAACGTCACGTTTGGATATGCAAATCGCTTCCGCTCCTGAATCGCCTAAAGCACGAGCTTTGAAGGTGGGGTTATTATGGCATATATATACCAGTGCTGTTTAGAAGCCATCGTTAGTCAACGGAGTTGACTTAATTTTACTGTGGGCTTCTCTACGGATTTTTTGTAATAAATGATTCAATTTTTCAACCGGACATAATCGGGGATTGTTTGAGTATAGGTCCGTGAACATGTCTCGAAAACTTGGCCACGAAACATAATCACTAGAAAAACATGGGGTGTCACATGTACAGCGGGAAACGAGCAGTTGTATGCAACTCTCAGTGAGAGGAGTTGAAAATGTGTGATTGTGCACCTAGCGTGAAGATGAGCATTGATTGAAGAAAAGCATTGGACATAAGCGGTTTTGCATACTCTATATGCCTCCTTGGTTTGATCAAACACATCACCGTCTTTGTCTTTTGACAAAGTCGGCGCTTATGTTATCTTTGTTTATATATGTAGATTACAAAATTGAGAATTACAGTGTGAGAAAAAGTATGTATAGAGAGTGAGAGAGTAATTAAAGTCATTTGAAAAATTACAAGAAATTTACATAGAAAAAATATTGCCTGACAAGTGTTCTCTCAGAGAGACAAAGTTTTCCGTTGAGAGAGTGGCGTAAATGACTGTACTTGCGCGAGAGCTGAGGTATGAAAGTGTCTAGACTTCAAGCAATTTGTAGAAATACAATATAAATCAAAATGCCACAAAAAAGAATTTGAAAATTCAAATTCAAGTAATTCATAGAATTACAGCTCCTAATAAAATGTAGAAGCAATCGGGAAATTGCTTTGTGAGAAGTACAAATTTCCCAAATGACTAATGCATAACAAATTTAATATCGATAAGATTTTTCTTTCGAACTGTACCCACCTGTCGGCAAGCAATTGGCAATTCTTCCGACAGTAACAACTTGCCACGAAAAAGCTTCTTAAAGAACTCTGTGACAAAGCTCAGAAAAAGTGATGTCACAAGTGTTATGCCGTTCGGAACCGGCTAAAATAAGTAGGTCCCTTCTAATATTGTCCAAAATTTAAGACGCACAACAGTAATGGAAGAGAAGCTCGGCCAATGAGCCCTTTGGGGCTTTATGTGCCACATATAGAGAGCAAGATAGATTCGAGTGGTCAACAAATTGAATTTATGAAAACCATGATGCAGCAGCAGCAACAACAGTTACAAGAAAATGCGTCTCGCCAAGAAAATGTTATTGGGAAATTCCATAAAAGAATAGTCTATAGGTTTCAAGAATTTTCGGCTCGTCAAGAAAACGTAATCGAAAATCTACAAAAAGGAATTGAACTCAGATTTCAGGAAACTTATGGTTCCATTAATAACAAAGTCACATAGCTGAAAGAACACGTGGATGAGCTGGATGATAAGCTCAAAGAACATGTCGACGACTGGGAAGAAACGTTCAAGAAATTAGAGCTCGAACTCAATCAACTAAAAATAAACAGACGATCTACATTAGTCATTAGAGAACTAATGTAAATAAAACACATATAAAATATTTTTTATCATGATATTTTTATTAAAAAGTTTGAACGTTGACATTATGTGTGAAATACTACATCATTTAAATGACCACCACGCGAATTGTTGCAAGCATCGATTCTTTTGAGATAATTTTCGACCACTTTTTGACACATATTGGGCGGTATCTCAGCCATAACGTGACGAATGTTGGTTTTTAGGTGCTCAAGAGTTAAAGGTTTATCTGCATAAACACGGTCTTTCGCGTAGCCCCACAAAAAAAAGTCAAGAGGTGTCAAATCGCATGATCTTGGTGGCCACTTGATAACGCCACGACGAGAAATTACGCGGCCAGAAAATTTCTCTTGCAATAAAGCCATATTTGCTCGAGTTGTGTGGCATGTGGCACCGTCTTGTTGAAACCACATATTCTCTAAGTCGTATTCTTCAATAGCAGGCAAAAAAAAGTCGGTTATCATATGACCATAACGCTCCAAATTGACGGTGACAGTCGTTCCATCGTCGTTTTCGAAGAAGTAAGGTCCAATCACACCTCCGGACCAAAGAGCGCACCAAGCAGTGACTTTTCGTGGATGTAGTGGCCTCTCTTCAATTACTTGAGGATTCTCAGAACCCGAAATACGACAATTTTGTTTGTTAACATACCCACCGAGTGAGAAATGTGCTTCGTCGCTGAAGAAAATTTTGTTCGAAAAATCGCCGTCCACCGCCTGTTGTTCAAGCACCCATTCGACGTATCTACGACGTTGTGAATGGTCAGCTGGAGCTGGATTTTTTATGGATGTAGGTGTAGATCCAAATGCAAAATACGCCATAATGTGCCGTAAGACAGTCCTAATTCCTGAGAACGACGAGGAATCGACACATTCGGGTCTTCTGCAACACTTTCACTTACAGCAGCGATATTTTCGGTGGTACGAGCGAAACGATGATGCACAGGCCTTACAATATCTGTAACCGATCCAGTCTCTTCATATTTCTTCACAATTTTGCCAATTGCTTGCGTAGTTGGACGATTATGTAAACCATAATCTCCTCTTAAAGCATGATATGTGGCTGTGGCAGAATCACCATTTTTGTAGTAGGTTTTTACAATTTTAATGCATTGTGCGATAGTTAAGCGATCCATTTTCGCAAATGTCAGACTTTGAACTGAAAAAGAAAGAAATTGTTTTAACAACTCAGTTTGACAGATGTCGAATTCTAGCCCTATACTTTTGAAACCGCGAAATGGATAACCCTTTACAACTAAACTGGATGGACACACTTCAGCGCAAATATGAAAACGAATATAAGATCCAATTACATCAAGCGGCATTAAGATCGCGTTTGCAACGGAATAATGAGAGCCTTCAGGATTTCGCTTCCAATATTGAGCGCTTATGTTATCTTGCGTTTTCCGGTAATTCAGAAGAATTCTTCGAGAAAATAAAAATAGAGGCATTCATCTCCAAGGAGTACATATGCCGAGAGTTAGCAGTGCCTTGACGTATGAAGCCGCCAGTTTGATGTGTCGACCAGTGCCAAGACCTTTCTCAGATACTCCTCCAAGGTACGGTTAAATTGTTCTACTATGCCATCAGATTGTGAATGAAAAGGTGTTGTACTAGTTTTGTGTATACCCAACATACGGCACATCTCTTGAAATACAACTGTTTCGAAATTACGACCTTAGTCCGAGAATAAAGCCATCGATACACCAAAACGAGCAATCCATTGGATGACGAATACAACTTCGACGCAACTGTACTAGCTTCTTGATTTGGAATGGGGTATACTTCAGGCCATTTACTGAAGTAATCTATAACTACCAAAACATACTTGTTCCCTGCGTTGCTTCTTGGAAATGGTCCAGCTATGTCCATAACAATTCTCTTAAATGGAGCACCCACGGTGTATTAGGGCATCTTACCTTGACTTTTCTTAGTGGAACCTTTCGCCATTACCCATTGTTTATACTTCCGAATCCAATCAGCGACATGATCACGACATCCAACCCAATAAATTCGTTTCTTTACTTTCTCGACGGTTTTGGTGATGCCTAAATGCCCTCCACTGGAAGCATTGTGATACCCAGCTATCGCTTCGTTCATTCTTGTCTTGGGTACCACTAGAAGATCATTAGTGATTTTTCCATCTTCACTTTCCCATGCTTTGCCACTGCGTCCAGTATGCCTTTCTTATTGGACTCTCATTAACCATTTCTTGCCAATCTGGACATACGCCCTGCTCTTTGTATTTCATAATCATTGCGAGATCTGGATCATTCCACTGGTCTTCTTGCACTGGTTCGGTGGTCCATGACACTCCCATGACACTTCGTAAGTCGTAAGATGACAATGTGCTCCTTGCTTTCCACTCGAGCACAATGTTTGCATTCCATTTTACAAGGACGACGAGATAGAGCATTCGCGTTGCCGTGATGTCCTCCTTTACGATGCTCGGTTGTAAAATCATAACTCTGCAGCCTCTCAATTCAACGCGCCAATTGTCCTTCTGGGTTTTTAAATTGTAATAATAATAAAGTTCGTAGTTGAAATGACTGACCGCACAAGTATTTATGAAAATACTTGACACATTCCATTATTGGCGAGAAACCCTCTTCGAGGAGCACAGTACTTTCTTTCTGGCTTCGACAGGATTTTACTGTAGTACGCTATTACTTTTCTTGCCCATCTATGATCAGAGAGCACACCACCTATTCCAAAGCCACTCGCATCTGTGTCCAACACAAACTTTTGACCAGTTACTGGATACGCTAATACTGGTGCTGAACATAGTCTTTCTTTCAGCTGTTCGAATGCTTTCTGTTGTTCCTCGCCCCACAAAAAATGCTTGTTCTTCCCTTTTAACTCGTGCAGACAGCTGGCAATGTTTGCAAATCCAGGAACAAATCGTCTATAGTAGCTGGCGCATTGCATGAGCCAAATGGAATCACTGTAAATTGCTATAGACCATCGCCAATACTGAAAGCTGTTTTTTCTTTGTCCTGCTTTCATATCAAGCGTTGAGAACTACTTCGCACCAAATATTGTGTCCACAGTGTCATCGATGGTAGTAGATAGCTGTCTTTTTTCGTGATATTATTTAGCTTTCTGTAATCCACACAGAATCGAGCAGTTCCATCCTTCTTCTTTACCAGCACAACTGGTAAACTCCATGGACTCGCTGATTGTTCAATAACACCTTGTGTCTGCATATTGGTAATCAGTTTAATGGCTTCATAATTTTTGGCCAATGGAACTCGTCGTGGTCCTTGACGAATTGGCCTTGAATTACCGTTGTCAATGTGATGTTTCACGATCGTTGTTTATTTTCCAATTTCTTCATGTGATGAAAAGATTGAGCTGTATTTCTCCAATAGTTGTAAAGCCTTTTCTTTTTGCTGGTCGGTAAGCACACCTGCCCATTCTTCCATCTGTGCTTTTAATTCCGCTCTAACAGTTCCTGAATTTCCACTTTTCATCGACGAACCCTTTTCGCAGTCTACTACGGCCGTAACTTCCTGGTATAAAAATCGTCGTTGTAGTCGGACGTGTTTCTTCTTCTTTTCTTTGAATTATAATTTACAAACTAATTAACTTATTGGATTGATTGAAAACATAGATCATTAGAATTCTATAATATTATTGAACAGTTGCTGTATGGTGTGTCGTGATAAAACAAATCAAAGAAGCTGTCTGTTGGCGCACTTGCATTCGTGAACAAAACATTAAACAAAACATTAAATATCCACATGAATACTAAATTGGCAACAACAAAACTAAAGAATCAATTTTAACGGTATCAACTATATATCATCTTCTGTGTGTAGTTCTCTTCACTTTGTGCGCTCTGAGTATTGACCTCGTCATATATTCTCTTTCTCTTCAATTCGCCGCTGTTGATGTGACTCTCTTGGTTTTACATAAATTGAAACTGTTGTTGTTATATATCATTTTTATACCTGTTTGAGTTTGCTAATGTCCCCATCTCCTAGACTGACGCGTCAGCAGCAGATCGCTTAAAAGGCGTACAGCAGATCTGTAAATTCGCCTAAACAGGAGATTAGCGGCAATATAATAAACTCGGTCGTTGCAAAACTTCATGGATTGGAAGGGCTATTGAATACAAGCATTACAGAACAGATAAAACTACTTGAAGATCGCCTTCTATCATATTCTGATAATTTGTGTAAGAGTGTTGCTAGTGAGTTGAGAAGTGCTGAGGGTAGACTCATGGACAAAGTGGAGAATGAAATTGGTGCTATAAGTGACAAATTTAACGAATACGATAGTAAAATTTTTTCACTTGAAAATAAGATTTGTGCTCTATCTACTCGATGTGAGGAGTTGGTTAAGCAAATTACTGACAATAAAAACAACAAAAGCAACAACAACGCTGTGGAACATTCGTCGGATGCCATACTTTACGGATTGCCATTTTCTAAAGCCGAAAATCTCAAAGGAATTTTTAATTGTATATGCCGGCCCATCAATTTCGTGTCACCACAAACTAGGAACATATTTCGTGATAAGCCTCAAGCTGATAATATCAACTCACTAGTGGTTGTAAAGTTTTATACTCCTTTCGATCGTAATCAGGTCTTGAAGGCTTTTGGTGATTATAGGAGACAGTGGAAGAAGGCCGTGAATTTAAGATTGGCGGGGCTTGACTTGGAAAACGATGTGTTCATACATGAAAGTCTTGATGTAGAGACTAGAAGGCTTTTGCATGCTGCGATTTCCCTTAAGCGTACCAAGACTATTTTTAATGCTTTCAATGGGTCTGTTCACATTCGACTGGTAGCGTTGAGGATTTGGAGAGAGCTGTTAGTTCTGCTGAAAATGTCAATAAATAGTTTAATTATTACTACGTATCCTTGTTTGTATCTGCTGCATTCTTCATTCTTCTACCTATGTTCACTTTTACATTTGCGTTCATCTTCTGCTTTACTGGTTCTCATTTTTACTGTGTTTTCTTTATGTCCTATCATTCCTTCTCCAATACTCTTAACTCCTTTAATACCACTTCTGAATAAATGCCTACTGTTTGCCGTTCTCATTATTCTGGTGTTATGGTTGTGAATAAAATTGATTACAGCGCTGATGGAAGTCACAAAACCTTGATCAATTCATATATAGACGTCATGAGGGTCTTAAAATTGTACACTTCAATGCCCGGACTCTTAATGATTTTAAACTTGATTGTGTAAAGTGTGCATTTGAGGATTCCTAATTATGCATTTCTAATTATGTGATTGACTATGATCACTTTGTTCTGTGTGGTGACTTCAATCTGAACCTTTTAACTAATAATAGTTATATTAAGCGATTTATTGATGGCTTATATCAGGTTGGTCTCAGCATTGTCAATACTAATATCCCGACTAGATTTGCAAGCAACTCTCAACCTAGCTTACTTGACATATTTGTGGTATCTGATATCTCTTTGGTGTTATTATTTCATCAAATATCTTTTATCTTTGATCATGACCTAATATTTTGCACTTTGAATATTGGTCTTAGTCCAGTCGTCTTGGAGAACATGTTTGTCTATCGTGATTATAAATTCATTGATTTCACATCTCCGTACAATGACTTACTTGATATCGATTGGTCTAGCTGTTGGTTCTTTAGTTCAGTTGATGATAAATTAAACTACTTTTTGCTGAGCTTACTAAACTATTTGACAAACATGTTCCTTTGAGAACTCGCCGTGTGATCAATAGCTCGTGTCCCTGGTCTACGCAAAATGTAAAATTAGCATTAAAAAAATATTCCAAAACTTACAATAAATGGAAAAAAAAATTCAACAGAATGCAACCTTCTAAAATATGTGGCACTTAAAGCACCAAAGGGCTCATTGGCCGAGCTTCTCTTCCATTACTGTTGTGCGTCTTAAATTTTTGGACAGTATTAGAAGGGATCTAGTTATTTTAGCCGGTTCCGAACTGCAGAACACTTGTGACATCACTTTTTCTGAGCTTTGTCACAGAGTTCTTTAGAAGCTTTTTCATGGCAAGTTGTTACTGTCGGAAGAATTGCCAATTGCTTGCCGACAGGTGAGTACCGTTCGAAAGAAAAATCTTTTAAAAAAATTTGTTTTGCATCAGCCGGGTATTGAACCACGACCTACAGATCAGAAGGCGAACACACTAACCACTGAGCTACGGCACCCATCTTCAACCTTCTGGATTACAAAAGGCAAGGAATAAAGCTACCTCTATGGTCACGTTGTCGAAGAGGATGTTTTTTAGATCGAAGCTTCAATCTTCTTCACCATCAAAACAGCTGTGGCACAATTTAAAGAGTATTGGTTGTTGAAGTTACTCTGAAACATGTCGGATTGATCCCCAAGAACTCAATGACTTTTTATTGTTAACCCTGCTTCCAATTTGCTTAAGATGCTTCATCTTAAAACATCTAACAAATTTCAAGACCGGTTTCAGTTTGACTCTGTGTGTGAAATGGACATTGCACGTTGTTTAAACAAAATTAAGTCTAATGCTGTTGGAGAGGACGGTATTGCTATTAAGTTCATTAAACTGGTATTGCCCTACGAATTGAGTCCTCTAACACACATTGTTAACCATTGTTTCACTACCTGCTATTTTCCAAAAATATGGAAAGTGGCTACAATCATACCCATTGCAAAAAATCCATGGCTTCAACACCTGCTGATTTTCGTCCTATAAGCATACTGTCTGCGAGTCCATGAGTCCCTCATGGCTGAGCAGATTTCCAGTCACATCAGTGGGTGTGGTCGCATATCTCCTCTTCAATCTGGTTTTCGCGCTGGACACAGTTACTGCACCGCAGTAGTGAAAATTTTGGATTATAAAATAATAGGTCTCAAAGGGTTAAAGTGAGTAAGGATTATTCTGCGTTTAACAAGGTAAGTAGTGGTGTAGCACAAGGCTCTGTTCTTGGGCCCCTTCTTTTCTCAGTATTCTTAAATGTTAATTTTACAGTCTGCAGTTATGTCAACATGCATGCATATGCTGATGACCTTCAACTGTACTTGTCAAGCCCTATTGGTCTTGCTGAGGATTTGTGTTTTAGAGTTAATGAGGATCTTTGTTTTATTGGCGAGTGGGAGACTGTAAATTTGCTGAAGCTGAATCCCTTGATATCGAACGTTCTTCCAATTTCTAAAACATCTTACTCTCATGCTATTTCACCAGTTTTTCTTAACGGAACCCAACTTGAATTTGTGAGTAAAGTTAGGAATCTTGGTTTTATTATTAACTCTTCCCTTTCTTGTGAAGACCATATTAATAATGTGGTGAGTAAGTCGTACTCTGTTCTTCGTAACCTCAGAATGACTGCAGCATTTGTGCCATGTGAAACTAAACGAAAATTAATTCTCCAATTGCTGATCCCTATTTTAACATATTCTGATGTTGTTTACAGTAAGCTGGACTCTAGGTCCTTGCACAAATTACGTGTAACATTCAATAATACTGTTAGTTACATTTACGTTTTAAAAAAGTTTGATCATGTCCCGGCCTATAGTGGAAATATTCTTGGTGTTGATTTTTTCAATTATCTTGATGCTAGAAATTGCATCTTCTTATACAGACTTATCCACTCGCAGAGTCCAGCGTACTTGTATGAAAAGCTTCAATTCTGTAGGTCGGGTAGAGGCAGAAATCTTCTTATACCAGGTTTTAATTTCAAAAATTCTAATAGGTTATTCTTCGTTAGCGCTGTTAGATTGTGGAATTCGCTTCCGGTACATATTAAGAATGCTGTTACTATGGCAAACTTTAAGCACCTAATTCTCCTACATTTCTCTAATAAAACTTAATTATTTTTCTTTCTCTCTCTCTCTCTCTCTCTCTCTCTTTCACACGCACTATCTTTTCTTTTCCCTTTTCCCTTTTCTCGACCGACCTATTTAGTTTTAAGTAATTACTTTATTCCATTACTTTTTAAGCAATTTGTTGTTAATATCTTTGAAGTTGTAATTTCATGTTTACTCTGCGCATGTGAAAGATTATTATATTTTATATGCGAACTAAAATGAAAATAAATAAAATATATTAGTTGGATTAATATTCGTACCAGTACCAGTCCATCTTCTTTATGTTCCACTAACGTCCTACCAAGTATAATGTTTTTATTCGTTATTTCTTTATCTGCTTCCACTACCCACAACTTGTTTGTCCCATCATCCACATTCATCTGTACCCAAATCACCGCTTCAAATTTTGCTGGAACCTGCTGGCGTTGACATGCCAGTACTCTTTTGATGATTACACTACGCTTGTAACCGATGTTTAATGGTAACTCGACATTTGTATAGCGTTATTACGTCATCGGTGATGTCGGCCACAATGAATTAATGTTCCCACGTGCAATTTCCAATAGATACTCACTTCTTTATCTTACCCAGAATTTGTGCATCCTCACCCGTTGCTGTACGCAAATTTTATTTCCATTAAAGGCTCAAACTTCTTTACCAAATCGCTCTTGATTATAGAATGTGATGCACCAGTATCCAGAGTTAACATAAACTCCATATTGTCCAGTTTTCCATCAATAGTCAAGCTGCTTGGCACACGCTGTAGTTGTAAAATGTGAATGATGGGGCAACCCACTGTTGGAGTCAGTTCACGCCCCACTGAACTGACTCGATTTAGTTTAAGGATGGATTTGTCTTAGTGGTGTGATCGCTGTCCACCTTATTCTCCTTCTTTTGTTTTCGTGGAGAATTCGAACTTGATCGATTACGTCGTAGACAGCAGTCACGCGCCATGTGGCCTCGTTTGTCGCCAATGAAGCACTTCCCAGTAAATGTGTTTTCACGTTAACTTGTTGTTTTTGCTTCAGGTCAATGCGGCTTCATACGTCAAGGCACTACTAATTGTTTTCGCATATGTACTCCTAAATGACATGACTATGGCACGTGTTTGGTCACAGATTGAGAATCACTGCATCACCGGTTGGCTCACATAATTTGATTTACATACTTTAATTATTTTCTTATTTACCTTAAATGTCTATAACATGATTATTTAATATGCAATCATGATCGTACTTTTGAATCCATTTTAACGGTATTTTGTGTTGTGTGATTTGTGGAGATCTCCATAAATCAAACATATGCCCAAAATCTAAAGGCGATGCTAGCATGAAAAAATGCAGCAATTGTGGAGGTAATCACACCGCAAATTATAGAGGTTGCCCAGTATATACAACCCTAAAGCTAAATTTCTCCGCTAGCAATCAACCTCTAAAACCAGTTGAGCAAACTCAGATAGCCAACTCAAGTAAGAGACAAAATATTGATGCAACACAATTCTTCTCTGCAATCCCAAACAAGAATCAAACCAATTCATACGCTAGCGTGTTAAAACAAAACCCACACCAACAAAGCAATGTAAATAATGAGCAGAAACACTCACTGCCCACCCAACAGCCAAGTACCCTTGAACATTTGCTTCAAACATTGATTCAGAATATGAACCAATTCATGAACTCAATGCAAACAATGATGCAAGAAATGATGAAAAATCAATCGATGTTACTCCAAACATTGCTATCCAGACCATGAGTTGTCTCAAGATATGCCACTGGAACGCCAACGGCTTAAGCCAGCACCGTTTGGAGCTAATTCAATTCCTTGAATCCAGCCAAATCGACATAATGATGATATCTGAGACCCATTTCACTGACAAAAATTGCTACCAAATACCATATTACAAACTGTACACCACAAATCATCCGCATGGTAAGGCACGCGGAGGAACTGCCATATTGATAAAAAGCAGAATAAAACATCATGTTCTTGAAGATTTTAGTAGCGTCTACTTGCAAGCAACATCCATATGTCTGGAAGAATACATCTCTAAGCTAGTAATATCTGCGATATACTGTCCCCCAAGATACAGTATTACCGAACAGCAATATAAAGAATTTTTCTCAACTCTTGGTAGCAAATTCTTGGTTGCTGGCGATTTCAACGCCAAACACACTCACTGGGGCTCCCGATTAATAACTCCAAAAGGCAAAAGACTATGTTCAATCATCACTAACCACGGCTACGATGTTATTTCAAATGGTCAACCGACATATTGGCCGACGGACAAGAGGAAAATACCCGATCTCATAGACTTTGGAGTCGCCAAAGGTTTGCAGATGGAAAATATCTCCACAGAGTGTAATTATGATCTATCATCTGACCACTCACCCACGGTAATATCTATAAAATCACCAAGCCCCCAAAGCAATTGCGTTAGAAAGAAAATAGACTGGTTAAAATTCAAGAAATATATAAATTCCCATCTTCCTCTGAGTACTGTATTAAGAAATGGACACGATGTAGACTCAGCACTCGAAAAATTCAACCAGCTGCTCTCATTAGCTCTCAGCTCAGCCACCTGCACAAAGGTATGCAAGCAATCAAACTATAGCCCATACACACCAGCCGATATTGAATTGCTAGTAAGACAAAAAAGAAGACTCCGAAGACAATGGCAAGAATTCAGATCACCGAATCTGAAAACACAGCTACAGCACTGCACTCGAAAGTTAAAGCAAGCCTTAAAAAATAAAAACAACAAAGAGTTAGAAGAGCACATAGCGAAATTAACACCTGGTGAAGCGTCAGACTACTCCTTGTGGAAATCAGCAAAAAAATCAAATCGGCCAATTCTCACTGATTCCCCCATCCGTTTGAGTGACGGTAATTGGGCTAGAAGCAACTGTGAGAAGGGTTTGGCTTTTGCAAACCACCTAAAAAGTGTGTTTACACCCAATCCACCCTCTTCACAGTCCTCATTACCAATATTAACTTCTCAACCTTGCTCAATAACGCTCAAAATTAAAAAAAAGGACATATTCAAAGCAATTTATAAAGATTTAAACCCAAAAAAATCACCTGGTCCAGATAAAATTACCGGTAAAATGATAAAAGAGCTACCTCCGGCTTCAGTAATTCATCTGATGCACATTTTCAATGCTATCCTTCGTATTAAACACTATCCCAAATGCTGGAAAACTTCAAAAATTATTATGATAGCAAAACCAGGAAAAGACCCTACAAAAGTTGCATCGTACAGACCTATCAGCCTCCTGCCTCTACTTTCTAAAGTATTCGAAAAGCTACTTGTCATGAATATAACTCCATTTATTAATCTCAACCAACTGATTCCTCAACATCAGTTTGGATTTAGAAAACAGCACGGCACAATAGAACAAGTCCACCGCATTGTAACTCTGATAAGGAACACTTTTGAAGAAAAAAAGTATTGCTCAGCTGTCTTTCTTGATATCACTCAAGCTTTCGATAAAGTATGGCACGATGGCCTTATTTACAAACTCAAACTATTACTGCCTGCAAATGTCTCCTCATTGCTTAGTAGCTACCTCACGAAAAGACAATTTCTCGTACATCACAAGGATTACACAACAAATCCATTGGATATTCACGCTGGCGTTCCTCAAGGAAGCGTTTTGGGTCCCTTACTGTATCTCTTATACACTTCAGATATGCCCAACAATAACTATACATTCATATCGACCTTTGCTGATGATACGGCAATATTGTGCTCTCGCTCTAACCCCATAGAAGCTACTAAACTCCTGCAGACTCATGTCGATTCTCTCGAAATCTGGCTAGCAAAATGGCGTATAAAAGTCAATGAATCAAAGAGCGTACATGTAACCTTCACGCTAAGGCTAGATACATGTCCCCCACTTAAAATTAATGGCCAATCAGTTCCACAATGTTCCTCAACAAAGTACTTGGGTATTCACCTCGACAGAAGGCTGACATGGAAAAATCACATAGAGGCAAAGAAAACTCAGATCAAGCTTAAAATGAATCAGTTATGGTGGCTGTTACACAAAAGATCAAAGTTGAATCTTGAATACAAAGTGCTATTATATAAAGCAATCCTGAAACCAATCTGGACTTATGGTATTCAGTTTTGGGGCACCGCATCTCCCTCTAATATCGAAAAATTGCAGCGAATACAATCCAAGTGTCTGCGAATTATTGTAAATGCGCCTTGGTATATGAGGAACGTTAACATCCATCGAGATTTAAATGTATCCACAATTTCTGAGGAAGTTGCAATGTCCTGCAGAAGCTACATTCATAAATTACACAATCATCCGAATCCCCTTGCTAGGCAATTGTTGCTGAGCAAGGGGCATCGTCGATTAAAAAGAAAAGACACACTGAATATGCTGTAAAATTGCTACATCTCGCGACTCACCAAATTGTGATGGAACGTAGGGGATATCACATAGTTTTATTTAGTTTGTAAGATTTTAATACTTATTGTTAGTTTCTTGTATAAGAAAGATTCAATAAAAAAAAATAAGCTAAAAAAAAAAAAAAAAAAAAAAAAATTTTAACGGTATTTTGTATTCATTTGTACTCTCATTAATTGCTTATGATATATACATATATAGATATATACATATTTATACATATTGAGCTTTACTTGTTCTCTCTCTATAAATTCTCTAACTTAAAATATGTATAGCTAATCTCCATATGTAATGTAAATATGTATGTAATGTAACATACATATTTACAAGAACGAACGAAGTATATTCCGAAGTAAAAGTAATTATGTATTAGTTTATATACTTAAATCATGAGACGAAAAAGAGATTGATTTTCGTAAAATAAATCAGTCTAATCGTTGACCACATCAAAGCCACATCATCTCGTTTGTTTAAGGGCACAACCCAATTGATAATTTGGTACATATATATACATTTTGGTATTTATCGCGGTTGAGGAAAACGCTGCTAACCCAACAGCACGCTTAGTCTCTCTGTCGCGAATACCATCTATGAATGCCTCTATTTTTATTTTCTCGATGAATTCTTCCGAATTACCAGAGAACGCAAGATAACATAAACGCTCAATGTGGGAAGCCAAATCCTGAAGGCCCTCATTACTCCGTTGCATTCGCGATCTTAATTCCACTTGATATAATTGACTCTTATATTTATTTCCATATTTGCGCTGGAGTGTGTATATCAGTGATTGATAGCTACCACGATCTTTTCCTTGAACCTTTTGTAACACTTCGGAAGCATTGCCTATAAAAGCAACGGTCTTGTCGCTGTCATCCCATTGATTATTCGAAGCTGTTGTCTCGAATTGAAGCTTGAAGATATTGAATGGCGTGCTTCCGTCAAATGTTGGTGACTTTAGTTTGATTGTACTTGAATCTCTAATCACTGATGTGGCTGGTCCATTTTTTTTAGTTGATTGGGTCCGTGGTGTAATTTCTCGAACTTATCTTCCAAATCATCTACATGTTCCATTAGATTTGTGACCCTTTTCATTAATGTTTCCGGAAATTTCCTGAAATCTAATCTCAATTCCTTATTGTAGATTTTCGATGACGTGTTCTTGGCGACCCAAATATTCTTCAATTTCCATACGCAATTCACTAATAACGTCCTCTTGGCGAGAAGAACCTTCCTGAATTTCCATACGCAATTCAGCCGAATGTTCTTGAAACATGGAGTCAATTGTTTTCTGGAATTTTCCCATAAACTTTTCTTGACGAGACGCATTTTCTTTTAGCTGTTGTTGTTGCTGTAGCATCATGGTATTCATAAATTCCATTAGTTGATCACTCGAATCTATCTTGCTCTATTCCTTAGCGTAAATATGACCAGATTTAGCGGAACATTTTCAAATTTTAAATGGTTATTATATTTTTGACGTAGGCAAAAACAAACAGATACGAATTAGCTAGAATAATCTGATATGTTTCAAATTTAAATGTACAAAAAATCGGCAAAAATCCTTTTAGTGTAATCCTCCTGACTGGGCAATGGGACGGTCTCTCTGGAGGATGGGTGCTCCGTCTAGCCAAGGTTGTGGCATGTCTTCTGGTGGCATGTCTCCTCTGGGGCTCTATGCGGAGGCATGCCTCAGCCATGCTATGGGGTGTCTGGCGGCTAGACTGAAAACGCTATGGGTAGGATCCACGATAAAAAAACATAATTACTCTTTATGTCTTCACAAGGAAGCGATCGGGATGTGACTTCAGCCCAAACGTCGGTGGAAGCAGTTGCTGCTACCACCGATGGGAACGGGGAAGGACAACCCTCTCTGCGTATCGCCAGTGGCAATACCTCTACTGGAACGGAAGCTGGTTGTAGTAATTGCAATGCTACCACTAACTACAAGATGCATCTCAAAGGTGATGTAGTTCTCAGACCTTGCAAGCGTTGCTATTATTACGACAGCAGAAGAAGATAAACTTCTATGCTCACCGGAAAACTCTGTGCGGCCAACTCGGAACGAACGAGACGACCCCGAAAGAAACCTTCCAAGTAAGGACTGAAGGTCAAAGGGCAGTACAAAGCCGCAGTCAAAATATGCAGTCGCCTTTAAAGCAAAAGCAACCTCTCGGCAGAGGAGAAGGGGAGATAGATTTGTACTAAAGGGACTGTGGAAAAAGGACACGAACACTTCGCTGCTCGCGCGTGGTGTATCGCCTCGGATCCAAAGTTTGCAAACCGGATCGAGGAGACCATTGGGGACCACGATCAGGTTCACGAACAGCCATCCACGTCTAGGACGGCAGTTGAAGCCAGTCAAATAGCCAAACGACATCTGATCGTGGCATTGATTGACAAAAGCAGCCCCTAGGACAAATTACTCAAGAAAGGTGGAAGCAGTGGAGATGAAGCTACTGGAACCCGTGATTGCCCATATGGACGCCGAGCCAAAAGCACCTATGATATCATTTGACGGAGCAGGGTGGTCTAATGGCGTCAAAATCCTAAAATGCAACGACGATCCGTCACTACAACAGTTAAAGAGAGTAGGTAGTACACTCCAAGGCCTGTGGGACGAAGCCTCACTGGAAGTGGCGGATAGGAACAACATTCTATCTGTACCCAAAGCGAAAATGATAATACCTCGAGTGATGCAGCCGGAGACTGCCCTAAAACTGCTACATCGACAAAATCCTATCGTACCGACACAAGACTGGAGGGTGCTGCAAGTGGCCAAACAAGCGGAAGCAGCAAGCGGGCCAGGTCTGCATCCTGCAGATCAACAAGTCGGTAGAGGATATGCTCTATGCCAGATTTGGAAAAATGGTTCAGCCGAACTCCTCATTACTTTAAAGGAGGACGGCTACAACGTGGCTTTAGTCCAGTAACCCTGGTTAGCATCTGGAAACAGGGTTTCTGGGCTAAAATCAGCTAACTATACGAAGTACTTTCCAAGTACTAACGCTAAGGTAAAAACTGCTATCATGATAAAGAAAAGCATTTACTCATATATTCTCCTTAATCTCTACACAGACGACCTGGCCGTGGCAGCCGTAGGGGGTAGCAAAGAATTTTGCATCCTGCTACATGGCCCACGATGTGACAACCTGTAGTCATCTGGTCTGATGCAAACAGTCACCACTCAGTATGGGGATGCCCGGACATAAACGACAGGGGAGAGTCACTTTTTCAATTTATTCTTGAAACGAATCTAGTTACCGCTAACAGGGGTGTGGAACCAAATTACATTGGACCCACCTCAAAAAATGTTCTGGATATAACTCTTTACACTAATATAAATACTATGACCATCCTACCCTTTGGTGTAAATTTCAATCCTAAGCTGTTAAGTAAAGTCCTAAGAAATCCCAGGAATACAAACTGGGATCTATATAGGAGGATACTTGTCAGCTGGTTAGAAAGGCCACCAAAAATAAATACTTACGGAAAGGTTGACCGCAACCTTGCAAGTCTCATTTATGCAAAGCTTTTCAGATTTAATGCCCGGCAATGCGAACAAAGCGCAAACCAAGACCCCTTGGTAGAACAAGGAGCTTTGTCAGCAATGGCGCAATACGCGAGATATGTTTAAGCTCACCAAACAGGCGAAACAGGCAACATGCTGGAATAAATATAAAGATCTATTAAAATTGTATAAGAATCAGCTCCGTAAGACCAAGTGGTCGAATGGAAAAGACATCAGAGGTGTCAAGGCTAAGGAAGTTGTTATTAAAATTCAAATTCATTTTAGGCATTCAAATCACCCGGAATTGATGGGATCTTATCAGCAATGCTGCAGAAAGCCAGTGAACAGATGATACCATGGTTCAAAGAAATATATAGGGGATGTCTGAGGAATGGTTATGTGCCTATGATCTGGAGGGACGCAAAGGTTGTATTCATACCCAAGGCAGATAGAAGCAGTTACTTGGATCCTAACGACTACAGACTAATAAGGTTGACCTCATTCATTCTTAAAACCTTCGAAAAAATCATCGATACATTTAGGGAAAGTTTAACCCTAATACACTATCTAAATCTCAACATGCCTACACAAAAGGAAAATCTACGGAAACCGCCCTACATAGCTTAATAGATATCTTGGAGGGGGCAATAGCATGCAAGGAATTTACCTTGGGAGCATTGTTGACATATCTGGTGCTTTCAACACCGTATCTGCACAAGCGATAATAGAGGGGATCCAATCTGCAAATAGTCACTCTTCCATCTCCTCCTCCTCTTGGACACCGCCCATGCTTAACAGTGTAACATTAACTCCCATTACACACACTAAATATCTAGAAGTAGTGTTGGACAGTAAGTTGCTATGGAAACTCAATCTCGAGGAGAGGGTGAACAAAGCATGCAACGCACTTTACATGTGCAGAAATATGCTAGGCAGTACCTGCGGCCAATCTCCCTCCCTTATGCATTTGTATTTAACGGCAATTGTTAGGCCAATACTAATTTACGTGGTACTGGTGTGGTGGAAAACACTAAAAAGGACGACGTACTTAAAAACTATGGAAAAAGTACAGCGAATCGCGGCAATGAGTATAACTGGGGCGCTAAAAACAACTCCCCCAACTGCACTAAATAAAATACATTATTGGCCACCTATTGGACTCTATTCAGAGAATCTGGCTGTAGAATCAGCTGAAAGGTTGAAGGCTATAGAGCAATTTGTAAGAAGATATTTTATCCGCCGCTGACGTCGCTTTTTTAGAGTGAGAAATGTCAAATGTTTTCTGTATTTGTGCATTTGTGTATTGTGTGTACGTTCGGCAAAATAAACTAAAACATGTATACAACAATATAGTATGTGAATAGAGTGGAAAACAGTGTAATTATTAAAATAGTTTAATAAAATAATTAAACAAAAACTTTGTTTGGATTTGATATCCACCGTAATGTCGTCGGCATCAAGAAGGAGTGAGCGGAACTATTTGCGGACTAAACGTAAATCATTACGAGAATCGTCAGACCCTTATGTTCTTTCAGAGGAAAGATTTAGGGAAATCTTTCGGCTTCCAAAGGATGTTTGCCAGCTATTTTTAATAGAAATTGCTCCTTATATGCAAACAAGAACATATAGAAGTGGTTTGTCGAAGAAGTTGAGATTTTTAGTAGCTCTTCATTTTTTTGCTCATGGTGAGTTGAAACATCCTTTAATTTTATTTTATTGCTTTCTAAAAATACAAATTTGCTAGTTGTTATCAGCGTGCAGTTTGACAGGATTTGTTAATAAATGTTTCACAATGCAGTGTGAGTCGTTACGTGAAAGAAGTTGTCACTATTATTGACAAATATTTTCTCACGAGGTTCATTAAATTTCCATGCACAACTGACAAGATATTCGCTGTTAAACAACAGTAAGGACTCATATTTTTATTAATACTATTAAATAAAAATATCTAATAAAAATTTCGCAGGTTTTATGAAAATGTTCAATTTCCGGGGGTGATTGGTGCTATTGACTGTAGCCATTTTAAAATTAAAGCTCCTTCATCCGCAATAGAGTTCCTACATGTCTGCCGAAAGGAAGGACATTCGACGAATGTACAGGTGGTAAGTGCAAAATAACCATTATACAAAAATGAATTATTCTTCTGAGTTTCAAATTATAAGATTTGCGATTACAATTTGCGGATATTAGATTGCAACGCACGTTTTGGTGGTGCATCACACGACGCCTCTATTTGGAGGGCAAGTGCACTGAGGGTTCTTTTGAAAAATAGGTACAAAAGTGGCGTACGCAATTTTCATCTTCTGAGTAGGATTGTAATCATATCAATAATATTTAGCTAAATAATCGGCCAATGCACATTCTTCACACTTCCGAATGCAATCAACGACATCACGAAATCCAACCTAATAAAATCGTTTCTTTATTTTCTCGAGAGTTTTGGTGATACCCAAATGCCCTGATTTATTCTTACCTTGCGTACCACTAGAAGATTTTTCCATTTTCACCTTCCAATGCTCGGAATAGACATCCATCTCGTAAGTGCAGGCTTTGTCATTGTTCTCAGAATGCGTTTGCTATTGGACTTTCATTAGTAATTTCATTAGTAATTTCTTGCCAATCTGGGCATATGCCACGTTCTTTGTATTCCATAATCTTTGCGAGATCTTGGTCGTTCTGCTAATCTTCTTGTATATGTTTGATGGTCGATGAATCATCTGGTAGGACATTTGTAAGCCAAGACTCGAGACCAATGTTTACTACCAATGCTGTAAATACAAGATGGAATATCAAAATTATCACGATAAGCAGCATCACGTTTTTCCCTTCGTTCTTCTAGAGAATTCTTGATTGCTTGCATCGAAGGCGGCAATCACTCACCATATTTCCGCTTTTATCGCATATGAACACCAGTATATTTATTTTCTCGTTGATTCCTCCTTCTTGCTTTAGGCTTCACAATCGATTGGTGGCAATCACGCGCC
Source organism: Megamerina dolium (assembly GCA_963854835.1). Classification (NCBI taxonomy): domain Eukaryota; kingdom Metazoa; phylum Arthropoda; class Insecta; order Diptera; family Megamerinidae; genus Megamerina; species Megamerina dolium. The sequence goes on from OY978525.1 coordinate 49,120,774, forward strand.
AATGTCCTCGTTTATCGCGCATGAACCATTTACCTGTGAATTTATTTTTATATTGACCCCTTGTTCTTGCTGCAGGCTGCACTACTGACTTGACTGTCTGACACATTGCTTCATGTAGATCTGTGTTCCCTGTTTCTAGTTTGTGTACAATTGGCATTAATCGACACATTAAACTGGCGGCTTCACACGTCATCGCACTACTAACTGTTTCGGCATATATATATGGGTGACATGATTAGGACACGCTTAGTCCCTCCATCATATATAGTGTCTATAAATGTCTATGCTATTTTTATTTTTCCGATGAATTCTTCCGAAATACCGTAGAACGCTAGATGACATAAGCGCCTAATATCGGAAAAGGAAACCTGAAGGCTCTCATTACTCCGTTGCACACGCGATCTCAATTCCACTCGATGCAATTGGCTCTTATATTCGTTATCATATTTGCTCTGAAGTGTCTCCATCAGTGATATCACGATCTTTCTCTGGAACCATGTCGTGGTTTCATCAAATGTTCGAGGCTTTAGCGTAATTGTAATTGATTCTCTTATCACTGATGTGGATGGTCCGTTTCTTTTAGTTTATTGAGCTCGTGGTCTATTTTATCGAACTTTTCTTCCTACATCTACACGTTCTTTTAGTTCTGTAACTTTCTCGTCAATAGCCCCAGAAATTTTTTGAAGTCTGTAGACAGTTGTTTTCTGGAATTCATCAAAGACGGTTCCTTCTGGCGAGAGGAACTGTCTTGAATATCCATTCGCAATTGCTGCTGCATTTTTTGCATTACGCTTTTTATGAATTCCGTCAGTTGACTAATCGAATCTATCTTCCTCTCTTCCTCAGTGGGCACAACTGCATGTATTTCGGCTTCCGCAAGGAACTCATGTTCTTCTACATTAATTCTCTTAGCCTCCATGGTTTGCCTTTGCCTCACTACAAGTTTTACTTTTGCACTTGATGACGATAGATTCATCTCTGACAACTGCTATATATGCAACAAAAATTTAGCGAATATAGGAATGATGTCGTAACTTCCATTAGCAAAATCTTAATTTAAGAATTTCACATCTGAAAATAAGTATTTCTGTTCTCAAGTCAATAATTTTGATATGAAGTTGAGAACAATATTTTCATATTACTAGAAGGTTTTCGCAGCAAGAGATGAGTGCAACGGCTATAGAAATGACAGCAGAAGCGGTGTGAACGGCTAAGGCTTAGACGTACCAAGTAAGGTTTAGTTTTTAGTTCTGGATTAGACTCAATAACACACAAGTGCACTAAAAAGTAATTGGTGCCCAACCGCGACTTTTAAGTACGAACCGAAATTACATAAAAGTTGTTCGGGTAACATAACTAAATTAAACTCAATAAAACCCTACCCATATATTGCATCGCAAAGAAGAAGGATAAAATAAAAACAGCACTTACCAAGCCAGTAACAAGGAAGAGGGAACACAATTGTAAGTGTTCGTTAAAATTTATAAATTTATGAAAGAAAATATTAAATAAATGATCTTGTGCGAGAATTGATACTGAATAAATTGTAAAATAAGGAAAACTGTTGCGAAGACCAACTTTTGGAAGAAAATTTATAAACTTATGAAAATATTGATGACAATCAATTACAATTTTTTTTTATTCTAAATTGGAATTAAATAAATTGCAAATCAAGAAAATTTTTGCTGGTAAACAAAAGCAATATTTTTTTTTCTCCTTATAAAAAAGGAACGATATTCTGTAAGAGAAGTAGAACGCGTATTTGTAATACAAAATCTAAAGGAGAACTTTTAGAAGAAAATTGTGACAGTCCTAGCATTTCCTTTTACGAGTAGAGTAATTGCTAGAAAAAATTGTAGTTTAAAAATTGCAAGGAGAAATATAATGGATTCAAATCAATTAACGGTTTTAATGCAGGCTGCTATAACTGGTGTACTGCAACAGCAATAAGAGGCTATTGAATAAAAGCTCAACCGACTGACAGTACAGATAACGAATTTAGAAACCGGCAAAAACCACAAACTTATGAACCGGTGAAAATCACAGTGGGGTGTTAAATATGAAGAGCCTCTTGATCTAGTGATATCCTTGCCGGAGTTTGAAAGACAGGTCAGCATTTATGTTTGATGGCGTCAAGCCCTTTACACAGCGTATGAGATATTTCGAAACAATCAGGGTAGCTGCAAAGCTGTGGAGATTATTGGAAATAGATTAAAGGGGTCCGCCGATGCCGTTTTGGCACCTTTTAATACCGTGCTCTATTTTGAAGCAATAATTACGCAGTTAGACTTTACTTATGAGGACAAACGTCCTCATTTATGTAATTGAGCAAGAGCTTTCTACGCTTCGATAGGGTAACCTTTTGCTTCTAAAATATTTCGATGAGGTAGAGAAAGAATTGACTCTCCTCACAAACGAGACGATAATGACACATGAAGGTTCTATTGCGGAATCAATTTCAACAAAATATAGGGCAGACGCATTAAGGACTAAAAAGACCTCTGTGCGAAACACCTTTTGCGTCTCGACCGTATGATTTACCAAGCGCTCTACCCTTAGCGTAAGAGCAGTAGGGAACCATGGGGAAAAAGTAAGGCTATTAGTGAACACTTGTGCATCGAAGAACTATATCAAACCCTTGTCAGAACTTAAAATGCACAACAGTAATGAAAGAGAAGCTCGACGAAAGAGCTCTTTGGGGCTTATAAGTACCACATATTAATTTTTTTAAATATAGCGACGTTTGACGGTGTAATTGGATTAGATTATAATTCTACGCGATTTCGGAAACGAAGCTATTGTTCCATGAGTGCAAAAATGTAAATTTCATTAATGTAATAAGCGAAGGAATTCCTTCTTCTGTCCGAAAACAGTTTTGTGAAATGATAGAGAATAGAAAGAAGGCTTTTGCAGACCCTAGTCGTTGCCTTTTAATACAAATTACTACCATTAGGTCAAAAACGGAAGAGCCGGTGTATTCTAGGCTCTATCCTTACCCTATGAGTGTAGCCGACTTCGTCAATAAAGAAGTAGCTGATCCATGTCATCCTACAATAATATGATCTGGGTTCTTGTTAAAAAAGGAGTACATCAAGCAAGGATTAAGAAAAACCGATTGGTGATAGACTTCAGGAAACTAAATGAGGTCACAATCGAGGACAAGTACCCAATGCCAAATATAATGGTGATTTTAGCCAATTTAAAGGAAAAAACCGCTTTCCTTGTAAATTGCCGCCTCCCTTTTGGGCTTAGAAATGCCCCCAGTATATTTCAGAGAGCAATCGATTTACGTCGATGTCGTGATTATCTACTCAAAAATAGCAGAAGACCACGTAAGTGACATCGAATGCGTGTTACGTAATCTCTGCGAAGCAAATATGAGGGTATCAGTAGAAAAATCAAAATATTTCAAAACAGATGTAGACTACTTAGGTTTTGTGGTATAAAGAGGTCATAAATACAAGCCCTGAAAAAGTCATCGGCATAAAATGCTTTCAGCAACAGCCCACACTTCGCTCTTTCCTAGGATCAGCAAATTACAAGAAATGTTTTATCAAATACTTCGTCAACATAGCAAAACAACTGACCGACGTGCTAAAAGGGAAAAATTGTAATGTAATGTAATAACCATTCAAACATTGGACACCACGGTATATCACGGCGAGCAAGAAATCTACGTGATATACAAGAGTAGCACCGATGAAAGAGAAAAAAAATTAGTCCTACAACTCAGTCAATTACAACAATGGTCAACATCACACCTGAAAACGCAAAGATAAAAGAGTGCAGTGCAGCGAGCAAAATTCTACATTCCATATAAATCTTCTTCGACACATTAAAGCAGTTTCAACATCGAGAACAAAATATAAAGCAACGGCGGAATTAACAAGAACTTCGTCCAATAACAGTACAACATAAGAGAGCGGCTCAACAGAAACAGGGAACCAAGAAAATCAGCATCCGAAGTGGCAGATTGCCAGTAGAAGTTAATAAGATATAAAAATAGATATAAAATACTAAGATACACATATAAATACACGTATATACGTTTTAACTAGAAATATCGCATTGCACAATATTTACAACAAGTAGTATTAACTACAAATAATAATGATGACTTACTAAAAATAAGTTATATGACCTACTGAAGGAATTGCAATGAATTAACCTACTTGAAAAATTGTCATTTCTTCAGAAATTCTTTTGTACTAAAATGGGTTTATATTGTAAATTATGACATATATTTTAGGTTATATAAACTAAGACAAGGCCTGAAATTATGGCAATCAGACAAGTAGTAAATCTAGTGAAGTAAGATAACTCGAAGAGCGAGTTAGTGCGTGTATAGTATTAAGAGTACATTGTTAAAGGATTCAATATCCTATTGAAAGTGGAAATTATATTGTCAAGGATTTAGCGTCCTGTAAATGTATGTATACATGTGAAAGAAAGTAAAGGTAGTAATCACATTGTGAAGGATACAACATCCTTGATAGAGTCAAATTGTGAAAAAGAATATAGAAAAAGAAATAGAAAATAGAAAAAGAATATATATAAATTGTGAAAAGGAAACATTTAAAGAAAACAACTTTGCTGAAGAAAATTACATATTGTTAAATAAAAACCACATGGTAAAAGGAAAACGAATCAACTAAATAAAGACAGACTGTTATTAAATTAAATAATAATTGTGTTGTGCGTGAAAGAACTACGGAAAGCAGGGCAGAATAAAAGATAGAGGTAAGTACTAAACTATAAGGTATCTAAGCAAAGGTTACGGTGTCGGAAAGAAACGACACAACATTTTGGCGCAGCCGGTAGGATACAGCGAAGTATCTTGTAAGACAAGATATTTTACGTTAAACGTTTAACGCAGTATTAGGATTCCATTGTTCCCTAGGACATAATAATAGATTTGTGTTCCAGGATAATATTTGATGGAGGTTAGTATCTCCTCAGATATTGCAATTCAGGAAGCTACCACTTTCGTTTGGGATTTAATTAAAAAACATAGTACTTACGAGCAATACGAGCTCATAAAATCGAAAGTGCAGCACGGCAAAGTACTAGCACCAGGTGAGGAACTAGAAGCTGCATTAACAGAATTAAGAAACCTTTTAGAAACACAGGGTGAAGCAAGTTTAGTCGTGAAGGACAATTTGGATGCAGCGGAGGCGCAAATAAGAAACCTCAGGTTAAGGATTGTAAACCAAGGATTGGAAGCTGAACAACTAGACGCAAGGAACGTAGAACTTCACAGAAGGAATCAGAAGCTAGAAAGATTACTGAAGGAGAGAAATATTTCCGAGGAATTTATAGAGAAGAGACTCAGAACCTGCGTGGACACTGAGCAATTAAGCGCCCTCCAGGCCCAAGTAAGAAATCTTGAGAAAGAACTCAGTTTAGCAGAAGAGACACCTCTTCGCCGCCGTACACATGTAAGGAAAATACTTACGAACCCGCAGCCACAAACAACGGAAAAAATGCGTATAGACGAGATAGCGCAGATGGTTATTAGACTAGTTCCAGTATTCACTGGAGCTGAGTCAAAAGATTTGAGAACGGAAGTCCACCAATTTATCGCTGGGTGTAAATTAGCCAGCAGAGGAATTAAACCAGATGAGTTGGAAGATTTCATAGCCTGCATAAAGCCTGCAAATGCATCTCCGTATAGACGGAGATGCATTTAATTTGATATTGGCGAAAAAATTTGCCAATTTGGAAGAACTATATAAACTTCTAAAAAACACATACCTGAAAATAACCCATCACTCACCAAATCCAGTTTGCACGGCAATTACCACAAGAAAGCATAATAGCGTTCTCCAGGAGATTAAACGAATTGAAAACCGCCGCAACTCACTGTGTCAAAAGCACATATGGGGCAAAAAAAGACCTAGCACTGCTGCAGGAGCTAGATAGGTCCACAAGGAAAGCATTCGTAGCAGGCCTTAGTGAACCATACTAGGTAAGACAGGTACGTTAGAGGAACTGACGGAGGAAGCCGTAAATGTGAATATCCTGCTCAACAGAGGGCAACAGCACTACACACATAATGTAGGTCTCAATACCTTAGTAAGTTCTTATGAAGATTGCCAAACCCAAACAGGTAACATAGTAAAGTTCCACCAAAACAGAAATAATAAAGTGCCATTTAAGGCAGATCAGTATTTAAAGCATAAAGAAAGTCCTCAAAACGGCCAAAGGAAAGTTCCTACCTGTTCCTTCTGCTACAAGAAGGGACACACGAATGTTTTAAAAGGAAAAATACACCCTTCTGTATAAAATGTAAGCAATATGGGCATGAGTTCAATCTATCTTGTATGTCATTTACAAACAATACAAAGCCGAAAGGGAATTATACTCCAAAAACAGGCCATAGTAAGGGGAACCAGGAAAATGTAGTGCCTAATCGGAGTAAGTCCGAAACCAAATGTTTCTTTTGCAAGAAGCCCGGACGCAGGATTGCCGATTGTTACAAACGCAAAGACTTGGAAAAGACTCAGGGAAACTACGTGGAGCCCAGGTACGGCCAATAAACCGGGAACCCCAAAATTTTGCTAAAGATAGGCCAGCTGAAATGGAAGGTGTCAATCATGCGTCTTTAAAGATTGTTGACACACCCTCCACGTCAGATAGCAGGATGGTGTAAGTTGGTAGTCAGGCGTCCAGAGGGATTGTTGACCCATCTTTCGCATCCAGTGACAGCAATCGTGCTTATTGTTTTGGAGTCTCTGATGTAGATGATGTGTTCATTGAGTTTCCGTGTGAGGAAGCAAAAAATTGAAAACTCATTTTACTTGTAGACTCTGGGGCTGTTTAGTAAAATCAACAGTAATTAACAAAAACGTTAGCAAGAAAGGGAATCCAAGGAAAAATCTTAGTGGTGCATTCGGACGTTAGGGCCAATAACAGTCCAACATGAAAGGACTAATGAATTGAATTTAGAATTACATATAATATCTGAAGAGAGAGGGATACTTGCAGATGGCATCCTAGGACGAGACAATTTATGGAACCGGTCGGTCCTCAATACTATGAAAAAAAAGGCTGATTTTCTTCGATGAGCGAAAACAGCATTTAATGACTTTCCCTATCAAATCATTGAACGAGGTTAATAAAGTACTCTACAACAGTGAGGTTGTAGTACCAGGGAGAACTTTGAGGATAGTTCCCTTGTAAGTAAACACCGATTTGAAAACGGTAATAGTGGAAAAACAAGAAGTTTCTCCGGAATATTCTTAGGTGAGACATTGATGTGTCACAAATAATAAAGTTTATGTACCAATACAGAATACAAATACGAAAGCGTATACTGTGTGTAGCGATATGAGAGTTAATATAGTTAAATTTAATCATATAGAGCATATAGAGCATGAAACAGTTTCTAAAATAAATAGCGTTAGGGAAAAGAGTAACTACAAGAGGGTTGCTAAAATATTAGAAACAGTTAAGTTAGATATGGAAGAAAGAAAATCGATGGAAGACATCTTCAAGTCATTTCACGATTTGTTTTATTTGGAAGGCGATAAATTGTCGTACACAATAGGTATAAAGCACATGATACCAGTAAAGGCAGATCAGGCACCAATAAATCAGAGACAGTACAGGTTACCAAAAGTGCATAAGAAAGAGAATAATAGACAGGTATATAAAATGTTGGACGATGAAATAATCGTTCCCAGTTCTTCCCCATGGAATTCACCAATAATATTAGTTTCAAAGAAGGCTGGAAGCGATGGAAAAATAGAAATGGAGATTAGTTGTTGATATCAGAAAACTGAACGATACCACCATTAAACAGGTTTTTCCAATTCCACGCATTGATGAGATGTTGGATCAGTTATAGTAGTATATAGTAGATATTTTACTACACTTGATATGGCCAGTGGATATCATCAAGTGCTAATGGAAGAGTATAACAGAGAAAAAACCGCTTTTAGTTCAGGTGTCGGGAATTACGAATTTAATAGAATGCCTTTTGGGTTAACGTGAGCACCCGCTACTTTTTAAAGACTAATGAATCATGTATTAACTGGACTCCAGGGAATAGATTGTTTTGTATATTTAGATGACATTTTTGTCTACGGTCGGAATTTGGCACAACATGAATCGCGTTTGTGGAGAGTATTTGAACTCTTACGTAAACATAACTTAAAACTAAATACAGAGAAGTGCCAATTTTTGCGAAAAGAGATAATTTACCTAGGTCATAAGTGCACTGAGAAAGGGGCATTGGCAGATCCCAGTAAGGTAGAATGTGTCAAAAACATTCCTGTTCCAAGAAATAGGAAAGATGTTCAGGCATTCTTAGGTTTAGTAAACTATTATAGAAAGTTTGTTGAAAATATGGCAAGCATAGCGCTACTAATTGATAAATTACTAAGAAAAGATGCAAAATTTTAATGGACCGATAAATGTCAGAAAGCTTTTGAAGACAACAGATGCCAGCAATGAAGCCTTGGGAGCAGTTCTATCGCAAGGTGAAATTGGAAAAGATAGACCGATAGCCTTTTCGAGCAGAGCGCTTAGTGATACTGAGAAAAGATATTCCACCATTGAAAAGGAATTCTTGGCTATCGTGTGGGCTGTAAAGAATTATCGAGCTTATCTACTCGGTAGACCGTTCAAGATCTACACCGACCACCAGCCACTACGAGGAATTGCAAACCTAAAAGATCAGACATCACGTTTAGCACGTTTCAGGCACAAATTAGATCAAATTCAGATTTTGAAATAATTTATAAACCAGGCAAAAGGAACTTGAACGCGGATGCGCTCAGCAGAGTTCCACAACCGAATCAGGAGTCAACAATGGTTGTGACTCGTTCTATGGCGAGGAATAAAGTCGACGAAACCGAAAGCCAAGAAGAGCGTGAGGAAAGCTCTGATGACGAATTAGAACTACATGAAAATGCAGAAAATCAGGAAAACAATAATGCGGAACTTCTCACTAATGAAAAGGATATATTGACGATACTTCGCAACTTCCATGATTCACCTTTGGGAGGGCATCAGGGTGCTCTGAAAACTTATTTCAGGATTAGAAGACAGTACAGGTGGAAAGGTATTCGAAGCCAAATTAAGGAATATGTTAAAAATTGTAAAAAATGTCAAACTAACAAGAGCTCGAGGCTCACGAAAATGCCAATGATATTAACTGATGCACCATCTAAGCCATTTGAAAAGGTATATATGGACATGGTAGGAATTCTTCCAGAGACGACATCTGGAAACAAATACATACTTACATTTCAAGATGATTTTTCCAAATTTTTTATTTGTGTAGCTATACCAGATGCTGAAGCTAGCACAGTAGCAAAAGCGTTTTACAACGAAGTTATTGCGCAATATAACATACCAAAAATTTTATTGATTGATAACGGTACGAATTTCACTTCGAAATTGTTTCCGATACATGCAAGATGCTGGGTGTTAAAAAATTACATATAACACCGTACCATCCACAAGCAAATGGTTCTTTAGAAAGGAGCCACGAACCTTTAGCAGAATATCTTAGGAGTTTTGTTAAAGAAGATGGGTCGAATTGGGACTAATGGTTAGCATCAGCAATGCACGTACACAATAACACCATACATACTTCCACAAAACGGACACCATTCAGAGTTTTATACGCTTTCAATATCGATATGCCGACAAAATTAAAAACAAAAAGGTAAAATCTATACAATGCAGATGATCAAAATAAAGTATTAAAATACCAACTACAAAGGTCACATGAGTTAGTGAGGGAAAATCAAGAAAAAGCAAAGAAATTAGCTAAAATTCAATACGACAAAGGAATCCACCCAATAATTTTTAAAATAGGTGATAAAGTATTGTTGAGAAATCAGACTAGAAAAAATAAATTTAGTTCCATCTGGACTGGACCATACGAAGTGATACATGTGGACAGCCCAGTAACGAAGACTATCAAAATCGGACAAAATGGTCAAAACTACCATAATAATTTACTAAAACATTTTTGTCAATAAGTAATAATAGTTTAACGAATTAATAGTGATTGTGGTAGAAAGGAAATTTTTTTTTAGTCGGGATATAAAACACAATAGTATGAAGTAGAAGTGAGTGCCGTAGCTCAGTGGTTAGTGTGTTCGCCTTCTGATCTGTAGGTCGTTCCCCGGCTGATGCATAACAAATTTAATATCGATAAGATTTTTCTTTCGAATGGTACCCACCTGTCGGTAAGCAATTGGCAATTCTTCCAACAGTAACAACTTGCCATGAAAAAGCTTCTAAAAGAACTCTGTGACAAAGCTCAGAAAAAGTGATGTCACAAGTGGTCCCTTCTAATACTGTCCAAATTTAAGACGCACAACAGTAATGGAAGAGAAGCTCGGCCAATGAGCCCTTTGGGGTTTTAAGTGCCACATATTTTTTTTTTTTTAGTATGAAGTAGAAACTATTAGTTAACGTTCAGGACATATAATAGGGCAAGTTGCCATGGTCATGTGTATAACCACATCTGTTGCAATACATCGCGTTGAATTGTAATTCGGTGTGTGGATACTCATGAGCACGGGCGTATTAATTAGTCGAGCATTTTAAACAATCAAATAGTTAAATTCGAGTTAGTATAGAAATAAATAGGTTTAATAAATAGTTATAAAAAATAGGTCAGTCATAGTAATAGGATGCAAACGTTATAGAATAAATTGAGAGAATTAACATAACGGGTTACCATTCCGTCTTCCAAGGTCTGAGATGAAAATATGAACAATCGAATAGTGCAGAAAAGTTGGTTATTGCAACAGAAGGAAATGGCAACGTTGTTGTCAAATTATACAATACGTAAAACAACGCTGCAAGTTTTAAATTTTTAGAATAATAAATTAATATATAAAACTTACATTACATACAATATTTATGTATAATAAAAGGTTATCCATTTTGCGGTTTCAAAAGTAAATGTAAATAAAACACATATAAAATATTTTTTATCATGATATTTCTTTTTTATTATAAAGTTTGAACGTTGACATTATGTGTGAAATACTACATCATTTAAATGACCACCACGCGAATTGTTGCAAGCATCGATTCTTTTGAGGTCATTTTCGACCACTTTTTGACACATATTGGGCCATAACGTGACGAATGTTGGTTTTTAGGTGCTCAAGAGTTAAAGGTTTATCTGCATAAACACGGTCTTTCGCGTAGCCTCACAAAAAAAGTCAAGCGGTGTCAAATCGCATGATCTTGGTGGCCACTTGATAACGCCACGACGAGAAATTACGCGGCCAGAAAATTTCTCTTTTGCAATAAAGCCATATTCGCTCGAGTTGTGTGGCATGTGGCACCGTCTTGTTGAAACCACATATTCTCTAAGTCGTATTTTTCAATAGCAGGCAAAAAAAAAAGTCGGTTATCATATGACCATAACGCTCCGAATTGACGGTGACAGTCGTTCCATCGTCGTTTTCGAAGAAGTAAGGTCCAATCACACCTCCGGACCAAAGAGCGCACCAAGCAGTGACTTTTTGTGGATGTAGTGGCCTCTCTTCAATTACTTGAGGATTCTCAGAACCCCAAATACGACAATTTTGTTTGTTAACATACCCACCGAGTGAGAAATGTGCTTCGTCGCTGAAGAAAATTTTGTTCGAAAAATCGCCGTCCACCGCCTGTTGTTCAAGCACCCATTCGACGTATCTACGACGTTGTGAATGGTCAGCTGGCTTCAGTTGTTGTGTGAGCTGGATTTTATATGGATGTAGGTGTAGATCCAAAAGCAAAATACGCCATAATGTGCCGTAAGACAGTCCTAATTCCTGAGAACGACGAGGAATCGACACATTCGGGTCTTCGGCAACACTTTCACTTACAGCAGCGATATTTTCGGTGGTACGAGCGAAACGATGATGCACAGGCCTTACAATATCTGTAACCGATCCAGTCTCTTCATATTTCTTCACAATTTTGCCAATTGCTTGCGTAGTTGGACGATTATGTAAACCATAATCTCCTCTTAAAGCGTGATATGTGGCTGTGGCAGAATCACCATTTTTGTAGTAGGTTTTTACAATTTTATTGCGTTGTGCGATAGTTAAGCGATCCATTTTCGCAAATGTCAGACTTTGAACTGAAAAAGAAAGAAATTGTTTTAACAACTCAGTTTGACAGATGTCAAATTATAGCCCTATACTTTTGAAACCGCGAAATGGATAACCCTTTATGTTTAAGTAAAATTAAAAAAACATTGTAAAAACATAACTATAAATTTTATAGAACAAAAGTCTAATTTATAAGAATATACAATATGTAGGTGTAATTATGAAAAATAAATGTAAAAGTTTTAGAGTTTGTAAAAAATAATTGAATAGGTATATTACTGGTAATCTCGCCATCTCAAGAAGAACGGAACGTTGACACAGTAGAAAGACAACTTATCCAGCAAGGTTAAGACACACCGGAAAAGCTTTATACAGCGATGTTAGCGGAGACCAAACAGGTAATCGAGTTGAAGTTACATGCATATACATAAGTTCCAATATCCTGAACCAAGTGGTACAGCGTTAAATCAAGTCATCAGAATAAGCAGCATTCTCATGAAATACTTGGACTGTTCGATATATAGCAGCAATACACAGTGTGTACATACAAGACTCATGTGTTACGTTTTTATCTGGATAGTGAACGCCTATTATTGACTCAGTTGTCTTGCATTTGACAATGGGTTACAGGGTATCACATAACGAACATAACATAAAACTTTCATTTTTAAATAATGATGAAGTATAAACATTACAAAGATAAGCATTTAAAAATCAGATTAAATCGTCAGTCGCACGAGTATAAAAAGGAGATACCTCAACAACGCTGATGCTACAAAGGAGTAATGTAATAACCATTCAAACATTGGACACCACGGTATATCACGGCGAGCAAGAAATGTACGTGGTAGTATACAAGAGTAGCACCGATGAAAGAGAAAAAAAAATTAGTCCTACAACTCAGCCAATTACAACAATTGTCAACATCACACCTGAAAACGCAAAGATAAAAGAGTGCAGTGCAGCGAGCAAAATTCTACATTCCAAATAAATCTTCTTCGACACATTAAAGCAATTTCAACATCGAGAACAAAATATAAAGCAACGGCGGAATTAACAAGAACTTCGTCCAATAACAGTACAACATAAGAGAGCGGTTCAACAGAAACAGGGAACCAAGAAAATCAGCATCCGAAGTGGCAGATTGCCAGTAGAAGTTAATAAGTTATAAAAATAGATATAAATACTAAGATACACATATAAATACACGTATATACGTTTTAACTAGAAATATTTAATCTACGCAATTTGTAAAAGAAAAAACTATCAATCTTCCAAATTGATAATATTTTCTTCATAATGGGTGGAGGGATGTTGTGAGTCAAAATAATGCTCATCTATTTATGCATTTTGACTCACTACAAATGTTATAATAATATTATTATTATCGATATGTTATTTTATTAGGTGTATTTACTGTAACTATTAATTAATGATAATCAACACACTATACATAATGTAATTATCATTGGTTAAAATGGGTTGTAGTAAATTTATAAAAATGCGTGGTCAGCATCATCGTACCTCACTGTATAATTGTAGAAGAATTTCACAACCATGAAAAACAAAGAACGAAGAAGAAGAAAAATAATTAATAAACAATAAATAAAATAATAAACAATAATAAAAGAATCAACGGGTCATCATACCTCGCTATATGATTATGAAATAATTCAACAATCAGACACAGTGAAAAGAAAATAAAAGCCAAAAAGAAAAACAAAATACGTAGTATTGAAGGCATTGCACAATATTTACAACAAGTAGTATTAACTACAAATAATAATAAAGATGACTTACTTAAAATAAGTTATATGACCTACTGAAAGAATTGCAATGAATTAACCTATTTGAAAAATTGTAATTTCTTCAGAAATTCTTTTATACTAAAATGGGGTTATATTGTAAATTATGACATATATTTTAGGTTATATAAACTAAGACAAGGGATGAAATTATGGCAATCAGACAAGTAGTAAATCTAGTGAAGTAAGATAACTCGAAGAGCGAGTTAGTGCGTGTATAGTATTAAGAGTACATTGTTAAAGGATTCAATATCCTATTGAAAGTGGAAATTATATTGTAAAGGATTTAGCGTCCTGTAAATGTATGTATACATGTGAAAGAAAGTTAAGGTAGTAATCACATTGTGAAGGATACAACATCCTTGATAGAGTCAAATTGTGAAAAAGAATATAGAAAATAGAAAAAGAATATATATAAATTGTGAAAAGGAAACATTTAGAGAAAACAACTTTGTTGAAGAAAATTACATATCGTTAAATAAAAACCACATGGTAAAAGGAAAACGAATCAACTAAATAAAGACAGACTGTTATCAAATTAAATAATAATTGTGTTGTGCGTAAAAGAACTACGGAAAGCAGGAGAGAATAAAAGATAGAGGTAAGTACTAAACTATAAGGTATCTAAGCAAAGGTTACGGTATCGGAAAGAAACGACACAACACTATTCCAATTTCAAGATGGTCGTTTGTAAAAATTCTACAATTATACCCGTTGAAAGTGACTTTGAGCAATTTGACCTACAGTAAATTCCCTTTAAACGATGGTATAAATAAAACATTCTCCAAGCGAAGTTCTTCTTCGTTACCCATGTGATTCAACAGTCTCAGCATACAAACTCCTTTTCCAGATGAAGTTATTACGTGTCCATTAGCAGTTGTAACCTTCTCATTGCACAATTCATCCAGTTTTAAAAATTCTGATCTGTTACAACAAATATGACAGGTTGCACCAGAATCTACAATCCGCCCAGCAAAAATTATTTTCTACAGTTTTATCATCGACCAAATGTGCCTTTTGTTTTTCTTCTGATTTATTTTTCAACTTCCAGCAATTTTTTCGAATATGCCCGACACCTTTGCAATAATGGCATACAATAGATTTGACATCACTTCTATATTTCACGTGTTTAGAAATTTTTAGTACAAAATCTTCTTCTGTTACACGCTGTTTATGTTTCTCATACTCTTCCAACAGTTTATTCTCAACAAGAGTCATTGTGAGATCCTTCTCATCACGTACTTCTAATAATAATAATGCTGTAATAAGGGTATCATATATGCATGGTAAACTACTCAGGAGCATTGCAATTATACATGTTTCCATAACCTTCTCACCCAATGATTGAAGTTTTGAAAACAGCAACTTCATTTGCATGATATGTTTTTCCATATCTCCACCGGGCTGGGCTTGTTCGCATTAATTTTACCTTGTTACTCAAAGTAGCCTTCTCATGATATTCTCTCAAGGTATTCCAAGCATCTTTTGCATTCTTACAACTGCTTACGCGGAACGTTTCCGCGTCATCAATGGCCAATCCAATTAAAATTGAAGCATCCGTATCACGCTGCTTCCAAGAAGTATCAGGAGATTCTGGAATAGCATCTTCGATTACATCCCAAACTTTCTCCTTCTTCATTATAAGCTGCATTCTATATTTCCACAACTCATAATTATCGCGATTTAGTTTAGTAATCTCCATTTTTAAATCAGCCATTATTGCCAAATTACAATTGACAAAACTAAGACCAAAAAACGAATTATAATTTGCAATTATATCTGATATTCGTGCTGTGGGCTAATAACCTATTACGAAAGACTTCAAAATTGATATATATTCTTCAATGTTCTTTTTTTGAATTAAAAATTTTCAGTAGAAACAATATAAACTAATAATATATAAACTAGATTACTTAGATTCAGAAACATATAACAAAGTATATGCAAATGCAAAGTAGTAGTATAACAATATATTTAACAAAAACAATATACTCTGACAATGACAAGTCACTTAATTAAAATACCATAAAATCAATATTGTTAGACTATAATAATGTAAAAACTGCAAACGCTCCCTCACTTCATAGTACCTCAAACGGGCAAATGATGTGTTTTCACAGTACTTTGACTGAAAGAGCTATCTGCCTGAAACTCGAGAGAAAATATAACGATACCGTTGATTTGATTTTGTTAGCCATTATAGAGTATAATAAAGCAATTCATTCAACCACCAATAAAAAACATTACGAAATCAATTCGAAATTGTATCGAAAAAGTGTGGAATTCCTATTGACGACCCCTTTGGCGGAAATCTCACTCACTACACCTACGCTAATTACATCCCAATCCTAGATGGAGACGCAATAGTATGGGAACATTATGGCTACCTGAGGCACATCACCAACTTGATAATGTACTTAAAAATGAACGATGAAATTAAAAACCTAACCAACCTTTTTCCGCAATCGCACATTTGGATGCTACTAGATTCTGACATAACACGTATTGAAACACTACTGCGAATTCTTGACGTTCACCACCGACAAGCACTAGTTTGAACATTTTGGGCACTACTCTGAAAGTAATTGCCGGCACCCTACACTTTTATGACTTCAAGAGGCAACAGATGTGACAAGACATACTCGTTGACTCTAACAACAAACAATATATGGATAAATACCCACGGAAGAGATAAACAAAATCATTGCTACATCAAAATAAGAGAAAATCGATACAAGTCACTTATACGAAACAATATTGGCGAGGAATAGAATAATCCTCGAATTACAGGCTGTCACAATTTCAATAACGCTGTCCAAACTAAATTTACTTAGTCCTGTAGTATTATACAACACATTTATCAACGAGCGCTCGACCAATGTAACAATGATGTACCTAAACAGTAAGAATGTCTAAAATTAAGGTTTTGCAAAACAAAGACAATTTGTACTTTATTATAAAATGCTATACCTGAAGCACTTTGTAAGAAATTTAGCATATTTTCCGTATCGCACCAAGGACGAGTACTACACTTTGGGAAACTAATACTGTTGCTGGGTGCGGAAATAACGTTCACTGTCTTTTGCAAAACACTAAAAACCATCAAAAATTTATCAAGGGAGAAGTGGCGAATTCTCAACCGCTGTCAACCATAATAGAGACATTAACTAAATCGACAATGGCATTATTATTATCAACAATGTCACGGCCAAAATAGAGGGAACATGAAAATATTAGAACCATCAGCGGTACCTATTTGTTGACTTTCGTCCACTCAGTAAAAATAAATGGCACGGAATATCGCAACCGAAATAGATGTAGCAATAAGTCAGGTTTAGTTTTTAGTTCTGGATTAGACTCAATAAAGCATAGAGGTGCACTAAAACGTAATTTGCATAAGTCAAGTACTAAATAAAGTAATTTATCATATAAAATTACATAAAATTACTTTATTATTAAATAAAATAAACTACGTCCTTCGTTCTTAATTTATCATAAATTAAAAACTAAATGAAAATAAATTGTTGCCATGTCTAATTTTTATCGAAAAATATCCTATCAGTAAATGTCATTTTGCATTAAAATATCTGAGTGTTTTGTTTAGTATTGAATTATTGAAGAAACAAACAAATAAAGAAACGAAATATATGAGGAGAAAACATCCTCATACAAATACATAGGGGTAAAATTAAAGATTTAAGCGGCGTTGCACAGCAAAATTATTGAGACGTTGACGTCGGAGCTGCAGCAGCTTGGAGTTGTATGTATTGAAGCAGAAATAAAAACGAAAATGCTCAAATTAACAGAAAGATACAGGTAAGTTCAGTGCTATAAAATTGCAATTAGGCTATGAAAAATTATGTTCCCAATTATTGATGTTTCGTCTCGATCTGGCGTTCACCACAAATCTGCTGACTTAGATGGTTAACGTAAAAACGGAACGATATATGATTCACTAAATTAGATGGTGCTTGTTTTTAAAAATAATTACATCACAAATAATCCTATGTTATATGTACATATGTGCCTGGTTTTCCGTTTCCCAATATATTGTACAATGGAAAAGGCACAAATTGGACCACCGGGAGGTGTAGCATCGAATGGCCGCTATATATGGACATGCACAAGCTTTGACTCTATTTAAAAGCTACAATAGCGAAAAATTTGTGGAGGATAGCATAAATGGTAAGATGGTTTTTATTTTTATTACCCAGAGCGATAATACTTTTACCCAAGAAATACAAATGTTTAATTTTTGCCATTACTTTTCTATATTCTAATGTGATTTGATTATTGAATTTACTAAGCAATAAAAGCGTGGCCTAAACCCAAATAAACCTTATTCTATTTTTATTGCAATGAGCTAAAAAATGTTAACGGTGTTAAATATTGTTTCATCAACAATATTATTGTAAAAGCACAGAATGCCGATTTTGCAATAGACGCAATTGCATAAAATCGTTTGTAAATGGCCAATACCTTAAAAATATTTTGTTCGCGTTCATTCATCTAAAAAATATGAAATTGTATTATGATTGTAATAACTTTAGTCATTCACTCATATTTTGCTTCTTCTGCAAAGAATCTAATGAAAATAATGTTGTCACAATTTGAAGGTCATTGTGGGGGGGGATTAACCAAACCAGTCACAAATTACAGCAATTGACTTCAGTAATAAAAGCCCTAATCCCTTTCTGTTCCACTACGTTACAATTTTTTTAAGAGGTTTAAAATTTGCCTTTTTCCGTCAAAGGTAGAATCATGGAATTTGAAAAATCATGTGTAAAATTACATATAGCATAGTTGTTATCGTTGGAGACCAATCGTTTTAACCCTTTAACTATAACTCGTGTTGGTGGTTTTGGATCTTTTTCGAACAATTCATTGAAAGTTAACATTTAGGAGCAGGTCAGGCGTTAAAATCTTCGGCAAAAATATTCTCCAAACAAGTTCACTAAGGGACATGAAAGACGAATAACTTGTAGGAGTTATGAGTAACATGTAAAAAACAAATTAAAATTTAATTACTTTATTTTGAAACATCAATTGCATCGTATGATAGCTCCATGCCACAATTTGATGATCACTGTCTCGGGGGTGAACCAAACTACGATAGCATTTGGTCCGAGAAAGTAATCCTCGAAAATGTTTAATATACGTCTCCGAAGACAAGAACTATCCTAAATGACATTAACGAAAAAAGCCAAATTCTAAATCACTGTAAAAAAAATTGTGCCGTTGTGGAGCAGAAAGAGATCAGGGATTTTGTCAAATGCTATCTTTTCAGACTGGTTTGGTTCTGTGTTAGAAATGAAAATTATGAACGTACTTAATTTATGTGAAGTGAGGGTGATTTCCTAAACGCATGTTGCTTTACAGTAATACGTTGCAACTTGTTCCTAAAGGCAACCCTTAAAATGTTGACATGCATTATATTAATTTACGCTGTAACGTGTACATACTATTAGCATGTGAAACTTACTAGCGGTCGTAGACTGTTAGGGTTACAAATGCACAAACCAGGAAATAACAATCCATTCAATAAGTGTGTAAGATGACACATAAATGGCGTTACTGGAATTTTTTCCATATGAGTTTTATTGAGTTCTAACCTTCAAATCCGGCAGTAACAATTTGCCAAAAATGCTTCCTAAAAGATCTCTGTGACAAAATTAAATTAAAGTGATGTCACAAGAGTTCTGCCGTTCGGAACCGGCTAATAAAAGTAGGTCCCTTGTAATGCTGTCCAAATTTAACACGCACAACACTATTGGAAGAAAAGCTCAGTGGTATCACAATGGGCCTTTCTGGCCTAAGTGTGTCCTCTCAGAGAGAGAGAGAGCCACATAACCTAACCTAACCTAAATTTCAAATGACACGTGTTATTGGAAAAAAATTGATAAAAGTGAATTTTGTGTTTTGATAAAGCATTGCTTTTTGATGAAAAAAATACAGTGGAAACCAAATAATTGATAAACATTAGCCGAACCATGCTCCATCGAGACAAATGGTAGAAAAGTGGATTGCTGAATTTAAACGTGGTCGTACCAGCATAAACGATGCAGAACGCAATGGACGCCCAATTGATGCTGTTATTCCAGAAAACATTAAAAAAATCCACAAATTGGTTATGAACGATCGCAAATTGAAAGTGCACGACCTAACTGACATTGTAAAGATATCAGATGGTAGTGTTTTTAAAATTTACGAGAGCATTAGGATATGCGAAAGCTCTGTGCAAAGTGAGTGCCGCGTGAGCTCACAGTCGACCAAAAACAACAACCTATCGATGCTTCAACGGAGTATTTGGCACTGTTAAACCGAATTAATCCGATATGTGACAATGGATGACACATGGCTTCACCATTACACACCACAATCCAATAGACAGTCAGCTGAGTGGACAGCAGTCTACGAATCGAATCCAAAGCGAGCAAAGACACAACAGTCGGCCGGTAAGGCGATGGCCTTTGTGTTTTGGGATGCTAATGGAATAATATTCATCGACTATTTCCAAAAAGGGACCACCATCAACAGCAGCTATTATTGTGAACTTTTGGACCAATTGAAGACTGAAATCGTAAAGGAACGGGCACATTTGCAAAAGAAATCGAGTTTTATCAAAATATTGTTTTTTTCATATTTTTCCTACGAACTTATAGAATGGCCTGTTATATCAATCCTCAGGCAACCCGAGTCAGCGTACTTTTCCGTTATAGTTGTGCGCGCGTGATCCAGTTATCGTCCAGTATATTAACTCACTGACCGCGCAATCCTTTCTACTTTTCCTTATCAAGATTTTTTGTGTAGCCGACCTTTGGCAGATCTTGTTGAAGCTTAATGAAGTCCTACTAAAGAATGTTATTATTTTTCTTACATTATATTAATTTTATACATTTTTAGAAATTGAAAATGGCATTCTCCATGATTTTTTTGATACCTCGTCTAACACTTGCTGAGGACTAACTTCCAGATCCCGATCTACATTTAGGAGCACCTATCTCTTCTGCTACTGTGCAAATAGGTATTCAACCTTAGTTCGCTCGTTGCAACGAACACTGGCAGTATTAAACCTTAAAACAAAGATATTCGGATAAAGACTTGTATCATCCTGGTTCAACGTGTCAATAAAAGTCTCACGCAGTTCTTTTTTTCGTATGTTAGAAAAATACCTGCAAGAAAGATGGTTATTAAATATCAACATTGAAGAAAAAAAAAAGGTACACCTAACCCACATAATAAATTTAGCAATTAAATCGCAGGTTGATATTAGGTAGTCATCTGGCACGTACGTTTTAAAATCTTGTCCCATTTAATGGAAGCAGCTAGAGTCCATCTCAAGAATTTTCTTTGGGAAAATGTTTTGAATATATTTTATTTTGTTTATGTAATGATCAAATATCAAAATAAAAATTGTGTGATCAAAAAGATTTCTGCGCTTCCGTTGTAATTATCACTTACACTTGACATCCCACTCGAGGTGCTGCTTCTAAGCTAAAACCAATTTTGATTGCTTCTTTTTTCTGTTCATTTGAAAATACTTTTCTACTGCGTTTTTTAATAGATCAATCAGTTATGTATACATATTTTCGGCATAATCTATACAGCAGCTGAGTTCACACTCTTTTTCCCGCAATTGCACACTGATAGCATTTGTTAAAGCAAAAAATGGCTTAATATTGTAACTGCAACTATAAATTGCAATTGTGTAATTGAAGTAAGAAACATTGGAGGTTTCAATCCAAATGTGTTCATATATGTATATAATAAAATAGCTATATTTTTAAAGTAGTTCTTGAAACGAGAGCGTTTTTTATGGCATTACGAACTATGGTGGAAGTACAAAACTGTTTGGTCACCGAACACAGCGATCAAACTCAAGTTCACAAACGCGAACAAGGAGAGTGAGATCGACGCGACTGCTGGTTGAATTTGCTGAATATATATGTTCATACATATCAATAAGAAGAAAAGACGAAATAAAAACTCCATAAATTCCAGATTTCTTCTAAACTCATGAAAATTCTTTTTCTCAAAAGGTTATTGCCAATCATTAAATAATAAATCAATAATCAATAATCAATTTGGATTAAAAAAAAAACACAGCATAAGTGAACAGTTTCATAGTATTGTTGAATATATTCATACTACATTCGAAGAGGAAAAGTATTGCACAGTAGCATTTCTCGATATCCCACAAGCATTTGATAGCATTTGGCATGATGGCTTGCTGTACAAAATTTTAACAACACTCCCAAGTAACTACTATTTATTCATCAAGTCCTGTGACAAGGACTTGATGAATAAATAGTAGACCAAGAACAATTCAAACTTCATGAAAGTTCAGCTTGTGTATCCCAAGGTAGCATCATGGGTCCAATCCTTTACCTAACCTACACATACGACTTACCATCAACTGAAGGAGTCACCATAGGTACAATTTCCGATGATACTGCTGCTTAGCCGTTGACACTCTTCCACAATCAGCTTTCCTTAATTTTCAAAGAGGTCCAACGAAACCAAGTCAGTCCAGGTTACATTCACTCCCAAGCGAGATATCTGCCCACCCTTCAAAGAATTTGAAGAATTAGCGTTTTGTGGCAATCTAACGATATTTCATTCTAAATTTCAGAAAAATCGGTAAGAATGGAGATGAGAAAACGTAAAAATACTGACGAAAGGTTGGTGGAAATTCCGCCAAGTTAGAAAAAATTCGACATGCAATTCTTTACGGATTTCGACGTCTACTTAAACCCAAAGCAATTTTTAGTGAATTCCAAACATCATATGGAATGAACGCACCTTCTCTTAAGACCATTTCTAAGTGGTATCAACTATTCCAAACTGGAAAATTTTCTGTGGAGCCTCGCGAAGAAAAGCCAAAGCCTTCGACCGACGAAATAAATGTGGCCCTGGTTAAAGAAAATTTTGACGAAGATCCACGAATGACACAAGAAGTGATAGCCAGTGGATTGCACTTGAACGCTATAGCTGTATCACGATTATTGCGTAATGGTTTACAATACACTGAGAAATCTGCTCTATGGGTCCTTCGAATGATAGTCAGAAAGAAGCTCGAGTTCGTTTTGCTCAATATTTTCTAAGAAAATTCGAAAACGGAGAGTCTGGCAACTTCACTATGATCGCAAAAGGTGACAAAGCTTGGTTTTCCAAGTACGACCCGGAATCTAAACAGCAGTCTCAGAAGTAGCAAATCCACCTGTTAAAGCTAGGGAGCAAAAGTTAGCAATGAAAATTATGATTGCGGTTTACTTCACTAGAGCAAGAATTGTAGCTCTTCTTCCCCTAAATACTTGTCAGACACTAACTGTGAAATGGTATACTGAAGACTGCTTATCAAAAATGTTCGAAGATTTGCTAGATAACAGAAACAAAGAGGAACTGCACCGCTACTTTTTGCACCATGATATTGCGC
This sequence comes from Megamerina dolium, assembly GCA_963854835.1. NCBI lineage: Eukaryota > Metazoa > Arthropoda > Insecta > Diptera > Megamerinidae > Megamerina > Megamerina dolium. The sequence goes on from OY978525.1 coordinate 49,144,089, forward strand.
CAGCTCACACTGTTGAAATGACAAGTATCTTTATGGCGCTTTCTGGCATGGAAGAAATTCGCCCGTCACCGTATTCCCCGAATCTGGTGCCTTGTGATTTCTTTTTATTTCCAAACATTTTGTGTTTTTTTTTTCATGCAGCTTACTGGACTTGTGTTAGTCTCTTCGTATGTTGGAAAAGTTACAATGAACACGATCTACATTTAACCACACTTCGTTATTATAAGAAATTATGTTCGCTGACGAGTAGATCATTAAAAAATGATTTATGTGTTGATTGATTTTCCTGTTACTAATTCTCTCTGATAGCATGGACGTGGATAAATTTAAAATTTATTTAACGCTAAATGGTGACTTTTTGGAACTTATTCTCTCTCATTTACATATGCCCCATTTAGTAATATCAACTACTATATATACCACTATTTTACATGTTTGAAACATGAATTTCTTCATAGACACCTTACGTACCTTCAGAATACGTTTTGTCGATTTAACGGAATAATTATATTCGTCAATGACAAGTACTGTACATATTACTATAATGTGCCATCAGCACTAACAAATTAATAAAGAGCAACCAAGCGTTACATGTACTGAAATAAATCAGACCGTTGACGTTCGGTTGTCGCCTCTAAATTTTTATTCATCATACAACTGCATAGCAAACTTTCGTTTTTAAAATATTGCAAAAATTTATACTTTTATTTCGTTTTGTTGTTATTGTTTTGTTACCCAGTGAGCAATTATTATTTATAATAATCTTATGGCAATTTTTGGAACTAATTGTTATACCAGTGACAGACATATGGCAGCAATAGTATACTACAAACGAATAAAATATGTGTATCACCAAATACCACCTCCTTACAATGTGAGCAATGTAGTATTTTGCTATTAAAAAACATTCTATATCTTTGTAGTATTCTGCTAAACACAGCTAAAAAAAAGGTTGATATGCTAGCTTAAACCCAAGACCATGTGGTACCACAATGAGCCTATATTGGCCAAATGTACCCCTTTAGGGCAGCCACCCTTTCTCTACCTACCTACCTAGCTAAAAGCTCACACACAAAACCTTTTTAAAGTATTATCTCAAATTACTTTAAAAAAAAAATTCTAAATTCAAAAAATATCAAAGTGGAATATATGAAATTGCAGAGTGGAGTCAACATGTTGGAAATTGGTGCGGGATGTATGTATTTATGGTAGTGGTGCCGTAGCTCAGTGGTTATTTCTTTGGTCTTCTGATCTGAAGGTAGTGGGTTCAATCCCCGTCTGAAGCATAAAAAATTTAATAATGAAAAGATTTTTCTTTCGAACGGTGCCCGTCTGTCGGCCAGCAATTGGCAATTCTTCCGGCAGAAACATTTGCCATGGAAAAGCTTCTAAAAACTCTACGACAAAGCTAAAAAAATGTGATGTCACAAGGGTTCTGCCGTTCGGAACCGGCTAAAATAAGGAAGTTCCTTCTAATGCTCTCCAAAATTTAATGTAATGTACTGGCCAAGAAGATCGGCCAAAGAGCCATTTGAGGCTTATAAGTGCCACATATTTATTTTTTATTTGTATTTATTGATGACACTTTTTTGAAATATCTATTACCAATGAAACAAATATTAGTACTTGGAGTTACTACATTGATATGTGTGTCATCACATGTAGTAAAATTACTTACTTACTTACTTACTTATGTGGCTATTACAACTGAAAATTGATTTAGGCCGCATCTATAATGCTTCACCAAATCCAGTTATAATCTCCAAACGCTCCAAGTTGGGCAATTCTGGTGCTGCTATCACGGATGGTCTTCACTTGCTGTAACCTCATATTCGTTGTGGAGGCGACACAAAAAAAAATGTGTAGAACAGGTGTACGCACTCAAAATTATAAGCAGGATCACAAGTGTAAGGATGCAAATTATCGCTGAATTATAAAGTTAAATATATACTGTTTGCTCTCCTTGTTGCTTGCTGGTTTTATGCAAGCGTATTTCCGACTACCATATTAATCTAAGTGTCAGATCCTATTGTTCTAGACAGAAGATTGCCGAAGTTACAGCCTTTTAAATGTACAAGAACTTCAGGCACTTTGTATGGGAGCTACTACAAAAAGTAGGTGTGCTCACTTCAGGCAAAGTTATAACTCTATGTGCCAAATATTGCTTTCCTGTTGGTAAGATGCGTTCTCACAGTCCGAACACATAATTAAAGCTTTTTATACGCCATAGTTGCACTTCTTGGTCTTTTGCTCTTTGTATACCTTTCGGTTGATCAATGCTCTTGTTGCAGCCGGTGTAGACGTATCGCTCCGAACTTGTATTTTCTTCGTTTTCCAGTGATTCGGTCTGTGATAGCGATGTTAGTACAAGTGTAACTTTTTTAGAACTTATAACTTCAATTAAACTTATGAGTTAGTGCTTGATACAAACCAGTTATAAAATCCGCAATACTTGATTATGTACATAATAGATTCTTCTTCTTCTTATGTGGCCATAACAAAGGATGATTGATTTAGGCCAAACATATAATGCTGCGCCAGTCTTCTCTGTTCTGCGCTTGCTTGCGCCGCCAGCTTACCCAATACTTGCTCCATCCCACGCAGGCGACATATTAGCACAGGAATAATGAGGGACTTGTAGTGTGTGATTTTCGATCTTCGAGAGAGAGCTCGACTACTCAATTGCTTAGACAGCCCAAAGTAACACCTGTTAGCAAGATCTCCAGGCATGATCTCCAGGCTGACATCGACGTCGACGCCAGGACTGTTTATTTGTAGACACCAGGTACTATGTCTTGCCCTCGTTCACCGTAAAACCCATTCGACGTGACTCTCGTTGCAATTCAGAACTTTCTGTATTGCCTGCTCGTGCGTTAATACCGATTATGTTGATATCGTTGGCATACGCCAGCAGTATGACACTTTTGTTGAAAATAGTGCCATTATGTCGTAAATCTGCAGGTCGTATAATTTTCTCCATAACAAGGTTGAAGAAATCACACGATAACGAATCACCTTGTCTGAAACCTCTTTCGGTATTAAACGGAGGGGAGAGGTCCTTCCCAATTTTTACTGCACAACGAGAGTTCTGCAAAGTTGAATGAGTTTTGCAGGTATACCAAATTCAGACATAGTTGTGTAGAGGTAATCCCTTCTCAGACTGTCGAAAGCGGCTTTATAATCGATGAATAGGTGATGTGTGTCGATCTGTTTTTCTTGGGTCTATTACAGGATCTGGCGTAATGTGAAAATTTGTTCGATGGTGGATTTATTCGGTCTGAAGTCACACTGATAAGGTCCAATCGGATTACTTACCATAGGCTTCAATCTTTCACACAACACGCACGATAAGACCTTGTATGCAATGCTCAGGAGGCGAGCATGCATGCCGGTTAGCAGCTCATAGCAACCGGTCTTAAATAACTCGGCAGGCAGGCCATCAACACCTGCTGTTTTATTGTTCTTCAGCCTTAAAATGGCTGATTCAACCTCGGCATAGTCGGGTGGTGGAACATCAACACCATCATCTGTAATTGTGGTTATCGGGCAACCTCCACCACTGGCGAAATCATTCGTAGCATCGCCATTCAGTAACTTGGATAAGTGTTCCCTATATAGACTTAGTACGCTCTGGACATCCGTAACCAGATTCCCATTTCCGTCATGGCTATAAAAAGTTCCGGGAATTAAAAAACTATCATTCCTGTCTCCGCACACCTTTATCGCCTCACAGTCGTGTCTTTCTTGTCCTCTTCTCTTGCGCCCAAAAATACGCCTCTCCGCACTCCTTTAATCTCTGTATCGCTTCTAACAGCTCGCGTTGCGCCTGCACGCTGGGTTTTTCTGTAGGCGGCGTTTTTCTCTGCGGTAGCGTCGCTACACCTCTGATCATATCACTCGTCCCTCAGAGTACGGTAGTAACCGATTACCTCTTCAGCCGCAGCAGTCATGGAGTGGGATATATCTGTCCACCGTGCTCATGTATCGTCAAATTGGGGAGTGTTCTGCCTAAGCAGAGATGAGAGTCGAGTGGCAAAAGCATCTGCTGTCTCTGGTGACCGTCAAGCCTTCTCTGTGTGGGATCTCGTTTAATATTTGCGACACATAAACGTATACGCACCCTGGCTGCAACAAGATAGTGATTTCGCGTTCATCACAGTGGAAGCATACCTTCCGTCAATCACCACGTGATCAGTTTCTCGTTCGTTGATCTGGAGACAACGATGTCGCTTTGTGGATATCGAGATGCTGTAATCTTATACTACTAATTACTATGTTTCTAGCTGCGGCGAAGTCGATCAGCCTCATATCGTTATCGGAGGTGTTCTGGTGGAGGTTGAATTTTCCGACAGTAGGACCAAAGGTAAAGTGTGTTGGCCTTCTGATCTGTAGGTCGAGGTGTAATCCCCGGCTCATGCATAACAAATTTAATATCGAAAAGACTTTTCTTTCGAACGGTACCCACTTGTCGGCAAGCAATTAGCAGTTCTTCCGACAGTAACAACTTGCCATGAAAAAGCTTCTAAACAAAAGAACTCTGTGACAAAGCTCAGAAAAAGTGATGTCACAAGGGTTCTGCAATTCGGAACCTGCTAAAATAAGTAGGTCCCTTCTAATACTGTCCAAAAATTTAACACGCATAACAGTAATGGAAGAGAAGCTGGGCCAATGAGCCCTTCGGGGCTTTATTATTTATTTTTTTTTTTTTTTTTGTAGGACCAAAGGTAAGCTCCCTCCCACCCTGGCATTGAAATTGCCAAGCACGATTTTGATGTGGCGGCGGGGGCTGACCAAAAATCCACACCTAGTTCATGCTCCTCTGCATGGGAACTATATTGGATGTCACAGGATGTTTTTTTGGAGCAGCCCTGTCCGGTCTATCGCATATCCTGGAGAGCGCTGATGTCAGATTTGTACTTCTCGAGGACAACAACCAGCTGGATAGGGGCACCATCCCTATAGAGGGAGCGGACGTTCCAGGAGCATATCCGTAAATCGTGGTCCTTCTTCCGTTTGCAGTGGTCATCATCAAAAGCGGTAGTCCTTATCTGAGGCACTATTGTGATCTTCACTGAAGGAGGGTTTTTATGTGGTGGGTCAGAAGCCCAACGCACAACCTCGAATTGAGGAGAGTTTTCCCCACTCACTTTAGCTCTGCGGGTGCAGGAACGACGTTGCCAGGTGTTGGAGACTCCCTATTAAAAAGAAGATCGTCGCAAAGAGGACCCCATTTAGAATGAAAACGTCATCACATAGTAAGCGGGACAAAATACATGATGACGAGTGAATTGACTTGCGATGTGTTCAACTAGGATTGCGCTAGATTCGCCACGTTGAAGCAGTTATTCACGTTGCCTTGCGAAAACAGCACCAGACCACCGTAGATAATAGATTACAAATAACATTAAGCTGTGTTACATCGGTTACATGATGAAACGCAAACTCATTACGAAAGGGAGTTTTCTGTGTTTAGAGCATATTGTCCCCATGTAATAAGGTTTTCCATTTCAAGGCGAGAATGAAGACTAGTTATTCATATTTTTACGTTTTTATATTTGATTCATGTGTCAACAAACTCGCCTTATTTATACTTTGGCAATACTCTAGAATCTTCTTTTGTCGTTATCGAAATTGTTCTCCTTCTTTCTTGTTGACTTGTTCTAATTATCGCCTATTCCTTTTAATTCACATTGTTGCGAGCCAAAATATGAAATATCCACATATGCATATTTTGCATCGCGACATATTTCCCGAAATTGGGAACTACATATTTGTCCATACACATACCAAAATTGCTCGAAGTTGTGATATACACAATCCATACTAATATTACTTATAATTCTGAAATGTTAGAACATTGCGCCAACTGAGTTCTGCACTTACGTAAGCATACCTGTGTAAACATACATGATAACTAAAATCACGCGGACTACTCATGTGTGTGAATATCAAAAAGTTGCTTTCTCACGTAGTATATACACACGTTGGGAGTGCATCGATCGTGTACATACATCCATACACACAAGTGGTGTGAATATATTATTGTATGTTATATGTTGGTATGTGGGTAGATTGAGATGTAGCTAGTGTTAGAAAAATGGCATATAAGCTGCCAGCTTACCGAAGGCAGTCGCTTTCAGTTGTGAGTCTTGCACCGAAGTGCTAGCATTTAAGGAAGTGTAAATACTGCGATTCTTACGAGGCCCTCCAGTATTAATGTAAGAGTGTAAGAAAGTATTAGTGTAAAAATGCAAAATACAAAACACCAGCTATAAAGGGAATACCCAAAACCGCAAGTATCATTGATAAAATAAAATTGTTTTATTTCAGACAACTAGTATTAGACTCGAGGGATATTTAGGAGCTAGGTGCTAATCTTGTGTGTTAGGTACTTAGTGAGTGTTGAAGAAAAATAGTACGCAACATTTTGGAGCAGCCGGTAGGATACTGCGAAATATCTTGTATATACAAGGTGTTTTACGTTCAACGTTTAACGCAGTACAGGATCTAATTCTAGTGTGTGCTTGCTTTTTTGGGGTCAAATGGACAAGAAATCCTACGAATCATTAGATATAGAACTAGACGTTGCAATAACCAAGTCAATCGACTTCGTGTGGAGCTTGATTAAACAACACAGCACATACGAACAACTCCAGTTCATAAAATCAAAGGTGCATCACGGAAAGGTACTAACTCCAATAAAGGAATTAGACGCCACGTTATCCGAGCTAACCGATATATTGAAAAGCCAAGCTGAAGCAGCCTTAAAACAAAAATACGATTTAGAGGCAGCACAGATACAAATTAGGGCTCTGCGAACTCAGATTGCGAAACAGGAGTCCGACGCGGAACAGCTAGAAGTAGAGATTACTAAAACTCTTAATAGAAATAAGGAATTAGAAGATTTACTAAAAGAAAAGGGCATATCAGAAGAATTTATAGAGAAAAGGCTTAGAACTCTGAGCAGCCAAGTGTACTCCAGGCAAAAGAGAGGAATCTTGAAAGAGAACGCTGACTAGCACAGGAGACAAATCTTCGTCGCCGTACACCAGTACGAAAAACACAACCTGAAGTACAACCCGAATTAAAGCTAAAAATGCGTATTGACCGTCAGTAGACTAGTCCCAGTACTCACTGGAGCGGAGTCTATAGATTTGAGGACCGAAGTACACCAGTTCATTTCTGGGTGTGAATTAGCAATAAAAGCCATAAAAACCCGACGAGTTGGAAGATTTCATAGCTTGTATAAAACAGCGACTATATGGTGACGCTTATAACTTGGTGCTAAGTAAGAAGTTCGCTAATATAGAGCAATTGTCTACACTTCTGCGAAACACATATTTGAAGACCGTTCGCCTGGAATCGCTTACGCACTAAATACAAGTCGCACGCAAACTACCTCAGGAGGATATACGTGTTTTTGCAAGGAGATTAGGTGATTTATAATCCACAGCGATACAATGTATTAAGAATAGATATGGTGGGATCGGAGACCAAGCGTTGTTAAAAGAGCTAGAGGGGTATGCGAGGACATTTTTATATCAGGCCTTCAAGACCCATTGTTAAAAACTCATATGCTAAGTAAGACGAGCACGTTAGAAGAATTAGTAGAGGAGGCTGTTAACACGGGTATTCTACTCGAAAGAGGACAGCGATTTAATCAGTCTAATATGGGAGCACTGTATTCAAACGACGTTCACCAGACTGAGGCCAGTAATACAATGGCATTTCACCAGAACAGAAGAGACAAGATGCCACTCGGAATGAACAACTATCAAAATAATAACGTAAGTCCCCAAAATAGCCAAAGGAAAGCACCTACCTGCTCCTTCTGCGACAAAAAGGGGCACGCCAGAGACGTCTGTTTTAAGAGAAAAAACATGCCCTATTGCATAAAGTGTAAAAAATACGGATATGAGTTCAATTTGTCATGTCCACCTTTTAGTGATTGTTTTCGGTAAAAAAAAAAATTTAATATTTTGCGAAAAGACGCTTAGAAACTCAAGGAGTTATTTCGGTGATTTAAAAAAAAAAATAAACAAAATAATAATATCGTTTGCAAACATTTTGTTTATAATATGAGTGTTCAGCGCTCTCCTCTCCGGCAACGGCAATCGCCTGTTAATGTGTGTGTAAACAATAATTTGCAATCACCCGCGCAAACCCCCCCGATAAGTGCATTATCAAAAGAAACAGTTGATACACACTGCACAAGTGAAAGTAACAATGCAAATCTTTTGCCTGTACATATTCCTCACTCTAACACTACATCAAAATTTGCAACAACAATAAATACAGACAAAAAAAATAATTTGTTCTCTCGTAATATACTATCTCCCTCTATACCGTGGAGTGTACAATGCGCTTCTCCTGCTGTAACACCAACAGCTACAACATCAAAGCAAACAAATAACGGCCTTTCTACTGAAGTGCATGACCCAGTAGTTAAAGCAACTAGTGCGATGACTAATAAAAAACCAGTTGCCATTCAAACTGGAATTGATCGTTACATTACTGTAGTAAAGCGAAAAATAAGTCCACAAAATTCAAAACAAATGAATTCAACAAAAATTCAAAAGCAGAACACTGGCCCTATTAGTTCGGAAAATAGATACGCTTTGCTTTCAGGTGATGAAAGTGACGAAAATATTATCTCTAAGAAAAATTTCAAACGCCCACCCATTTTCTTAAAAGAACGCAACTCAGATAAGTTGATTTCTAGAATTACAAGTCTTATAGGACCAAAGAATTTCCACGTTGTTCCTATTCGCAAAGGCCAAATTGAGGAAACGAAAGTGCAAATCTACAGCGAAACTCATTATCGCAAAGTAATTGCGGAATTTGATGCTGTAAAAAAGAATTACTACACATATCAGCTAAAAAGTAGTAAGAGCTTAATCGTTGTACTCAAAGGCGTCGAACCCAAAGTTGACATTAACGAAATCAAACTTGCCCTTCAGGAAGAAGGGTTTCAAGCCAAAACAGTATTCAACATTCTCAACAAGAGCAATATACCTCAACCGTTATATCGTATTGAGCTTCAGCCTGAAACAAAACCCCTAAAAAAAGGTGACGTACACCCCATATATAAAATTCGATATTTATTGCATCGCAAAATCACAATCGAAGAACCCCATAAGAGAACTGGACCTCCTCAGTGCAGTAACTGCCAAGAATATGGACATACTAAGACATATTGTACCCTGCCAGCTGTTTATGTGATTTGTGGAGATCTCCATAAATCAAACATATGCCCAAAATCTAAAGGCGATGCTAGCATGAAAAAATGCAGCAATTGTGGAGGTAATCACACCGCAAATTATAGAAGTTGCCCAGTATATACAACCCTAAAGCTAAATTTCTCCGCTAGCAATCAACCTCTAAAACCAGTTGAGCAAACTCAGATAGCCAACTCAAGTAAGAGACAAAATATTGATGCAACACAATTCTTCTCTGCAATCCCAAACAAGAATCAAACCAATTCATACGCTAGCGTGTTAAAACAAAACCCACACCAACAAAGCAATGTAAATAATGAGCAGAAACACTCACTGCCCACCCAACAGCCAAGTACCCTTGAACATTTGCTTCAAACATTAATTCAGAATATGAACCAATTCATGAACTCAATGCAAACAATAATGCAATAAATGATGAAAAATCAATCGATGTTACTCCAAACATTGCTATCCAGACCATGAGTTGTCTCAAGATATGCCACTGGAACGCCAACGGCTTAAGCCAGCACCGTTTGGAGCTAATTCAATTCCTTGAATCCAACCAGATCGACATAATGATGATATCTGAGACCCATTTCACTGACAAAAATTGCTACCAAATACCATATTACAAACTGTACACCACAAATCATCCGCATGGTAAGGCACGAGGAGGAACTGCCATATTGATAAAAAGCAGAATAAAACATCATGTTCTCGAAGATTTCAGTAGCGTCTACTTGCAAGCAACATCTATATGTCTGGAAGAATACATCTCTAAGCTAGTAATATCTGCGATATACTGTCCCCCAAGATACAGTATTACCGAACAGCAATATAAAGAATTTTTCTCAACTCTTGGTAGCAAATTCTTGGTTGCTGGCGATTTCAACGCCAAACACACTCACTGGGTCTCCCGCTTAATAACTCCAAAAGGCAGAAGACTATGTTCAATCATCACTAACCATGGCTACGATGTTATTTCAAATGGTCAACAACAAGGCCGACGGACAAGAGGAAAATGCCCGATCTCATAGACTTTGGAGTCGCCAAAGGTTTGCAGATGGAAAATATCTCCACAGCGTATAATTATGATCTATCATCTGACCACTCACCCACGGTAATATCTTTAAAATCACCAAGCCCCCAAGCCAATTGCGTTAGAAAGAAAATAGACTGGTTAAAATTCAAGAAATATATAAATTCCCATCTTCCTCTGAGTACTGTATTAAGAAATGGACACGATGTAGACTCAGCACTCGAAAAATTCAACCAGCTCATTAGCTCTCAGCTCAGCCACCTGCACAAAGGTATGCAAGCAATCAAACTATAGCCCATACACACCAGCCGATATTGAATTGCTAGTAAGACAGAAAAGAAGACCCCGAAGACATTGGCAAGAATTCAGATCACCGAATCTGAAAACACAGCTACAGCACTGCACTCGAAAGTTAAAGCAAGCCTTAAAAAATAAAAACAACAAAGAGTTAGAAGAGCACATAGCGAAATTAACACCTGGTGGAGCGTCAGACTACTCTTTGTGGAAATCAGCAAAAAACTCAAATCGGCCAATTCTCACTGATTCCCCCATCCGTTTGAGTGACGGTAATTGGGCTAGAAGCAACTGTGAGAAGGGTTTGGCTTTTGCAAACCAAATAAAAAGTGTGTTTACACCCAATCCACCCTCTTCACAGTCCTCATTACCAAAATTAACTTCTCAACCTTGCTCAATAACGCTCAAAATTAAAAAAAAGGACATATTCAAAGCAATTTATAAAGATTTAAACCCAAAAAAATCACCTGGTCCAGATAAAATTACCGGTAAAATGATAAAAGAGCGACCTCCGGCTTCAGTAATTCATCTGATGCACATTTTCAATGCTAGCCTTCGTATTAAACACTATCCCAAATGCTGGAAAACTTCAAAAATTATTATGATAGCAAAACCAGGAAAAGACCCTACAAAAGTTGCATCGTACAGACCTATCAGCCTCCTGCATCTACTTTCTAAAGTATTCGAAAAGCTACTTGTCATGAATATAATTCCATTTATTAATCTCAACCAACTGATTCCTCAACATCAGTTTGGATTTAGAAAACAGCACGGCACAATAGAACAGAACACTTTTGAAGAAAAAAAGTATTGCTCAGCTGTCTTTCTTGATATCACTCAAGCTTTCGATAAAGTATTGCACGATGGCCTTATTTACAAACTCAAACTATTACTGCCTGCAAATGTCTCCTCATTGCTTAGTAGCTACCTCACGAAAAGACAATTTCTCTTACATCACAAGGATTTCACAACAAATCCATTGGATATTTACGCTGGCGTTCCTCAGGGAAGCGTTTTGGGCCCCTTACTGTATCTCTTATACACTACAGATATGCCCAGCAATAACTATACATTTATATCGACCTTTGCTGATGATACGGCAATATTTTGCTCTCGCTCTAACCCCATAGAAGCTACTAAACTCCTGCAGACTCATATCGATTCTCTCGAAATCTGGCTAGCAAAATGGCGTATAAAAGTTAATGAATCAAAGAGCGTACATGTAACCTTCACGCTAAGGCCAGATACATGTCCCCCACTTAAAATTAATGGCCAATCAGTTCCACAATGTTCCTCAACAAAGTACTTGGGTATTCACCTCGACAGAAGGCTGACATGGAAAAATCACATAGAGGCAAAGAAAACTCAGATCAAGCTTAAAATTAATCAGTTATGGTGGCTGATACACAAAAGATCAAAGTTGAATCTCGAATACAAAGTGCTATTATATAAAGCAATCCTGAAGCCAATTTGGACTTATGGTATTCAGTTTTGGGGCACCGCATCTCCCTCAAATATCGAAAAATTGCAGCGAATACAATCCAAGTGTCTGCGAATTATTGTAAACGCGCCTTGGTATATGAGGAACGTTAACATCCATCAAGATTTAAATGTACCCACAATTTCTGAGGAAGTTGCAATGTCTTGCAGAAGCTACATTCAAAAATTACACAGTCATCCGAATCCCCTTGCTAGGCAATTGTTGCTGAGCACGGGGCATCGTCGATTAAAAAGAAAAGACACACTGAAATTGCTATACCTCGCGACTCAACAAATTGTGATGGAACGTAGGGAATATCACATAATTTTATTTAGTTTGTAAGATTTGATTACTTATTGTTAGTTTCTAAGTAATTTTAGAAAGATCCAATAAAAAGCTTGTTAAAAAAAAAAAAAACATTTTAGCAACAACAGGTCAAAAGGAAAAGGCAATCAAACACCTGAAACTATTAAGGGAGGTCAAGAAAGCAAAGGCCCTTATAGCGGAAATTCGGAGACACTGTTATAAACGCAAAGAATTGGAAAACACCCAGGGAAACTACGGGGGGCCCAGGTACAGCCAATAAACCGGGAACCCCAAAATTTTGCTAAAAGTAGGCCAGTTGAAATGAAAGGTGTCCAAGTTAGATAGCAAGATGGCGGAATTTGGTAGTCAAGCGTCCAGTGGAATTTTAGAACTACACTTAATATCTGAAGAGAGAGGGATACCTGCTGATGGTATCATAGGTAGAGACAATTTATGGAACCGATCGGTTATCAATATCAAATATCAAAAATAAGCTGGTTTTCTTCGGTGAACGAAAACAGCATTTGATGACTTTACCTCTCAAACCGTTGAACGAGGGTAATAGAATACTACACACCAGTGAGGTTGTAGTACCTGGGAAAACTATGAGGGTAGTCCCCATTAAACTAATTACAAATTTTGAAACAATTATAGTAGAGAAACAGGAAGCATCTCCTGGAATATATTTAGGTGAGGCATTGGTCAGTGTGACGGACAACACAGTTGATGTCCCAATTCCAAAATATTACTTACTTACTTACTTATGTGGCCATAACAACCGGGTATCGATTTAGGCCGAAAATAACATGCTTCGCCAGCCATCTCTGTTCTTCGCTAGGTGGCGCCAGTTAGAAATTCCAAGCGCCGTCAGGTTTACCAGTACTTGGTTTTTCCACCGGAGGTTAGATCTTCCTCTTCTGCGTCGTCCTCCAGCGGGTTCCGAATATAACACCTTCTTAGCTGGAGCGTGTTCTTCCATTCGCTCGACATGACCTAGCCAGCGCAGCCGCTGGATTTTGATGCGCTTTACTATGTTAATATCAGCATACAGCTCATACAGCTCATGGTTGTACCTTATTCGGTACTCGCCACCAACGCAAATAGGTCCAAAGATCTTGCGTAGGACTCCAAGCATTCGCTCATCCGAGGTGGAAATTGTCCCGGCTTCAGCTCCATATGTTAGGACAGGCATGATGAGAGACTTGTAGAATGTAGTTTTCGTTCATCGAGAGAGGGCTCGACTTCTCAATTGCGTACTCAGCCCAAAGTAACACCTGTTAGCAAGAGTGATCCTTCGCTTCTCCAGGCTGACGTTATTACTGCTGTTAATTCTGGTTCAAAGATAGACAAAGTCCCTTACTACTTCAAAAGCGTAGTTGTCAACTGAGACGTCGTGTCCAACATGCCGGGACTCTTGGCTTGTTGATACTAGATACTTCGTCTTACCCTTCTTCACCGTGAGACCCATCCGACGTGACTCTCTTTCCAATTCTGAGAATGCTGCACTGACTGCTCGCGTGTTCATGCCGATTATGTCAATATCGTCGGCATACGCTAACAGCATGACACTTTTGTTGAAGATAGTGCCATTATGTCGTAGATCAGCAGCTCGTATTCAGACAGAGAAAAAACAGCTTTTAGTGCAGGTGTTGGGCAGTATGAATTTAGCAGAATGCCCTTCGGCTTAACAGGAGCCCCTACCACCTTCCAAAGACTAATGAACCATGTACTAACAGGACTACAAGGTATAGATTGTTTTGGCTATTTGGATGACATCGTCGTCTATAGTCGGAACTTGTCACAACATGAGTTGCGTTTACGAAGAGTATTTGGACTTTTATGTAAACATTACTTGAAGTTAAATACAGAAAAGTGCCAGTTTCTACGAAAAGAGATAATTTAGCTAGGCCATAAATGCACTGAGGAAGGAGCGATACCGGACTCTGGTAAGGTGAAATGTGTTAAAAATATTTCTGTGCCAAAAACTAAGAAAAATTTTCAGGCATTTCGAGGTTTAGTAAATTATTACCGAATATTTGTTGAGAATATGGCTAGTATGGCACTGCGAATCAACAAAATACTCAAAAAAGTCGCGAAATTTGAATGGACAGAAAAATGTCAGAAAGCTTTTGAATATTTCAAGCAATCAATTAGCTCTCCGCCAATTTTAGCCTACCCAGATTTTTCTAAACCTTTTGTGTTAACAACAGATGCCAGCAATGAGGCTGTAGGTGCAATTCTATCATAAGGTGAAATTGGAAAAGATAGACCAATAGGCTTTGCGAGCAGGGCGCTCAGTGATACTGAGAAAAGGTATTCTACCCTCGAAATGGAATTCCTGGCCATCGTGTGCGTTGTGAAGAATTATCGAGCTTATCTACTCGGTAGACCGTTCAAGATCTACACCGACCACCAGCCACTACGAGGAATTGCAAACCTAAAGGATCAGACATCACATTTAGCACGTTTCAGGCACAAATTATCTGAATTTGATTTTGAAATAATTTATAAACCAGGCAAAAGGAACTTGAACGCGGATGCGCTCAGCAGAGTTCCATCTGGACTGGACAATACGATGTGATACATGTAGACAGTCCAGTAACGACGACTATTAAAATCGGACAAAATGGTAAAAAGTACCACAACAACTTACTAAAACATTTTTATCAATAAGTAATAGTAGTTTAACAAAGTAATAGTATTTATGGTAGAAAAAAAAAGAAAATTCAGTTAGAATATAAAATACAATAGTGTGAAGGAAGAACTATAAGTTAAGCTTCACACAATAATTTAATAAAATCTTTCCACCAAAATTAGATTAATATTAAATTCAATAATCCAAACCTTTACAAAAAACACCCTACAATAACATAATACCGAGTATGCATAAATGCATGAGAACGAAATGTACAAAACAAAGATACAAGAGAATTGAAATAATCAGACTAAACAAAATACATAATACTACTGCATTAACTTGTTCAATAACATCAGAACGACACTCAAAATAATATCGCATATAGATATACAAAAATCAAATTTCAAACAAAATGCACATAACACAAGCAAATGCACAACTATGAAAATTTTGGTTTTGGATATGAAAGTATAAAATTCCTCAACATGATAATTAAAATAATTCCAACATATATATAATTACATTTATTTATTCTTTTTTCTTTCTCCTTTCCTTCCCTTTAATATATCATTTTTGACAACAATAAAATAAAATATTAATATTGTTACGTTTTTATTCTGTGAGCGTTTAATTCTATTTGAATTACCTTGTTCGATCACTGGATTCTGTTAATGATAACTGCAACACTTATTTTATACAACTATATACAGCAACAATTTATTTAATAAACACTATTTACAATCAACTCTGTTTATAATCAACTATTTACAATAACACTTTAATGTACTAGCAACTTTTGCCTCTGTATAGATGTTTGCGCAGTCACGTTCGGAAGTAGATTGATTCTCAATTCTCAACACTGGCTCTATTTATACTCTGTTAGGCAACACCCCAGAATCTTCCTTTATCGAGATTCTTCTCTTCCTTTCTCGTTGGCTTGTTCTGGTTATCGCTTATTTCTTTTTGTTGACATTCGTTTCGATGCTGCCAATAGAGTCAGTCACAATAGTGATGAGTAATCAACTATCGATACTCGTTACACTGCCCTCCTCTTAACCTTGTTCGTCCCGAACAAGTTTTTATACTTCCCCTCGATATGGCGCAAGTCGCTCCAAGTGCACTACTTTAAACTTTGCTCTTTTATTCCAGGCACGTTGAATGCGATACACTACGTCATTTATCTTTGCTATAATCTCATATGGTCCTTCCCAATGAGTCTGTAGTTTAGGAGACAGGCCTTTCTTTCGTTGTGGATTATGAAGCATTACAAGCTCTCCTTCATAGAACCCTTTTGAATTTGCTTTCAAGTCATACCTGGCCTTCATCTTATCGCTTCATCTGATGCACATTTTCAATGCTATCCTTCGTATTAAACACTATCCCAAATGCTGGAAAACTTCAAAAATTATTATGATAGCAAAACCAGGAAAAGACCCTACAAAAGTTGCATCGTACAGACCTATCAGCCTCCTGCCTCTACTTTCTAAAGTATTCGAAAAGCTACTTGTCATGAATATAACTCCATTTATTAATCTCAACCAACTGATTCCTCAACATCAGTTTGGATTTAGAAAACAGCACGGCACAATAGAACAAGTCCACCGCATTGTAACTCTGATAAGGAACACTTTTGAAGAAAAAAAGTATTGCTCAGCTGTCTTTCTTGATATCACTCAAGCTTTCGATAAAGTATGGCACGATGGCCTTATTTACAAACTCAAACTATTACTGCCTGCAAATGTCTCCTCATTGCTTAGTAGCTACCTCACGAAAAGACAATTTCTCGTACATCACAAGGATTACACAACAAATCCATTGGATATTCACGCTGGCGTTCCTCAAGGAAGCGTTTTGGGTCCCTTACTGTATCTCTTATACACTTCAGATATGCCCAACAATAACTATACATTCATATCGACCTTTGCTGATGATACGGCAATATTGTGCTCTCGCTCTAACCCCATAGAAGCTACTAAACTCCTGCAGACTCACGTCGTTTCTCTCGAAATCTGGCTAGCAAAATGGCGTATAAAAGTCAATGAATCAAAGAGCGTACATGTAACCTTCACGCTAAGGCTAGATACATGTCCCCCACTTAAAATTAATGGCCAATCAGTTCCACAATGTTCCTCAACAAAGTACTTGGGTATTCACCTCGACAGAAGGCTGACATGGAAATATCACATAGAGGCAAAGAAAACTCAGATCAAGCTTAAAATGAATCAGTTATGGTGGCTGTTACACAAACGATCAAAGTTGAATCTTGAATACAAAGTGCTATTATATAAAGCAATCCTGAAACCAATCTGGACTTATGGTATTCAGTTTTGGGGCACCGCATCTCCCTCTAATATCGAAAAATTGCAGCGAATACAATCCAAGTGTCTGCGAATTATTGTAAACGCGCCTTGGTATATGAGGAACGTTAACATCCATCGAGATTTAAATGTATCCACAATTTCTGAGGAAGTTGCAATGTCCTGCAGAAGCTACATTCAAAAATTACACAGTCATCCGAATCCCCTTGCTAGGCAATTGTTGCTGAGCAAGGGGCATCGTCGATTAAAAAGAAAAGACACACTGAATATGCTGTAAAATTGCTACATCTCGCGACTCACCAAATTGTGATGGAACGTAGGGGATATCACATAGTTTTATTTAGCTTGTAAGATTTGAATAATTATTGTTAGTTTCTTGTATTTAAGAAAGATTCAATAAAAAAAAATAAGCTAACAAAAAAAAAAAAAAAAAAATCTTATCGCTTATCATCTGCGACCGCTCTCTGATGAACCGATGTACTTCATCCAACTGTTCCCGCTGTTCGCTAGTATAATTTCCTTCGGTTGATCTCGTTGGTGTTACAACTCCAAATTTTAAATCAGCTGGCAGTCTTAACTCGTTTCCAAAAATTGCCATTGCCGGTGTAGTAGCCGTCGTATCATGTTGTGCGCATCGATATGCCATGAGGAACATTGGTATATGTACATCCCAGTCTCTTTGGTATTTATCTACGACTTTTCTCAAATATTCCTCCAAGGTACGGTTAAATCGTTCTACCATGCCATCAGATTGTGGATGCAAAGGTGTTGTACGAGTTTTGTATATACCCAGCATACAGCATATCTCTTGGAATACAACTGATTCGAAATTTCGACCTTGGTCTGAGTGTAACTCCATCGGTACACCAAAACGAGTAATCCATTGGTTGACGAATACATCCGCAACTGTACTAGCTTCTTGATTTGGAATGGGGTATACTTCAGGCCATTTACTGAAGTAATCTATAACCACCAGAACATACTTGTTTCCTGCGTTGCTTATTGGAAATGGTCCAGCTATATCCATAGCAATTCGCTCGAATGGAGCACCCACGGTGTATTGGTGCATCTTACCTCGACTTTTCTTAGTGGGACCTTTGGCCATTGCACATTGCTTACACTTCCGAATCCAATCAGCGACATGGTCATGACATCCAACCCAATAAAATCGTTTCTTTATTTTCTCGACGGTTTTGGTGATTCCCAAATGCCCTCCACTGGAGGCATTGTGATACTCAGCTATCACTTCATTTATTCTTGCCTTGGGTACCACTAGCAGATCATAAGTGATTTTTCCATCTTCACTTTCCCATGTTCGGAATAAACATCCGTCTCGTAAGTGCAGGCTTTGCCACTGCGCCCAGTATGCCTTTGCTATTGGACTCTCATTAGCCATCTCTTGCCAATCTGGACGCATGCCCTGCTCCTTGTATTCCATAATCTTTACGAGATCTGGGTCGTTCCGCTGATCTTCTTGCACTCGTTCAGTGGTCCATGTCTCCTCCGGCAATATATTTGTAAGTCGTACGTCGACAATGTGCTCCTTGCTTTCCACTCGAGAACAATGTTTACATTCCATTTTGCAAGGACGACGAGATAGAGCATCCGCGTTGCCGTGATGTCCTCCTTTACGATGTTCGATGGTAAAATCATAACTCTGCAGCCTTTCAATCCAGCGCGCCAATTGTCCTTCTGGGTTTTTAAATTGCAATAACCACCTTAGCGCTGAGTGGTCAGTTCGTAGATGAAATGACTGACCGTACAAGTATTTATGGAAATACTTTACACATTCCAGTATTGCGAGCAACTCTCTTCGAGTGACACAGTAGTTTCTTTCTGGCTTCGACAGGATTTTACTGTAGTAAGCTATTACTTTTTCTTGCCCATCTATGATCTGAGAGAGCACACCACCTATTCCATAGCCACTCGCATCTGTGTCTAACACAAACTTTTGACCAGGTACTGGATACGCTAATACTGGTGCTGAACAGAGTTTTTCTTTCAGTTGTTCGAATGCTTTCTGTTGGTCTTCGCCCCATACAAATGGTTTGTTCTTTCTTGTTAACTCATGCAGACTGCTGGCGATGTTTGCAAATCCAGGAACAAATCGTCTATAGTAGGTACATAAGCCTAGGAAGCTTCTTAACTCGTGAAGATTCGATGGAATAGGCCATTCTTGTACTGCTGCTACTTTCTCCTCGTCGGTATGTACCCCGTCTGTTGTTACTTTATGACCAAGATATTTAACTTCTCTCCTGAAGAGTGAACACTTTTTCATATTCAGTTTAAGCCCTGCTGATTGTATACGCTCAAATACTTCTTTCAACTTTTCCAGGTGGTCGTTAAAATCTTTTCCCATCACAATAATGTCATCGAGGTACACCAAGCACGTTTTCCAGTGTAGTCCACTGAGTACACGCTCCATCAAACGTTCGAAAGTAGCTGGTGCATTGCATAAACCAAATGGCATGACTGTAAATTGCCATAGACCATCGCCAATACTGAAAGCTGTTTTCTCTTTGTCTTCCTTACCAAGTTCCACTTGCCAGTATCCACTTTGCAAATCAAGAGTTGAGAACCACTTCGCACCAGATAGTGTGTCCAGAGTGTCATCGATTCTTGGCAGTGGATAGCTGTCTTTTTTCGTAATCTCATTCAGCTTTCTGTAATCCACACAGAATCGAGTACTTCCATCCTTCTTCTTTACCAGCACAACTGGTGAACTCCATGGACTCGCTGATGGTTCAATAACACCTTGTTTCTGCATATCGGAAATCAGCTTAATGGCTTCGTCTCTTTTGGCCAATGGAACTCGTCGTGGTGTTTGACGAATTGGTCTAGAATCACCGGTGTCAATGTGATGCTTCACGATGGTTGTTCGTCCTCCAGTTTTTCCATTTGAAGAAAAGATTGAACTGTACTTCTCCAATAGTTGTAAAGCCTTTTCTTTTTGCTGGTTGGTAAGCACACCTGCCCATTCTTCCATCTGTGCTTTTATTTCCGCTCTGACAGTTCCTGATCTTCCACTTTTTATCGACGAACTCTTTTCGCAGTCTACTACGGCAGTGACTTCCTGGCAATGACCAATCACCATTCCTTTCTTCACAACTGTAGATGTATTAGTTGGATTTAATATTCGCACAGGTACTTTTCCATTTTCTTTAGGTTCCACTAACGTCCTACCAGGTATGATGTTTTTATTTTGTATTTCTTCATCTGCTTCCACTAACCACAACTTGCCTGTCCCATCATCCACATTTATCTGTGCCCAAATCACCGCTTCTGATTTTGCTGGAACCTCTTGGCGTTGACATGCGAGTACTCGTTTCATGTTTCCACTCCGTTTGTAACCGATGTTCAATGGTAATTCGACATTTGCATAACGTAGTATCCGCTGATTTAAATCTAACGTAAATCCGTCAATCATAAAATCAACACCAATTATTACGTCATCGATGATGTCGGCCACAATGAATTCATGTTCCCATGTACAATTTCCAATAGATACTCGTTTCTTTATCTTACCCAGAATTTGTGCATCCTCACCCGTTGCTGTACGCAATTTTATTCCCATTAAAGGCTCAAACCTCTTTACCAAATCGCTCTTGATTATAGAATGTGATGCACCAGTGTCCAGGGTTAACATGAATTCCATATTGTCCAATTTTCCATCAATAGTCAAGCTGCTTGGCACACGCTGTAGTTGTGAAATGTGAATGATGGGGCCACCCACTGTTGGAGTCAGTTCACGCCTCGCTGAACTGACTCCATTTAGTTTAACGATGGATTTGTGTTAGTGGAGCGATCGCTATCCACCTTATTCTCCTTCTTTTGTCTTCCTGGAGAATTCGATCTTGATCGCTTTCGTCGTAGACGGCAGTCACGCGCCATGTGTCCTGGTTTGTCACAAATGAAACACTTACCAGTAAACTTGTTTTCGCGTCGACCTGTTGTTCTTCCTTCAGGCTGAACTACTGATTTTACTGCCTGACGCACTGCTTCAACCAGATCTGCTGTTTCTGTTTCTAGTTGGCGTACACGTGGCATTGGTCGACACATCAAACTGGCGGCTTCAAACGTCAATGCACTACTGACTGTTTCGGCATAAGTATTTCTTGGTGACATGACTAGGGCACGCTTTGTCTCTCCATCACGTATGCCATCTATGAAAGCCTCTATTTTGATTTTTTCGACGAACTCTTCCGAATTACCGGAGAACGCTAGATGACATAAGCGCTCAATATCGGAAGCGAATTCCTGAAGGCTCTCATTACTCCGTTGCACTCGCGATCTCAATTCCACTCGATGTAATTGACTCTTGTATTCATTTCCATATTTTCGCTGGAGTGTGTCCATCAGTGACTGATAGCTACCACGATCTTTCTCTGGAATCATCTGTAACACCTCGGAAGCATTACCTTTTAATGCGACTATTAAAGCAGCAGTCTTGTCGCTATCATCCCATTGATTCTTCGAAGCTGTTGTCTCGAATTGAAGCTTGAAGATATTGAATGGCGTGCTTCCGTCAAATGTTGGTGGCTTTAATTTGATTGTACTTGAATCTCTAATCACTGATGTGGCTGGTCCATTTATTTTTAGTTGGTTGAGATCGTGCTGTAATTTCTCGAACTTATCTTCCAAGTCATCTACATGTTCCTTGAGATCCATGACTTTTTCATTAATGGTTCCGGAAATTTCCTGAAATCTAATCTCAATTCCTTTTTGTAGATTTTCGATGACGTGTTCTTGTCGAGCCGAACCTTCTTGAATTTCCATACGCAATTCAGCCGAATGTTCTTGAAGCTTGTAGTCAATTGTTTTCTGGAATTCTCCCATAGCGTTTTCTTGCCGTACCGAATGTTCTTGAAACTTGGAGTCAATGCGAGACGCATTTCCTTGAATTTCCGTACGCAATTCAGCCGAATGTTC
This sequence comes from Megamerina dolium, assembly GCA_963854835.1. Classification (NCBI taxonomy): domain Eukaryota; kingdom Metazoa; phylum Arthropoda; class Insecta; order Diptera; family Megamerinidae; genus Megamerina; species Megamerina dolium. The sequence goes on from OY978525.1 coordinate 49,166,311, forward strand.
TTGTAACTGTTGTTGTTGCTGCAGCATCATGGTTTTCATGAAATCCATGAGTTGACCACTCGAATCTATTTTGCTCTCTTCCTCAGCGTGCACAACTGCTTGCATATCGGCTTCCTCGAAGAACTCATGTTCTTCTACATTAATTCCCTTAGCCTCCATAGCTTGCCTCAGCCTCACCAGCAGTTCCGCCTTTGCACCTGATGACGATAGATTCATCTCTACCAACAGCTTTTTAAGCTGGTCCACTTTTAGTTGGTCAATTTTCACCATCTTTACAGAATCCCACTTCTGACACCAATTGTTACGTTTTTATTCTGTGAGCGTTTAATTCTATTTGAATTACCTTGTTCGATCACTGGATTCTGTTAATGATAACTGCAACACTTATTTTATACAACTATATACAGCAACAATTTATTTAATAAACACTATTTACAATCAACTCTGTTTATAATCAACTATTTACAATAACACTTTAATGTACTAGCAACTTTTGCCTCTGTATAGATGTTTGCGCAGTCACGTTCGGAAGTAGATTGATTCTCAATTCTCAACACTGGCTCTATTTATACTCTGTTGGCAACACCCCAGAATCTTCCTTTATCGAGATTCTTCTCTTCCTTTCTCGTTGGCTTGTTCTGGTTATCGCTTATTTCTTTTTGTTGACATTCGTTTCGATGCTGCCAATAGAGTCAGTCACAATAGTGATGAGTAATCAACTATCGATACTCGTTACAATATATACAAAAAATACATTAAAATACTAAAATTTTATCCATTATTATCGTACAAAAATACAGGGTCCCTCAAGAAATATAGGTACACTAAAGAGATGGCTGAAGTCGAAATTGGAAATACCAGACTGTGGATAAAGTGCAGCATCAACACTGGAACACCAAACACAAAAAAAATATAGGGTTTTTCTAAGGGATTAAGACAAATAGACCGAGACAATAAGGGTCATAGCAAAGAAGAACTAAAAATTTATATATGAAACGCAAGAAGTTATGGAATTATTGTAAAAATTTAGAATATTTTTTCAATTAGAAAGAGCTGGCGCAGTGTTCATGCGTATAAAGACATCTGTTGCAATTCATCGCGTTGAATTGTAATTCGGTGTGTGGATACACATGTGCACTGGGCGGGATAAGTATAGATGATGCATCCAAATATAATACAATATCTTAAGGAAAATTACAACTACTAATATACAGTAAATAAAGTATAGTAAGAACACGATAGGATTTATCTGAAGGAATATGATTAATAGGCAATAGGTTAGCTAGGTTGAATACAAAACAAACAAAAAATAATAATAATAATATAAAAAAATCTATATATATCCGGAAAAATAAGATGAAATATATGTAACAAAATACGTTACAATTTCAATATTGAAAATCGTACCACCTACAAGTACGAAGAGTTGGTTATTGCAACTTGTAGAAATACTGAGCCTTTTCAGTATTCTTAATATGCAAAAAAAAACTACAACTTTGTTCGTTGATGCTTGTTACAAAACTAAATTTATTTAACGATTAGTATACGAAGCTGACTCACAGATCAGTTGTTTTTTCTTATAAATCTAAGTATACGGTTATTCTGTCAAACAGAGTAATGCCAATGTACTTGTCGGCGTTGTCAAAAACAACGAAGATAAACAACAAGGCCAAGTGTTCGCTCAACATCCTGCCCCCGTTGAAGGTCTATGAGTTTCAATATAATCATCCTCTAAAGGAAATGGGCAAAGCGTTTGAACCGCACGTCTGCTTGTACCGCCACTAGTTTTAAGCACAGCTACACGTGCAACACCATCATTGCCTTTGATAAGATCGATGACTCGAGCTAGTTTCCACTTAAGAGGGGGTACGTTTTTATCTTGGTGGTTTACTGGCGCACCACTTAGCTCGTTGCTCCAAGGTTGTCATATATTCTTTGCTCCATTTCTCCCAGAAAATCTGCTGCAGTCGTGATACACTCTGCCATCTGTCGAGCCGATCCAGATTTATTACCCTAAGATCTGGTTCAATAAAAGATGTAAGTGGAGTGCCGGTCAGAAAATGAGCAGGTGTTAGTACTTCTATATCGTCCGGATTTTCTGAAATTGGACATAAACGTCGTGAATTGAGAACAGCTGATATTTGATAAATTAACGTGCGCAGCTCATCAAATGTTAAAACAGATAGGCCTACGGTGCGCTTAAAATGATACTTGGCAGACTTTACTGAAGCCTCCCATAGTCCACCAAAATGCGGAGAACGACGTGGTATAAACTGCCAATCAATTCCATCGTTCAAACATTGACGAAAAACTGCTTCAGTGTGTGCACTATTATTGAACAAACGTCGCAACTCAGCCAACTCATTTTTTGCACCTATAAAATTTGTCACGTTATCAAACCATGTAGTTTTCGGCTTGCCACGCAATGATATAAATCTTTTTAATGCTGCAAGGAACGCTGAGGTGGACAAATCAGCAACCAGATCCATGTGGACCGCCTTCGTTGAGAAACAAACGAATAGAGAAACGTATCATTTTATTGGTGGTTTGTTACGAACTTCGGACTTATAAAAGAATGGCCCACAAAAGTCCACTCCAGTGACCAGAAATGCTCGATTAGCCTGTAGCCTATCGAACGGAAGATTACCCATGATATGCTCGTGCAGCTTAGGTTTCGCTCGAAAGCAAATGATGCATTAGTTGACAATACGATTCACTGTACGCTTGCCACCTATAGGCCAATATTGTAACCGAATTGAAGCAAGCAAGGCCTGTGAGCCAGCATGAAGCAGTTGACGATGATATTGAGCGATAACGGCATCCGTGATGGGATGTTTCTTCGGCAATATTATAGGGTGTTTTGATTCGAAGTCTAATGTTGAATTTTCCAGCCTACCGCCAACCCTTATTACGCCTGCAGAGTCCAAGAAGGGGTTAAGATTGTAGATTTTGCTCGATGAATCAATCGGTTTGTTTTCTTGGAGTACCTTATAATCCGCTGCTAGATGCACTCTTTGCATCATTCGAAATAGTAATTGAGTTCCAAGTTTAATGTCAATGCTGCTCAGGCCACCTATAGTAGTAGCGAAAGAAGCGCTCCGATGAATGAACTTGTATATGTAAGCGTATACTCTTTGCATTTTATCAAATGTGTTTGCGAATTTAGACGCTGTTGAATAATCGTTGGCAGCAAACGATGAAGCAAGAACGCGTTTGCGTTTTTCAGGATCATCGATGACAGTTGGAGGTAAGCGAGTCCAGCTGTCGATTGGCTCACGTAAGAAATCTGGGCCGTATTTCCAATGTGCAGAGTTCACAAGTTCTTGAGGAGTCGCTCCCCTAGATAGTATGTCTGCTGGATTCATTTCTGTAGGGACATAATGCCACTTCATTCCACTGTTCAAAGATTGAATACTATTAACACGATTAGCAACAAAGATGTTGAAATTTGATGGAGATTCCTTTAGCCACGAAAGTACAATTGTCGAATCCGACCAGCAATGAAATTCAGCTTCAAAAATGCCCAATCGTGCCACCGAAGCAACAAGCTCTGCTAATAACGCCGCATCAGACAACTCCAGCTTGGGAATGGTAAGCGTTTTAAGTGGGGAAACGCGCGACTTTGAACAAAGTAAAGCTGTTCTGCTTGAGCCATAGCATCCAATGTAAATACATGCCCCATAGGCACATAAACTCGCGTCGCAAAAGGCATGGACAGTAATCTTATCTCTCGATTGCAAGACAACTCGAGGAAAACTACATTTTCCAATAAGCTCATAGCCCCTACATAACTCGTTCCATATAGTTAGAAGTGATTGAGGTAAGCTTTCGTCCCAGTGAAGTTTTTTCTTCCATAGGAGCTGCAAAAAGATTTTCGCCTTCGCAATCACTGGGCCTATTAACCCAAGTGGGTCATAAAATCGAGCAACCATCGACAATTCTGATCGTTTAGAAACCTTTAAATTAAAAGTTTGAGGCGAAAAGGAGAAAAGGAAATCATCACTGTCTGGATTCCAGCATAAGCCCAAAGTCTTGGTGATATTGGTTCCGTCATTAAACTTTAGACACTTTTCCCTCTCGGCCTCAGAAATTTCAGATAACACGAAAGGACTGTTAGAACACCACTTTCTAATTTTAAAATTTCCTCTAGTTCGGTAGATTGTCGCTTGATTTCTAGAACTTCCTCTACAGAATCGCCCCCAGAAATCAAATCATCGACATAGAAGTCACGTAAGACAATTTTCGATCCAATGGGAAACGATTCGCGCTCATCTGCAGCCAATTGCTGCATGACTCTGATCGCGAGAAAGGACGCTGGCTTTGTGCCGTACGTTACTGTGTCCAATTTAAATATTTGTATGTCATCATTTGGATTATCTCTCCAGAGAATACATTGTAGAAAACTATCAGGACCTGACATTCGAATGCATCTATACATTTTCTCTATATCCCCTGTCGAAGCGATTTTAAGCGAGCGAAAGCGAAGAAGAGTCTCGAATAATTTTGGCTGGATAGTGAGTCCTGTCATCAAAATGTCATTCAACGACAATCCAGAAGTTGCCCGAGCAGAACCATCAAAAACGACGCGCAGCTTGGTAGTAGTGCTATCTGCTTTTAAAACACTATGATGTGGCCGATAACCCCAATTACAGATGATGGTGTCGATGTTCCACCACCCGACTATGACGAGGTTAAAACGGCCATTTTAAGGCTGAAGAACAACAAAGCTGCAGGTGCCGATGGCCTGCCTGCCGAGTTGTTTAAGACCGGAGGCGATGAGCTGCTCACCCGCATGCACCAGCTCATAAGCAGAATATGGTCGGATGAAAGCATGCCTGATGATTGGAGGCTCAGTGTTCTCTGTCCTGTACATAAAAAAGGAGACCCCACAATTTGCGCCAACTACCGTGGAATAAGTCTCCTGAGCATCGCATACAAGGTTCTATCGAGCGTACTGTGTGAAAGGTTGAAGCCTATGCTCAGCAACCTGATTGGACCTTATCAGTGTGGCTTCAGACCTGGTAAATCCCCCATCGACAAGATTTTCACACTGCGCCAAATCCTGGAGAAGACCCAAGAAAAACAGATTGACACACACCACCTATTTGTTGATTGAAGCCGCTTTCGACAGTCCGGTAAGGGATTACCTCTACGCAACAATGTCTGAGTTCGGTATTCCTGCAAAGCTCATTCGACTTTGTAGAATGACACTGCATAACTCCCGTTGTGCAGTGAAAATTGGGAAGGACCTCTCCGCACCGTTTAATACCGAACGGGGTTTCAGACAAGGTGCAATTGAGAAGTCGAGCCCTCTCTCGAATAACGAAAACTACACTCTACAAGTCTCTCATCATGCCTGTCCTAACATATGGCGCTGAAGCCTGGACAATTTCCACCTCGGATGAGCGAATACTTGGAGTTTTCGAGAGAAAAGTCCTACGCAAGATCTTTGGACCTATTTGCGTTGGTGGCGAGTACCGAATAAGGTACAACCATGAGCTGTACGAGCTGTATGCCGATATTGACATAGTTAAGCGCATCAAAATCCAGCGGCTGCGCTGGCTAGGTCATGTCGAGCGAATGGAAGAACACGCTCCAGCTAAGAAGGTGTTATATTCGGAACCCGCTGGAGGACGACGCAAAAGAGGAAGACCAAACCTCCGGTGGAAAGACCAAGTACTGGAGAACCTGACGGCGCTTGGAATTTCTAACTGGCGCCAGCTAGCGAAGAACAGAGATGGCTGGCGAAGCATGTTATTTTCGGCCTAAATCGATATTCGGTTGTTATGGCCACATAAGTAAGTAAGTAAGATGTGGCAAGAAAAATGTTGCTACACCAGGTGGCAGTCTGTCGACAGTAGACATGTGACCCAAAACAGAATACTCTGACATGAACGACGAATATTGAATTTTTATCTCAGGTGTACGCTCCAGCTTCCGTTCAATATTTCTAAAACGATTGAGTGCATTGCGGTATGAAGCACCAAGTTGATCAGGATTACGTTTAAACGGCAAGCGAACTGCATATTGACCAGAATCCAATCTAGTATAGTGTTCTTGAAAATGCCTTTCACAATCCAATTCTTCTTGACTAACTTTAGAAATAGAAGAAGATATATTTTAATTTCCCAGAATTTTTGAACTGCTTCATCAAGAGATACATCCGCATAATTTTCAAGCGAATAAGTTTTGACTGCAGCAAGACAAGATGATGTGCGAGTGGCAGGTAACGCGCCTCCAGAAACAACCCAACCCAACCCAAACGAGTTTTCTGCAACAGTGCAACTGATCAGATAATCGTATTTGTCCGACGCACAAGAGATCGAAAAATATACCAGCTCCAATAAGGATGTCAATTCGTTGTGACTTATAAAACCAAGGGTCGGCAAGTTGTATATTCGATGGTATCTGCCAGTCGATATTATTCAAAGTATAATTTAGTTGATTCTCAGTGATGGATTGCGTAACAACAGCAGTAAACGAAGTCGCGTAGTTGCCGATCGTTGACTGCATCAAAATTTCAATAGTATGATTAGCAACAAGGTCTGTCTGGCCAATACCGGAAACAAGAGCTGTCGATTTAGTTTTCCTTAGCTGGAGGATATTAGCGCAACGCGATGAGACAAAATTTAATTGGGATGCTGAATCCAATAAGGCTCTGCATGGAACTAGCGAACCGACATTATTTTTTACGAGAATTACAGCAGTGGCCAAAAACACAACATTATGAGGAAGAGACTTTGGAACCTCAGCTATAGAACTAACAAACGATTGATGTATTGGAGCGGCGATGGATGTGGAGGCCTCATCGGGCAGTTTTTCAACGACAGGTGCAAGCTTCGGAGCTATATGGAGAAGCGTATGATGCTTTGCACCACAATCTCTGCAGCTGGACGACTTACATGATTTCAAAAAATGGCCTTTTTTAAGACAATTTAAACAAAGCTGTAGGCTCTTTGCCTCTTTCAGACGTACACCAGGTGGTAAATTTAGAAACCGATTGCAGCGATATATATAATGCTCAGAACTATTACAAAACAAGCAGTTTGATACGACATTCGATGTTATGAATGCCTTACGAGAATTGAAATTTGATTTTTTGCCCACCTGTTTGCTAGGTGTTTGGGTTACCGTAGCATGTTCCACATTTTCCAACATTTGACAGCGTCTGTTCCCAAATGCCATCACAGAATCCAACATAGGCAGTAGTTTCTTCCCATTTGATTTGAGAGTCAACATCGAATTTATTGACGATGAGATGGATGAGTAGACCATCTGATATCTGCTCTTTTGTTGCTATTGTCTGAAGAGCTCGCAGAGTAGTATTGAACTTATCGCTTAGCTCTCTCAGTTGGTCAACAGCTCCTTTTTCGCATTGCTTTAACCCAAACAATTCCTTAATATGTGCCTGAAAATTTAAACGCTTATTATCGAAACGATCTTGGAGTGTACCTAAGGCTTTGTCGTAGTTGTGGCCGTTTATTTCTAATGAGCGAATTGCGTCTAGTGCCTGGTCCTTCAAACTCGTGCGCAGGTGCTAGAACTTCTCAATTTTGCTTAGCTCAGAATCGTTTCCCACCATTGTCTGGAACATGGAGTAGAAATCAGGCCATTCGGTGTATGTTCCACCGAATTGTGGAATTTGTAAAAGCGGTAGACGCGCCTTAAGTTGGGAGATGATAATCGAAGTGGATGGATCATCTGCCGCAAGGTGACGAATAGTAGACGAATGTCTGATGTCAGACACGTGGCGCGAATTTAGCTCTTTTGTTGGTGCGGTCTTCACACGAATGTAGCTTGATATGAATTTCGGGCGCGCATTAATTTCAAGAGCCTCAAATTAATGCTCTTCCAGCTCACACAAAAGCTCTAGCCGAACCGATAGTTCCTCCTCAATGAGTTCCCACAGCACTTCAGCGCTGGTGAATTTCTCCATATCGGAAAGTTCTTTGATATACGAAGCGCATTTTTTCTTGAGAAACGTGGTTCACCTTTGCTGGAGGTGTCACCTTTTTGACCTCTTAGCGGTACCATAGCTTACAACGAAATATGTAACGGTTTAATCGTACGCAATAACGGTGCAGCGTGCATTTACACGATGTATCAAAATTTAATTCGCAGCAATTGTCACAAATCAATTGGAGAAGTCCGCAATAATAAATCAATATTTAATTCGCAGCACTTATAACGAAAAAATTGGCGAATTTCGCAATATAACGCAATATAACACAATATATGTATCACGTCGGGGTCACCATGTAGAAATACTGAGCCTTTTCAGTATTCTTAATATGCAAAAAAAAACTACAACTTTGTTCGTTGATGCTTGTTACAAAACTAAATTTATTTAACGATTAGTATACGAAGCTGACTCACAGATCAGTTGTTTTTTCTTATAAATCTAAGTATACGGTTATTCTGTCAAACAGAGTAATGCCAATGTACTTGTCGGCGTTGTCAAAAACAACGATGATAAACAGCAAGGCCAAGTGTTCGCTAAACAGCAACTATGAAGAGAAAATGCAATATTGTCACTATATTTTTATACCAAACAACAATGCATTTTTAATACCTTTTAAAAAATTAAGTAGAGATTATGAATGAATATTACAAAAAAAAAAAAATATTTTTATATGGTATATAAGAATATATGTAAATCTTAATAAGAAAAATTAACTAAATAAGTTATATAGTAGATATAGTAGTTATAATATATATAATAGATGTAAGTGATCTATTAGTGAAAAACAATCTGGTAATTCCCCTAAAAACACAAAAGATCAGCAGAATGTCCACGAGAATCCAAAATCAACTCATACAGTGAAATTTCGAGAGATGCCAACGCAGCAACATTAACAGTTTTAACAACAGTAACAACCAAGAAAATGATGACACAAAACTATCCTTGAGACAGTAAAGAAGAAATAGACCCTGAGCAGAGACCAAAGCAGGTACAGACAGCGAGTACCTAGAACAAACTTACAAAACAATAAAATTTACAACCAATAACTTTGGCGTACCTAGCCACCGCGACGTAGCAAAGGGACATCAACAATACTAGCTATGCAACCAGAATCGAATGAAATATTTTAGCTACTGTATTTATCTGTGACAATGAATGTTATTTCACATCAGAACAAAATGATAAACAACAGAACCAAAATTACATATGCATTATTGCTCCAATCAGTAAACACTTACACCAGCAGTACAGAGTTCCACATCGACAATATTGCTTAGCAGTGCGGTTGTTGTGAGTCAAAATAATGCTCATCTAATTTATGCATTTTGACTCACTACAAATGTTATAGTAAAATTATAATTATCATTATGTTATTTTATTATGTGTAACCATTAATTAATGATAATCAACACACTATGCATAATGTAATTATCATTGGCTAATAGTAAATTTATAAAAATGCGTGGTCAGCATCATCGTACCTCACTGTATAATTGTAGAAGAATTTCACAACCATGAAAAACAAAGAACGAAGAAGAAGAAAAATAATAAATAAACAATAAAAATAATAAACACTATATGATTATGAAATAATTCAACAACCATACACAGTGAAAAGAAAATAAATGCCAAAAAGAAAAACAAAATACGTAATATTGAACGCATGCACAATATTTACAACAGGAAGTATTAACTACAATAATAATGATGACTTACTAAAAATATGTTATAAATATGACTTAGTGAAGAAATTGCAATGAACTGACCTACTTAAGAAATCGCCATTTCTTCAGAAATTCTTTTATACTAAAATGGGGTTATATTGTAAATTATGATATATATTTTATAGCCTAGACAGACGGCAGCGTAATTCCGGATTACCGGCGCAGTTAATCCGAATAAATAATAACCTGACAGACGATATGAGAAAATCTACAAGGGTTATATTGTAAATTATGATATATATTTTATAGCCTAGACAGACGGCAGCGTAATTCCGGATTACCGGCGCAGTTAATCCGAATAAATAATAACCTGACAGACGATATGAGAAAATCTACAAGAAGTACGTGAACTGAAAACTATCAGAAACTTGTAAATTGATATTCACCGTTCGTAATTGACAGCTGGATTTATTTGTTCGCCAACGCTTTTCATGTTGAAAACTGTTAACAATTGTTGAAAGTTTTTTGTAGCCAACACACCTAATATTTTGTAAAATGATTCGAGAAAAATTCACAATAGACAATTTTCAGCAGTGTTACCATCGCAAATTGTCCTAATCCTCTTTACTTTGAGAATTAACTCATCGAGTTTATGTGGATTGGCTGCAGTTAATGCCCAAGTTAATTCGAATTAACTCGGTCATCCGGATTTAGGCTGCCGTCTTTCTAGGCTATAACTAATAGAGTTTATGCGGATTAGCTGCAGTTAATGCCCGAGTTAATTCGAATTAACTTGGTAATCCGGAATTAGGCTGCCGTCTGTCTAGGCTATTAGGCTATATAAACTAAGACAAGACCTGAAATGATGGCAATCAGACAATTAGTGAAACGAGTGAATTAAGATAACTCGAAGAACGAGTTAGTAATCAAGCAATTAGGATTTTACATCCTAAATGCAAAGTGTATATTGTAAAGGATTTTATATCTTAAAAGCAAAGTGTATATTGTAAAGGATTTTACATCCTAAAAACAAAGTGCATATAGTAAAGAATCCTGTATTATGTGTATTGTGAAAGAAAAACCTTTGTACCAATAAAACTATATCGTGAAAACAAAAAATAACTTACTAATTGTGAAAGTAATTCTGTGGGGAAGTAAGATAAACGAAGGAGGAAGCAGCAGGAGAGAATAAAAAGAAAGGGGTAAATCCTAAACTATAAGATATCTAAGCAGAGGTTAGGGTGCTACAAAGAAAGGACACAAACGAACGCATTAGACACCAGCATCAACCCACAAGCACACCAAACCAACTTTCACTTAAACCAAAATAATAATCCAGATAACGCTTTCATGACAAAACAGCCAGAAGATCAACCCAATGTAAATAATCTCGCTCTAATTGCCGAAACAAAAATCGAACTTTTATAAAGGAGAAGTTACTGTTTTCATCACTAGACTTCAACAACAAAAGCTGCAACAAAACTATTAAAAAAGCTAAGTACAGCAGACAACAACCAGCAAGAAGAACATCGTCTTCATGGGCACCATAATCATCGAATTACCAGTGATCATATATGTAAATAATACTTCGTATTTTATTCCTCATAGTATCAGACATTTTGAATTGTTCTAAATTTTACAAAATAAGCATAAATTTAACTTTTTCCTTATAAGAAAAAAATTATAATTATTTCATAATGATAATTTTTTCTTCCTGGAAAAGGGAGGGATGTTGTGAGCCAAAATATGAAGTATGCACATATGTATATTTTGCCTCGCGACATATTTCCCGAAATTGGGAACTACATACAATATTTGTCCATACACATACCAACATTGCTCGAAGTTGTGATATACACAATCCATACTAATATTACTTATAATTGTGGAATGGCAGAACATTGAGCCAACTGAGTTGCAGTTGGGTGTGAAAATGCTGACAAAGCACTTTCCCACACAATTCGTAGTTCTGCACTTAAGTAAGCATACCTGTGTAAGCATACATGATAACTAAAATCACGCGGACTACTCATGTGTGTAAATATCTAAAAGTTGCTTTCTCACGTAGTATATACACACGTTGGGAGTGCATCGATAGTGTACATACATACATACACACAAGTGGTGTGAATATATTATTGTATGTTATATGTTGGTATGTGGGTAGATTGAGATGTAGCTAGTGTTAGAAAAATGGCATATAAGCTGCCAGCTTACCGAAGGCAGTCGCTTTCAGTTATGAGTCTTGCACCGAAGTGCTAGCATTTAAGGAAGTGTAAATACTGCGATTCTTACGAGGCCCTCCAGTATTAGTGTAAGAGTGTAAGAAAGTATTAGTGTAAAAATGCAAAATACAAAACACCAGCTATAAAGGGAATACCCAAAACCGCAAGTATCATTGATAAAATATAATTGTTTTATTTCAGCCAACTAGTGTTAGACTCGAGGGATATTTAGGAGCTTAGACTAGGTGCTAATCTTGTGTGTTAGGTACTTAGTGAGTCTTGTGGAAAAATAGTACGCAACAACATTAGTTTCGATGCTACCATTATTCGTACTTTTCACAATTGGTGAGGAAAAACCATTGATACTCGTTACAATATTAATTATAATTATATTTTTTATGTACTCTTATCATATTAAACTTTAATTGAGCCCACTTATACAAAAATGAATTACTTTACTCAGCTTTTCGTGTGGTCGGGGCAGTTGACCGATCATGCCTACTATCACTCACATCCGTACAAACATCTGACAGATGTGAATATATTATTCACTCATGCACGTTATAAAGATACTAAGAGAAAGTGAAAAATGAAAATAATAACTGCTATGTGCAAAAAGCAAGCATTGGATTTACTCATGACTGCATCAATTAAATGTTTATACAGTGAGTCAAAGTGAAACTCATACAACATCAAGCAAACCCATTTTAATATAAACAAAAATAATAAAAAACTCATATCTATGTAAAGTTTTTCTCTTTTTTTTATCTTTTATAAGATATCTACATAAAACAAAAGCATTTATTTTAAATTTATTCACAAAATTAGATAAAATTCACTTTAATTAAAAGAGAACTAAAACAAAACTTAAAATTAAACTCATACAATACTTCAGTAAACATAAATAAATACGAAAAAATAATTTAGAGAACATGTTAATGCTTTGTGGGATGTTAATGCTTTAGAAGCCTTTACTGCCTTTAAATCGATTCGGCATTGATTTGACCAAAGTTGTACAATATTCACTGGATATATTTCTCAATTCCTTTTGTAAGTCAACCTTCAATGTATTTTTGTTAGTCTGTACAAAAATCTTCATGCCGCGGTGCTTCATAGCCTTAATAATATTAAAATTTTTGTTAGTAATAGTATATTTTCGGATTTCAATCTCCAACTTGCTCCACAAATTTTCAATAACGTTTAGATCAGGTGATTGTGGATGTATTTCTATCACTTTTGGACAGTTCGGATCGTTCGGATTCATATGTATTGATTATAAATATATGTTCACTTTCAAGTGACGAAGAAGAAATAAAAAGGAACAGCGATGAGTTCAATCAATCAATCAAAAGAAGCCGTGACGTTGCAGCAAAGACAAACTCCTTGTTTATAATGTGGACCATGCGAAACCAGACTGAAGTCTGTTAGAGGATATGAGCCCTACGGCTTATACCTCTGTGGGTCAACCACAAGTGTTACGGCCACTGCGACCGACGAGGTCTTTTGTTCCCAAGGGAAACTCAGCTGAAAGTATATAAGGCGAATCCTGTCCATGCCCGGGCATTCGCAAAAGATATGGATCGATGTTTCATCCTCCTCCAGACAGAGTCTACATTCCGTGTCAGAGGATAATCCCATTTTGTGGAGGTGGTACTTTAACCAGTTATGTCCTGAGAGATAGCCGGTTACTAGGCGTAGATTTGTTCTGCTAAGACGAATTCTGTAAAAAGCTGTAATAAAAGCTGATAAGGGTTTTCGTTTGGCGGAGAGTGTCGAATTTGTCCATTGTATTTGGTATTTGTCGTGGTAATGTTTTTCTATTATCGATTTGGCCGATACTCAGCTTATACCGCAGAAAGGCTCAGGGCCTATCAGATGAGAAATCAAACCAGCTCTCGCTAATTCGTTCGCCACTTTATTGCCCTCAATTTCGTTGTGCCCCGTGTGCCAACACAATGTGACTTTAGTTTGCAAAGAAAGTTTTTGTAGGATAAGGAAGCATTCGGCGACTAATTTGGAATAGAACTTCCATGAGGAGAGAGATTTGATGGCAGCTCGGCTATCTGAGTAAATAAGGATGTGTGTCCTTTTGAGCCCTTTGGCATGTAGGTGACGTACTGAAAGTTCTATGGCGTGTATTTCTATTTGGAAGACAGTTGGCCACGAGCCCATTGCCACGGATATGCGAGTATTAGGACCATATATCCCGGCGCCAGTACATGGAAATAAGTTCATGCGAATGGCACTGATTGCTGCTGATTTTTGAATTTAAATGTTTAACGATACCAGTCCTACCAGAGCTTCTAGTGCAGCCGTGAGACAAGACTTCACAGCCGCGGTTAGAAATAGACACGCAAGTCTTTGAAGGTTATTACATTTCCGGATTGTTGCTATTTTGATAACTTATCTCCACCAAACTATGGCAGCGTGAGTAACAATTGGGCATAAAAAGGTTTTGAACTAACCTCTGTAATAAAAGGGCTGGGACGGCATATCTAAAAGGTATGAGATAAATCAAAACATGATAACATGGTACACAGATGGATCATTCACAAATGAAAGATATACCTAGGGAAACATCTACTAACTGATGGGGCAATCAGACTCGGAAATATATTCGCAAAACTACATTTCATAGAGGATGTTGGGTTCAAAGAAATACTTTGAACCAAAATGAAGGGGCACGATAAATCTTATAAGTTATACAATAATAATAATAATAATAATAATAATAATAATAATAATATTGTAGGTACATAAATATGTTCCCAAAAGTTTATCTTTTAATGTAAGTACATACATTTGTGATTTAATTTTGATAAGCGATTTTTTAAATGTTTTAACATGTGTAAAAATGAAATGTGAAATTAATATTTTTGTTTATACATTAGTAATAAATGTGAAACATTACACTTTTTGACGAATAACTAAAAGCGACTTCATATATATTATTATATTTTATTTCATTAAAATCTACCACTAAATTTTAGAATCTACTACAAATTCATTTACTTCTAAAAAATGTTTTTACAGTCCAAACACTGTTCGTAATGTCAAACACTAGGTCAAACATACAAAAGAGTCGCCGAGAAACATTTTTGCCGTGTAAACGCAAAAGAAACATCAAAAGTTAATTGAAAATGTTTTTTGTGCAAATGTTTTTGTGTCTAAATACGGACTAAGACAAAAGCAAAAAATTATCATGCGCCGCATAATGATAATGTCTTTGCATTTGTCCTTTTACCAATAGTAATAGAAAATCAGAGAAGATTTTTCTAGATGTGACGTCACAATACTTCAGCTGCGAGAGAAATTGACAAAATGGCAAACAAATTGAAAAGAAAAATATATAATATAATTAACCAATGAAGGCAATTGTAAAATTTGTTCTCATGTCATTTACGGTATATGTCAAAGCATGTTTAGCTAGTGTCAAAATTACTATGTGTCAAAATATGCTATATTATATAATATATGCTATAATATACAATATAATTATTAATTATATAAACAGTGCGGAATAATGAATATATAATTCAACTCTTGGAAATATTGTGACGTCACGTTCTGTCAAATTCACTGAGAACCGATTAGAGGTGAAATACGATCGCTACCTGTATATTTTGCCGTCCGCCTTCGTACAATATGCGCATTAATCGTTATTATCAGTGTTGCCAGTTTATTTTTTTGTTTAGTTTCGTGGCTTTTTTCTAGCCCTTTCTTATTTTCAAATCAGCTTTTTTAAGGATAATCCTCCACACATACAATTCAAGATATTATACAAATTCAGTGCAACGCTGTGTTACAAATGGAAGAGCCTTTTTTATGAGAATTATCATCTAGCAGCAACACATTTGTTCCAACATATTTGCCGCCATTATCATTCTCTTATGTTAAATAGTCAGCTTTGTCGCGCGATATATTTGTTTCTAAAACAGGATATACAATTAAAAAGTTCGACTAAATTGGCTTACTGGCAAAAGATACGAGATTGAAAATCGCAACCAAAACCTTGACCTTATTGCGCATTCGAGACGGCTACAGTACCTTTTAATGCAGCCCAGCTCATAAGGATGTTAGACTCTTGTGATATATACTTAAACAGTAGTTCATCCAATTCATCTGATGAAGAGAAAATAGTTACATGTTAGATATAGTCCACTATGGAATAATGTAATTTTGAATTTTTTGGCAATAGGCTGTTTTTGTAGAGTGTTGAAATAGTTTGCCGCTGTCCTCTAAAATCACATATTATTTAGATGTTAAAACGAAAGCGCTTAATTTAATGTTTGTTATAATATATAATAATTAATAGTTAAATGAAAGTATTTTCTCATATATTTGTACCTAATGTATGCTTCGATTGTTGAACTATAATGCATACATGTTAAAAATAAAATATAAACTGTTTATGAAATGTTGAAAAGGCTGTCCTTTACCCTTTTTTTTTTTTCTTTTTTGAACCATTTAGCTTATTTAGCGCTTCTTATTTTTGATGTTCTGACAACACTGTATTGAATGTGCCTCCGATGTAGATGCAAGCGCGTAATAACACAAAACCAATAACATTTTCAGTATGCGTCTGACTGTGGGGCATGTGTGAATGTTGTGTGCATGTGGGCATGTACACTTTATCGCTTTTATATCGTTGTGCATACGTATTTGCCTAATATACTATCGAATTAGTCGTCATTATTCGTATATTATTCGCTGGTTGCTCTCTCTCTCTCCCTCAACGCACACACACTATCTATTGCCATGAACCATTGAATATGATCTATTGCTTTGTATCGTTGTACATATTGTAACGAGTATCGATAATTGATTACTCATCACTATTGTGACTAACTCTATTGGCAGCATCGAAACGAATGTCAACAAAAAGAAATAAGCGATAACCAGAACAAGCCAACGAGAAAGGAAGAGAAGAATCTCGATAAAGGAAGATTCTGGGGTGTTGCCAACAGAGTATAAATAGAGCCAGTGTTGAGAATTGGAATCAATCTAATTCCGAACGTGATTGCGAAAACATTGATACAGAGGCAAAAGTTGCAAGTACATTTAAGTGTTATAGTAAATAGTTGATTGTAAATAGAGATTATTAAATAAATTGTTGCTGTATATAGTTGTATAAAATAAGTGTTGCAGTTATCATTAACAGAATCCAGTGATCGAACAAGGTAATTCAAATAGAATTAAACGTTCACAGAATAAAAAACGTAACAATATGTTGATTTCTTTTTCATTCTCCCTTTCTCTAAGCTATACATTCCTTCCTACTGATATAATGAAAATAACTTTAATAATTTCACTCCATTTGTGACATCGCCGCCTAAGAAGTTTTACTTAAAAAAAAAAGAAAAAAATGCCAGGTCAAAGTGAAAAAGGTTTATAACTGCTATATGAGAAAAGCAATCAATAGATATGTTAGTCGCAAATTCAAGTATGTGCTAGTTATATCTCTTGTAGTAAATTCAAGGCATTCACTTTCATTAAGTGTAGTAGCACTCATTTGCTTTATTATTATAACAACTACTGCAAAAAATAGTACACAATTCAGTAAGAGTAATAGCTAGCAAATCACTCAACAAATCAATGTTTTGCAAACTGTTATTTTGATAAACAGTGCACATTATAAAGGGTTATCCATTTTGCGGTTTCAAAAAAAAAATGTAAATAAAACACATATAAAATATTTTTTATCATGATATTTCTTTTTTATTATAAAGTTTGAACGTTGACATTATGTGTGAAATACTACATCATTTAAATGACCACCACGCGAATTGTTGCAAGCATCGATTCTTTTGAGGTAATTTTCGACCACTTTTTGACACATATTGGGCGGTATCTCAGCCATAACGTGACGAATGTTGGTTTTTAGGTGCTCAAGAGTTAAAGGTTTATCTGCATAAACACGGTCTTTCGCGTAGCCCCACAAAAAAAAGTCAAGCGGTGTCAAATCGCATGATCTTGGTGGCCACTTGATATCGCCACGACGAGAAATTACGCGGCCAGAAAATTTCTCTTGCAATAAAGCCATATTCGCTCGAGTTGTGTGGCATGTGGCACCGTCTTGTTGAAACCACATATTCTCTAAGTCGTATTCTTCAATAGCAGGCAAAAAAAAGTCGGTTATCATATGACCATAACGCTCCGAATTGACAGTGACAGTCGTTCCATCGTCGCTGAAGAAAATTTTGTTCGAAAAATCGCCGTCCACCGCCTGTTGTTCAAGCACCCATTCGACTTATCTACGACGTTGTGAATGGTCAGCTGGCTTCAGTTGTTGTGAGAGCTGGATTTTATATGGATGTAGGTGTAGATCCAAATGCAAAATACGCCATAATGTGCCGTAAGACAGTCCTAATTCCTGAGAACGACGAGGAATCGACACATTCGGGTCTGCGGCAACACTTTCACTTACAGCAGCGATATTTTCGGTGGTACGAGCGAAACGATGATGCACAGGCCTTACAATATCTGTAACCGATCCAGTCTCTTCATATTTCTTCACAAATTTGCCAATTGCTTGCGTAGTTGGACGATTATGTAAACCATAATCTCCTCTTAAAGCACGATATGTGGCTGTGGCAGAATCACCATTTTTGTAGTAGGTTTTTACAATTTTAATGCGTTGTGCGATAGTTAAGCGATCCATTTTCGCAAATGTCAGACTTTGAACTGAAAAAGAAAGAAATTGTTTTAACAACTCAGTTTGACAGATGTCGAATTCTAGCCCTATACTTTTGAAACCGCGAAATGGATAACCCTTTACTATTGCACTCACGCAATTTGTTCACAACAATTCCGTAAGAGTAATATGGTAGCAAGCAAATCGCTCAACAAAACAATTCAACGTTTGTAATCAATTATTTTGATAAACAGTACAAATGACACTATTGCACTGAGTGTATTTGTAGTATGTACCTACTGCATATGTATCTAACTACAATTAACTATTTTGGTGAATTAAGCACACATTAGAATTCAATTTCATTTTTTATTTATGTGTACGTGAGAGAGATGCCGGTGGGCTCATACCTTGGTTGAGTTGCACCGATTGTTTTCGATTACCGACCGCTTCTTGCTTTTCTAATAAATTAAAGTTATTTAAGATTAACCGTTTTTAAATAATAGAATAATAAATAATAATAAATAAAAAACTACTTGACTATGTTTTCGGGTAACGTAATTATCCGCCTTCATCTTTTCCAATTGCAAACTATTGCTGTTGTCATACTTTCCAACATCAAATTATTGCTGTCAATACTTGATGACAAATCTTGATGTTGTCGGTGATTTTCTTCTATTTGTTCTGCTTTAGTTGTCGTTGTTGTTATTGATGTGATGGTGGTGCTGCTGCTACTTGCTGTTGTATTTGCATCAGCACACCTTTTATCACGTTGTAAATGGTTAAACCTTTCGATTGCGGCCAATACTATTGTTCAAAATATATGTCTAAATCAAGTTTTGATTTATTTAGTTATTTTCGTTATCGAAAGAAATTTCGTAATTAACGAAAGAGAAATGCATGTAAATTGCAAACTGATTGTTTCTGATGTACATCACTTTGTACAAAGAAAAAAAAAACACGAGACATACTTGTATATGTTTATGTAACTATTGTTTATTACGATAAATGTATATACGTGATATATACAATTTATTATTATGACGAATTAATACATGTTCCAGAATGGAAGCTCTTAGTTATATTATTTTATACGAAAAACACTGGAGATATAAAAATTGAACAAGAAAATACGCGCACTGTTCGTGTCGAAAAAAATACAAGTAGTATGAAAAAAAAGAAGAACAAGAACAGACGAACCGTCTGCTGACTGATCGTCAGAGTTGCCTTCGTCTTCAATAAAGGTCACAACATACAATGCGCGTGACATAATTTTCTGGCGTAGACAATTTATGTATTATAAATACACATCTTCTTGATGTAATTACATAGTAACATATAAATATATATACAATATATATTTATATATTTGGCATTTGCAAATAAAATAAAAATATAACTTTCATATAATTTTTTCTTAATTCAACTAAACTTAATTAAATCAAAAAAAGTAATTTCAAGTGAAACTCATAAATATCAGGAAATCTAAATTCATTTGTTGAAAATTATTTATCATACAAACTTATATTCAAAGCTCTGAAAAGTTCTAACTTTATTTCAGATTTTAAGAATAATCCTCGGTGATTATTTTTGTAGTCTTACTATGTCATTGAAATTCATGAAAATTCATTTTTATGAAGATCCCACCATTTTAAAACATCGAAAACATGATGAAAATTTACGTTGGTATTTTCGTACAATGCTTTTCGTTATTAATCCGGTTTGTAGAACCTTCAACTTTTTGTTGTTCCAAAGAAACCTGGAAAAGATCCTTATTTAAAGAATACATTTTCATTGTTATTAAACTAAAAGTAGAAAAGTATACTAAGATGCAGTGTAGGATAGGTATCCTTTTTCTACTTTTTAAAGGTCTGTTCAAATTTTTCTAATATTTTAAAAATTGCAGTTATTAAGTTGAAGTTTTTATTATATTATTTATCCTACAGAGCAAAAAGCTTAGATGGAGATTGCGAATGAATATAATTCTACCACAACATACAGTTTGCAGCAAAATTATAAGAATTAAAAAAAAAATGAAGAAAAAGTTCGCATGTAGTGCCATAATGTGTATTTCGGGTATATAAATGGAGTATTTTAGGCAACAACTTTATACAGTTTTGTAATAAAAATAATTATGTTTACATGGTTGATAGAAGATATGGAGGAGCAGGAGGAGTATGCGTCCTGACGGATGGGAAAAACTTTCCAACCTTTTAGACATGATACAGGAGGCAGATGCGCAAGAAAGGGAAATAAAGCGAAATAGCTTGCGTAGTGGTGACGAGTAATTTATTACTTCAAATATTTTAGAAAATAAGTTTTCAATTACTATTAACAGGCGGAGGATCTTTACCAAAGGACAATAATGAACCTCTGGTGTAGTGTAGGTGTAGTTGAGCCTGTCATTGACGGCTGTTATACGGCGTATCATGGTGATAGCAGTCTGATCACAACGCAAGAGGGTATAGTGCCAATTGAATCTACACTAAACCTTGCAAGTAACCTTACTGATTTTTAATTATTGGATCTAATTCGTGCTTATTTATCTACATATACTCAAAATTACATTTTTCATATAAAGTTGCAGTAAAAGAGACAACTGCAAAGTCGAAAAATGACGAATCGGACTACTTCACAAACGACAGGGGCAATTTAAAAAGGAGTCTTCATCGATAATGTCGATAATGATTTGTGCATAATTTTTAGGAAAGATGAAACTTTCGTCGACAGGAAAAGAAACTGTTGCAGAAAAATTCAGAGTACTAGAGTCTGAAAAGTTGGAGCTAGTATTGGGTCAAAAGAATCTGCTAAAAGTGCAGTTAGCAGAAGAGAAGCAAAAATTAGGGCATAACCGTCTGTTAAAGAAGATGGGGATTGAAGACGCTGTAGAAAAACTTACTCATGCCAGGTTTTTAAGCAAAACCGAAGTTGAAGACCCTCCAAAAGGTATGGTCATAATGATATCATAAGAAAATTTCAGGAAAAATATAATAAAGAAATACTTGTTTTTGTATAATTTCCATATCATTAGTTTAGAATTTAATTTAATTTTTAAGAAGCACTGCATATAATATATAATTACTCTATGCTTCTTCATATTTACCTTTTCGCAATTTTACGTTTTATATTATTATTACATATTCTAAGAGATTAGTTCTAAGTTATTGGAAAATGTAAAGGGTTATCCATTTCGCGGTTTCAAAAGTATAGGGCTAGAATTCGACATCTGTCAAACTGAGTTATTAAAACAATTTCTTTCTTTTTCAGTTCAAAGTCTGACATTTGCGAAAATGGATCGCTTAACTATCGCACAACGCATTAAAATTGTAAAAACCTACTACAAAAATGATGATTCTGCCACAGCCACATATCGTGCTTTAAGAGGAGATTATGGTTTACATAATCGTCCAACTACGCAAGCAATTGGCAAAATTGTGAAGAAATATGAAGAGACTGGATCGGTTACAGATATTGTAAGGCCTGTGCATCATCGTTTCGCTCGTACCACCGAAAATATCGCTGCTGTAAGTGAAAGTGTTGCCGAAGACCCGAATGTGTCGATTCCTCGTCGTTCTCAGGAATTAGGACTGTCTTACGGCACATTATGGCGTATTTTGCATTTGGATCTACACCTACATCCATATAAAATCCAGCTCACACAACAACTGAAGCCAGCTGACCATTCACAACGTCGTAGATACGTCGAATGGGTGCTTGAACAACAGGCGGTGGACGGCGATTTTTCGAACAAAATTTTCTTCAGCGACGAAGCACATTTCTCACTCGGTGGGTATGTCAATCCTCAAGTAATTGAAGAGAGGCCACTACATCCACGAAAAGTCACTGCTTGGTGCGCTCTTTGGTCCGGAGGTGTGATTGGACCTTACTTCTTCGAAAACGACGCTGGAACGACTGTCACCGTCAATTCGGAGCGTTATGGTCATATGATAACCGACTTTTTTTTGCCTTCTATTGAAGAATAGGACTTAGAGAATATGTGGTTTCAACAAGACGGTGTCACATGCCACACAACTCGAGCGAATATGGCTTTATTGCAAGAGAAATTTTCTGGCCGCGTAATTTCTCGTCGTGGCGATATCAAGTGGCCACCAAGATCATGCGATTTGACACCGCTTGACTTTTTTTTGTGGGGCTACGCGAAAGACCGTGTTTATGCAGATAAACCTTTAACTCTTGAGCACCTAAAAACTAACATTCGTCACGTTATGGCTGAGATACCGCCCAATATGTGTCAAAAAGTGGTCGAAAATTACCTCAAAAGAATCGATGCTTGCAACAATTCGCGTGGTAGTCATTTAAATGATGTAGCATTTCACACATAATGTCAACGTTCAAACTTGATAATAAAAAAGAAATATCATGATAATAAATATTTTATATGTGTTTTATTTACAGCAGTTGAGCAAACTCAGATAGCCAACTCAAGTAAGAGACAAAATATTGATGCAACACAATTCTTCTCTGCAATCCCAAACAAGAATCAAACCAATTCATACGCTAGCGTGTTAAAACAAAACACAC
Organism: Megamerina dolium; assembly: GCA_963854835.1. NCBI lineage: Eukaryota > Metazoa > Arthropoda > Insecta > Diptera > Megamerinidae > Megamerina > Megamerina dolium. The sequence goes on from OY978525.1 coordinate 49,189,339, forward strand.
ACCAACAAAGCAATGTAAATAATGAGCAGAAACACTCACTGCCCACCCAACAGCCAAGTACCCTTGAACATTTGCTTCAGACATTAATTCAGAATATGAACCAATTCATGAACTCAATGCAAACAATGATGCAAGAAATGATGAAAAATCAATCGATGTTACTCCAAACATTGCTATCCAGACCATGAGTTGTCTCAAGATATGCCACTGGAACGCCAACGGCTTAAGCCAGCACCGTTTGGAGCTAATTCAATTCCTTGAATCCAGCCAAATCGACATAATGATGATATCTGAGACCCATTTCACTGACAAAAATTGCTACCAAATACCATATTACAAACTGTACACCACAAATCATCCGCATGGTAAGGCACGAGGAGGAACTGCCATATTGATAAAAAGCAGAATAAAACATCATGTTCTCGAAGATTTCAGTAGCGTCTACTTGCAAGCAACATCTATATGTCTGGAAGAATATATCTCTAAGCTAGTAATATCTGCGATATACTGTCCCCCAAGATACAGTATTACCGAACAGCAATATAAAGAATTTTTCTCAACTCTTGGTAGCAAATTCTTGGTTGCTGGCGATTTCAACGCCAAACACACTCACTGGGGCTCCCGCTTAATAACTCCAAAAGGCAGAAGACTATGTTCAATCATCACTAACCATGGCTACGATGTTATTTCAAATGGTCAACCGACATATTGGCCGACGGACAAGAGGAAAATACCCGATCTCATAGACTTTGGAGTCGCCAAAGGTTTGCAGATGGAAAATATCTCCACAGAGTGTAATTATGATCTATCATCTGACCACTCACCTACGGTAATATCTATAAAATCACCAAGTCCCCAAGGTAATTGCGTTAGAAAGAAAATAGACTGGTTAAAATTCAAGAAATATATAAATTCCCATCTTCCTCTGAGTACTGTATTAAGAAATGGACACGATGTAGACTCAGCACTCGAAAAATTCAACCAGCTGCTCTCATTAGCTCTCAGCTCAGCCACCTGCACAAAGGTATGCAAGCAATCAAACTATAGCCCATACACACCAGCCGATATTGAATTGCTAGTAAGACAGAAAAGAAGACTCCGAAGACAATGGCAAGAATTCAGATCACCGAATCTGAAAACACAGCTACAGCACTGCACTCGAAAGTTAAAGCAAGCCTTAAAAAATAAAAACAACAAAGAGTTAGAAGAGCACATAGCGAAATTAACACCTGGTGAAGCGTCAGACTACTCTTTGTGGAAATCAGCAAAAAACTCAAATCGGCCAATTCTCACTGATTCCCCCATGCGTTTGAGTGACGGTAATTGGGCTAGAAGCAACTGTGAGAAGGGTTTGGCTTTTGCAAACCACCTAAAAAGTGTGTTTACACCCAATCCACCCTCTTCACAGTCCTCATTAAGAAAATTACCTTCTCAACCTTGCTCAATAACGCTCAAAATTAAAAAAAAGGACATATTCAAAGCAATTTATAAAGATTTAAACCCAAAAAAATCACCTGGTCCAGATAAAATTACCGGTAAAATGATAAAAGAGCTACCTCCGGCTTCAGTAATTCATCTGATGCACATTTTCAATGCTATCCTTCGTATTAAAAACTATCCCAAATGCTGGAAAACTTCAAAAATTATTATGATAGCAAAACCAGGAAAAGACCCTACAAAAGTTGCATCGTACAGACCTATCAGCCTCCTGCCTCTACTTTCTAAAGTATTCGAAAAGCTACTTGTCATGAATATAACTCCATTTATTAATCTCAACCAACTGATTCCTCAACATCAGTTTGGATTTAGAAAACAGCACGGCACAATAGAACAAGTCCACCGCATTGTAACTCTGATAAGGAACACTTTTGAAGAAAAAAAGTATTGCTCAGCTGTCTTTCTTGATATCACTCAAGCTTTCGATAAAGTATGGCACGATGGCCTTATTTACAAACTCAAACTATTACTGCCTGCAAATGTCTCCTCATTGCTTAGTAGCTACCTCACGAAAAGACATTTCTGGTACATCACAAGGATTACACAACAAATCCATTGGATATTCACGCTGGCGTTCCTCAAGGAAGCGTTTTGGGCCCCTTACTGTATCTCTTATACACTACAGATATGCCCAGCAATAACCATACATTTATATCGACCTTTGCAGATGATACGGCAATATTGTGCTCTCGCTCTAACCCCATAGAAGCTACTAAACTCCTGCAGACTCATATCGATTCTCTCGAAATCTGGCTAGCAAAATGGCGTATAAAAGTCAATGAATCAAAGAGCGTACATGTAACCTTCACGCTAAGGCCAGATACATGTCCCCCACTTAAAATTAATGGCCAATCAGTTCCACAATGTTCCTCAACAAAGTACTTGGGTGTTCACCTCGACAGAAGGCTGACATGGAAAAATCACATAGAGGCAAAGAAAACTCAGATCAAGCTTAAAATTAATCAGTTATGGTGGCTGATACACAAAAGATCAAAGTTGAATCTCGAATACAAAGTGCTATTATATAAAGCAATCCTGAAGCCAATTTGGACTTATGGTATTCAGTTTTGGGGCACCGCATCTCCCTCAAATATCGAAAAATTGCAGCGAATACAATCCAAGTGTCTGCGAATTATTGTAAACGCGCCTTGGTATATGAGGAACGTTAACATCCATCGAGATTTAAATGTACCCATAATTTCTGAGGAAGTTGCAATGTCTTGCAGAAGCTACATTCAAAAATTACACAGTCATCCGAATCCCCTTGCTAGGCAATTGTTGCTGAGCACGGGGCATCGTCGATTAAAAAGAAAAGACACACTGAATATGCTGTGAAATTGCTATACCTCGTGACTCAACAAATTGTGATGGAACGTTGGGAATATCACATAATTTTATTTATTTTGTAAAATTTTTTTTTTTTTTTTTTTTTTTTTTAACAAGCTTTTTTATTGAATCTTTCTATAATTACTTAGAAACTAACAATATGTAATCAAATCTTAATTTTAAGCTTGATCTGAGTTTTCTTTGCCTCTATGTGATTTTTCCAGGTCAGCCTTCTGTCGAGGTGAATACCCAAGTACTTTGTTGAGGAACATTGTGGAACTGATTGGCCATTAATTTTAAGTGGGGGACATGTATCTGGCCTTAGCGTGAAGGTTACATGTACGCTCTTTGATTCATTGACTTTTATACGCCATTTTGCTAGCCAGATTTCGAGAGAATCGATATGAGTCTGCAGGAGTTTAGTAGCTTCTATGGGGTTAGAGCGAGAGCACAATATTGCCGTATCATCTGCAAAGGTCGATATAAATGTATGGTTATTGCTGGGCATATCTGTAGTGTATAAGAGATACAGTAAGGGGCCCAAAACGCTTCCTTGAGGAACGCCAGCGTGAATATCCAATGGATTTGTTGTGTAATCCTTGTGATGTACAAGAAATTGTCTTTTCGTGAGGTAGCTACTAAGCAATGAGGAGACATTTGCAGGCAGTAATAGTTTGAGTTTGTAAATAAGGCCATCGTGCCATACTTTATCGAAAGCTTGAGTGATATCAAGAAAGACAGCTGAGCAATACTTTTTTTCTTCAAAAGTGTTCCTTATCAGAGTTACAATGCGGTGGACTTGTTCTATTGTGCCGTGCTGTTTTCTAAATCCAAACTGATGTTGAGGAATCAGTTGGTTGAGATTAATAAAATTTGTTTACATATTGTTAGTTTCTAAGTAATTTTAGAAAGATCCAATAAAAAAGCTTGTTAAAAAAAAAAAAAAAAAATTTACATTTACTTTCATTCATTTATGGAATTGCCATATGAGCTAATAAATTAAAAAGCCGAAGTGTTTCTGAAACGTTAGTTTATAATACATGGAATTAAATATATAATATTAAGATATGTAAATATGTACATTACTCATTACTTCGTTAGATTGTTACTTAGTAGTTTTTATGTGGATTTTCGAAAAATCGGTTTTTTAACAAAAACAAAATACACACAAGAAACTACCAAGTAACGGACTAACGAAGTATCCAGCTTGGTGTGAAGTCACTTATTGCAATAAAATATTTAACGCAAAAACTTCTTACATTGAATATATTCAGATTGCATTATGCTCTAGTATAGCTTGTGTCAAATGCTTTATTACAATAGCTTTTATATACGTATATATGTTTCTTTTTACACATGCATACATATGTAGAAAAAGTCATGCACCTCCTTATTTCCAATAACACATCGACGCTATTCTTATTTGTTAATCATAAAAACGTAGTCTCCCAAAATGTTGATCAATCAAGACTTGACGAGTCTGGTTTCCTGTTGAGAGTCTGGTTATCAAACGTTTGCATTTCGTTCCTGCCATTTACATTATGCAGGATCGGAGGGTACTCTGCATCCGTGGCTGGGTCTGATTCATTTTGCCATCCAGCAGTATTATGTAGGACAAAAGTGGCTATTACGATTCCAGGTATTCTGCTCAGATGTAATTGGATTCCCTTGGACAAAATCGGAAATCTTCTTTTCCAAATTCCAAAAGTTTGCTCTACGGTATTTCTGCTTCTGACCTGGGACTCGTTATACAGTGATTGATCTGATGAGCTTATACATGCAAAGTATGTATTTATTTTGAAAATGTTAAACTTTTTGATCACATGTTTATTGTACCTAGTGACTTTATCCTCACATTAGTTCAATCTATAGCTCCAATGATGCGTGGAAAGCGGGCAATTTCGTAAAATTTTATTGCTGCCTGGCTCATTTCTTCTTCGTTTGAGGGCATATGAAAAAATTCTGGATACAAACGGGCAATAGCATCAATCACTTTATGTATGATTCTATACGCTGTTGACTCAATGACAGAGGTCAAAAGAAGGTAGAATCGTAACGTACATAACAAGCAATTGGCTCATAGGAGACAATGCTCCGCTGTGGACAGATCAAACGAGTAGAATGTGTACTGCTATACAGTTATAGATAAAGTACCAACCTCCCTCTCTAATCGCGTTTTAATCTTGTCCAATAAAACCATCATATTAAATATTAAAACGCACTAGCTATTTAAAACTACACGTATGTATATGTAATGAATCACACAACAGATGTGTATCAACGTATATTTATTTAACAATTCGAACCCGTGCGAAGTATTAAATTTATGTATATTAAATATAGGTCTATCGAATATATATATATATATATATATATATATATATATATATATATATATATATATATATATATATATATATATTTATATATATATATATATATATATATATATATATATGAGATGTAAAATCAAATATGAATATGATATTGAAAATTCACAAAATTAAAATATTATAGCTCCAAATGTCCCATGGTCAACCTCGAGGACCGAATTAGAATTGAATTGGTCAATCATGGCACGAGAGGCGAAAAACCTAAAACTTGCATTTCGTGCAACAGTTTGGCGAGCCAAGCAGTTGCTGCAGTATCGATACGCGTGCATCACATCTTCCTGTTGGCACGTTTTCATAGCCAAAAAACCGCGGCAATACCGGAGAGCGAGGAGCCAATGACACAGTTGGCGATGATGGTCACTATGTGCGAAATTGGAATTAGATTTGGAAAACGGAATTAGCTTAAGGGCTTGAGCTTAAGTATTATAGCTGGAAAAAGAAGAAATTTTTTTTTGGACATTACGATTTTACGCGATCGGCAAAATACATAATTTTACAATGGGCTGTTTGAGAACGTCAAATGGCCGTCCGATCCTCGATACAGGTGAGTAACGCGTCCGAGACTCCATTCGTTGGGTGGCAGCAGCTCATCCTTAATTACCACCAGTTGACCTATTCCAGCTCCTTTTGTAGATATTCGGTTTTCCATCTACGGCTAAACTGTTGGTGAAGCACCTTGAGTTTTTCCTATCGATTTATTAGGGATATATCTTCCGATTTGGGTTCAGGATAGGCCGTCAGTGGAGCACCTCGCAGAAACTGACCTGGAGGTAGCGCTATCAGCACGCTGGGGCCTTGAGAGAGGGGAGAAAATGGTCTAGAGATGAGCACGGCTTCGATTCTATAGAGCAAAGTAAAAAACTCTTCGAAGCGGAACTTGTTATTGCCGGCAGTCTTCTTGAAATGAGTCTTTAAACTTTTGTCGGCCGACTCCCATAGACCACCTAAGTCGGGCTCACTGGGAGGAATAAAAACCCAGTCAATACCTTGGGGAGAGTATTGGTCCAGAATGTCTTTGGGAACCTCCTTAGAGAATTTGAGGAATTCTTTACTCATGGCTCCTTGAGCTCCAACGAAAGTTGTGCCATTATCTGACAAGATTTTGCGGGGAAATCCCCTTCTCCCAACGAATCTGGCGAATGCGGCGCGGAATGCATCTGTAGAGAGATTAGAGCACAATACCAAATGAATGGCCTTTGTGGAAAAGCATACAAATACCGCCATATACCCTTTCAGAGAAGCAGCAGTTCGATGCTTTAATTTGGAATGAGCTTGCAAAATTAACATCTTGTTGCGAACTGAAATATGAAATATGCAGATACGCATATTTTGCCTCGCGACATATTTCCCGAAATTGTGAAACACATATTTATCCATACACATACCAACATTGCTCGAAGTTGTGATATACACAATCCATACTAATATTACTTAGAATTGTGGAATGCCAGAACATTGAGCCAACTGAGTTACAGTTTGGTGTGAAAAAGCTAACAGAGCTCTTTCCCACACAACTCGTTGTTCTGCACTTACGTAAGCATACCAACAATGCTTAGACGTTCCATGATAACTTAAATCACGTGGACTACTCATGGGTACATACATACACACATGTGGAGTGAATTGATCATGTACATACATACATACTTACACACATGTGGTGTGAATATATTATTGTGTGTTATATATTGGTATGTAGGTAGATCGATATAATGATAGTACTAGAAAAAAGGTATATAATCTGCCAGCTTACTGAAGGCAGTCGCTTTCTCAGTTGTGAGTCTTGTTTTAAGTTGTAAAGTGTTAGCGTGTAAGCAATTGTGAAATACTGCGATCCTTACGAGGCCCTCCAGTATTAGTGTAAAAGTTTATTAGTATAAAGGTGTAAAGTAATTATAACTAAAAGTGAAAAGTACCAAGAATATAGTGTTATTTCAGCTAACCAATGTTATAGTCTCAAGGATATTTAGGAACTTAGGTTTAGGTGCGAATCTTGTGTGTTACATCCTTGAGTCTAGCCGTTAGGTATTTAGTGAGTGTTGTGGGAAAATAGTACACAACAACCTGTGGTAGCGACAGGTACCGACAAGGTACACCGTTCAGGCGGCAGATCTGCCATTATCTGTGATCGGACCTTTTGTTTGTGGATGGTACAAATTTTGCATAGAAATATGTATTTTCTTATTTGGGGCTTAAGACGAGGTATATAGAATTCTTGTAGAGCCATTCTGAATATGAGCCTTTGTTCTGCGTGTATGAGCAGAGAGCAGAGAAACCCTAGATACAGAACGCAAAATCGGGAATTTTCAGGAAGGATAAGGGGTCGGAGCTCATTATAACTAAGCCCAGAATGAGCCAATTGACCATTTACTCTCAGGAGATTTACCTTGCCGAGAAAAGGATTTAAAGTCAGCAAAGAACTTTTGTTGCTGATTGTGGATGAGCTGAGGAGAGCCTTCAACTTTTTTGAAAAATATTGCCATTGGGCTAATGAGAATATCCGGCTTTTTGTGAAACGAATTTCGTCCCGCGAGAGTGAGGAACTTGAAATTGAAGGAAATTTTAGCAATTTAGATAGTCCGTTATGGACAAAACGAAGAACGTAAGATATCACACGTAGTGCCCTTGAAAATGAATTTTATGGACTTTATTCGATAGAATTTTCATATTATTGTACTGCATTTGCCTCTTTTCCTTGCATATTTATCTAAAAAATTCTTTTATTATAAAACACACAAAAACTGAAAACATCAAATGGATGTACTTAGTGTACTTGTTATACTCGTTTCATTTGTCACCATTTTCGCTACACTTATCTGTTCGAGTAAGTGTCAATGTGTGAAATAACGAATTGGATATAGATATATACTGCAGAGAGAGCAACTAAGTACTGATATTACCCATTGCTTTAATTGTATGTATTGTTTATGGTGTACACTTGTGTTTATGGATTGAGTAAGTTACATACACTGTAACGGGTAACTGGGGTAATGGGTACCATATGTGGATGACAGTAATGATGATTATAATTATGCTGAATGATGTGTGTAAGTGTGATACGTACCAGTTCACCAATGGGAAAGATTGTAACGATGACGTCAACATTCTGAGTGCTTATTGGCCATCGTCTAAATAGTGAGTTGTAGTGGGAAATACCTGAGTTTTCTACTAAGGGAAGGTTAAATATACAAATTGGCTTGCACAGCAAGGGGTTAGAGTTAAAACGTAAAATTCAACCCATTTACTTAAATTTAAGTTAACCCAGCATTTTTTGGGTTTAATTTGCTAACCCTATGTCATTTTGTCAACAAATATAAACAAAGATAAATAAAAATTAAGTCAATTTTTGAATATGTATATATTTCCATCTGTGAAATATTTTCAATAAATATGTCTAAATCCCTTTAGACAAGGTTGGCCACTGAAAGAAAGAAGTAAAAAAAAAATAAAATGAATTAATTATACTCTCCTGAATTACCATTATACTCACCCTACTCTATTTTCATACCCTCCATATGACCACCCATCTTTCCACATAAATTCCCTGTCTATGTTTTGTATTTGTCGCCATTCGTGAGATGATTGACCGATTCAATTCTAATTCGGACCTCGAGGTTAACCATGGGGCATTTGGCGCTAATTTTGTGAATTTTCAATCTCATATACATACACTTAGCAGAAAAAGTGTACGTACAAGAAGTAAACAATTCTTGGCTGCACTAAATACCAATAAGGAAATAATTTTTCTCAAAAGAAATTATTTTTTATTTAAATGTTAGAGAATTATGTACACTTTAAGCCTAAATACATTAAATTATAATGTACAGAAAAATTATGAGAAATAAAAGAATTTAAAAGCACCTGTTAATTGGTGAGAAAAAGTCTACGTACAAAGATAAGATTATATGATAAATTATTGTATTTTCTGGGTTTTTGAAAAGATTAGTAGCTGGTTGGGTAGCCTTTCCGTTTTTGGACTTCTTGCAATCGGTTTGGCATAGACCTGACTAACTTGGAAGAAGAAGAAATTTTGTGCCACTCATCTAACATCACATATTTAAGCATTTGCTTGGAGGTGATGGTGTGCTGCCTTAACCTGCGCTCAAATGTTCAATAGGATTAAGGTCAGGTGATTGTGCAGGGGTCTTGCATTGATGCGGGACATTATATAATATCCAAATCTTCACATTATGGGCTGTATGCTTCTGGTCGTTATCCTGTTGAAAGTGCCAGCCAGAACCCAGGCCGAGATTTTCTGCACTCTGCTTCAAAATTTATTTTAAAATATTTAAATAACCTCTCTGATCCATAATTGACTTAATGAACACCAAATTGCCAACTCCATTGGCAGCCATACATCCCCACACCATAATACCACCTCCGCCATGTTTAACCGTGCCCACAAGATTTTGCGCATGAAGGGCTGTGCATGGTTTCCGACACACAAGTTGACGTCCTTTAATACCAAACAGGCAAAACTTGGTCTCATCTGAGAATAGTACCTTCTCCCAGAACTCTGGCGGCTTATTTATATATGGTTTGGCAAAAGAAATTTGTTTTTGTCGGTTTATGAGCGAAATAAACGGCTTCCTGCGAGCTACGCAGTCACGGTAGTTAGCTTTTTTTTAAATTTTGCGCACGGTGTCGTTATGCATGGTTTTATTAAACTGTTCCTTAACATTTTGAGCAATTTTCATTGCGGTCAGTCGAGGATTATCCTGAACAAGCCGCAAAACACATCTTTTCTCGTTGGGTCAGAATAGGAGGTCGTCGCGGTTGCGATACGAAAGTTCCAGTTTTTTGAAGTTATTAATCACCGTTTGAATTGTGGGGTGCGCTCTCCCAAGGGTTTTAGCAATTTCACGGAAAGTTTGGCCTTCTTTCCATAATTTTATTATAAATTTCCGTTCGTCAACTCCAATTTCCTTTCTTTTTGAATTCATCTTTATTAAACTTCTTGAAATAGATTATTCAAAGCACAAAATCGAACCACGATACGTATTAAATAGAGAACTTGTGAAAAAAAACTTTTGATGGCACGAGCGATCGAGCAAATGAGCGGGAAAGTCCCGTTTTCGTTTTTGTACGTAGACTTTTTCTGACCAATTAACAGGTGCTTTTGAATTCTTTGATTTCTCATAATTTTTCTGTACATTATAATTTAATATATTTGGGCTTAAAGTAAACATAATACTCTAACTTTTAAATAAAAAATAATTTCTTTTGAGAAAAATTATTTCCTTATTGGTATTTAGTGCAGCGAAAAATTGTTTACTTCTTGTATGTACACTTTTTCTGCTAAGTGTACATGCATATAAACAAAAAGTGAAATAATTTGGATATTACTATTTATAAATAAATAATTTAAAAAAAAAATAAATATGTGGCACTTAAAGCCCCAAAGGGCTCATTGGCCGAGCTTCTCTTCCATTACTGTTGTGCGTCTTAAATTTTGGACAGTATTAGAAGGGACCTACATATTTTAGCCGGTTACGAACGGCAGAACACTTGTGACATCACTTTTTCTGAGCTTTGTCACAGAGTTCTTTTAGAAGCTTTTTCATGGCAAGTTGTTACTGTCGGAAGAATTGCCAATTGTTTGCCGACAGGAGGGTGCCGTTAGAAAGAAAAATTGTTTCGATATTAAATTTGAGAGTGGAGCCAACTATTCCAAAGGGCGCAGTAGAAAAATCCCAAAACCTACATCTGACACTGCAAAATCTTCTAGAAGGAAAAATGTTGATCTCTTCATGAACGAGTTCATTTTATACAAAGACTCGTTCACAAATAAATTATAGTACACATACACCACCGATCTCTAAATCTGAATAAACAATTAGAGTGTTACACTCGAAAACTCCAGCAAGCCCTCAAAGAAAGTAATTCAAAAGAATTGGAAGAATATATAACCAATTTAAAACCTGGTGAGTCGAATGACACTCTTTATGGCAAGCAGCAAAAAATTTATACCGACCAATTCTCGCTGAGTCCCCCATCCGTTTCACTGACGGTAATTGTGAGAGTCTTTGGCCTTTGCAGACCATTTAAAACTCGTGTTTACACCCAATATACCTTCCTCACAATTCTCACTACCAGAATTAAATTCTCAGCCAAATCTAATACCTCTTAAAATTAAAATAAGGATATTTTCCAAGCATTTTATAAAGATTTCACTCCAAAAAAATCACCTGGTCCGGACAAAATTACTGGTAAAATGATAAAAGTGCTACATCAAGCTTCAGTCGTTCATCGGATGCATATTTTCAATGCTATCTTCCGCATTAAACACTATCCTAAACGCTGGAAACTCTCAAAAATTATTATGATAGCCAAATCAGGAAGATTCATACAAAGATTGCATCTTACAGATCCATCAGTTTCCTGCATCTACTGTCAAAAGAATTTGAAAAAGAATTTATAAATCTCAACAAACTGATTCCACAGCATCAGTTTAGATTTAGAAAACAGCACGGCACCATAGAGCAAGTTCATCGCATTGTGACTTTTATAAGGAAAACTTTTAAAGAAAAGAAGTATTGCTCAGCTTTCTTTGTAGACATCACTCAAGCTTTCGATAAGGTATGGCACGAGGGTTTTATACATAAACTCAAACTTTTACTACCCACAAATGTTTCGTCATTGCTCAGCAGCTATCTAACGAAAAGGAAATTGATCGTAAATCACAAATATTATATAACAAACTCATCGGATATTCACGCTGGAGTTCCACAAGGCAGTGTATTGAGACCTCTACGGTACTTACTGTACACAGCAGATATGCTCACTAACTCCCGTACATTTACATCAACTTTTGCCGACGACACGGACATACTGTGTTCTCACTCTAACCCCATAGAAGCTACAAAACTCCTACAAACTCATCTCTATTATTTCGAAACGTGTCTGTCTAAATGGCGTATACTGCTAAACGAATCCAAATGCGTGCAAGTAACCCTTACACTAAGGTTCGTAACATGTCCTCCACTGAAAATTAATAACCAAAATGTTCCTCAATGCTGTTACACAAAACATTTGAGTATTCTTCTCTATAGAAGACTCATATGGTGCAAGCACATAAACGCCAAGAAAACTCAAATTAAGCTCAGGATAAATATTTATGGTCGCATTTAAATAAAAACTCCAAGTTAAATCTTGAATACAAAGTTCTCTTTTATAAAGCACTATTGAAACCAATCTGGACTTATGGAATCCAGTTATGGGATACAGCATCTCCTTCTAATATTGAAAAACTCTGCGAATGATTGTAAAAGCACCCTTGTGTGTTTCAAACAACGTAGTATGTAAGATTCTATTACTAATTGTTAGTTTTCCAGTTAAGGAGAAAATTCAATAAAAAGATATTAAAATGAAAAAAATATTTTTTTCGAAGCAGATCCTTTTTTGCACAAAGTGCTCAACAATTCCAGTTGAGGAACTAATTCCCTTATTCCTGAGGGTCAAGCTGAAAGATATCTCCAGCTATTATAAGGAGGTGAAATCAGCTTATAGAAAAGTTCGGCTAGCAGAGAAGTGCGTACACACAATGGAAGCTCAAATATCGGATCTTCTGGAAGTTGAATTCTCAAGGCTAGAGTTTTCATCTAGAGCATAAATTCCCTCTATTTCTGCCACAGAGCATGCAAATAATTCCTCTATTTGCTGACGGTTCAACCGTGTGAGACTGAGATATTTTCCGGTGGGTATTCTAAACTCTCTTCTGCCCAAAAGTTGTATCATCTCCGCCACAAAACTGACGGAAAAGCTAGAGCCATAGGAAACAGTACACGCTCAGCAACGAAAATTTCGAGTTGGTATGGAATGCGCTAAAGGACAAATAAAAACTCTCTTGAACCGCCTTCATGTGAGTTACGAAAATATTGAGACAATTCAGAAACTGCAAACCACGATCAATAATTCTCGGTTCGTCTTATGCTCTCAAAGTGTCTCGACAGAAAATTGGGATCCGATCCTGGTACATATTTGTAGTTCAAAACTGCTCCAGGAATCCTTGGGTCTGTAGAAACAATCTCTCAGTTCCCGCAAAGATCTTCCAACATGGCAATAAATGCACGCATTCCTGACTCTAAGGTCTCTTGGAGAGACTTAACAGCGTCAAGCCGAACAAATCCGGATTTCTCCAATGCCGGAACCTGAACAGAATATAGAACTTTTTTGCAGAAAGCAACCGGACATTCCCTTGTATAATCTGCAAAGCTGCTCATCCGCTAAAATCGTGTGATCGATTTAAAAAGTTAGCTTTTCGCGATGGAGTGAAGCTAGTTTGAGTACACAATCTCTATGAGAACTGCTTGGCTTTCACTCACCCTACACGGGATTGGAAGAGCAAACATGCTGCTTGCAATATCAAAGAATGACACGATGCTTCACATGTCAGCTGACAATACTCCCAATAGAAACACCAATGTTTTGGCGCAAACCTCCACACTTCAGGCTCACAATAAGAAGACGAGCATGAAACCGGATATCTCAGGACCGATCAGTCGAAGATGAGTAACCCTGTTCACCATGCTCCAAATCTTCTTCAAAGGTGCAAGCACTGTTCACCTCAAATGAAGAAAAAGCACTTTTGCCCACAGCATTATAGCAATGCACACAGCAATGCTTTATAGAAGAGGTCCTCCCAATTTTCACTGCGCAACGGGAGTTACACAATGTTATTCTGCAAAGAGGAATGAGCTTCGCAGGAATACCGATCTCAGACATTGTTGTGTAGAGTTAATTCCTTACCGGGCTGTCGAAAGCGGCTTTATAATCAACAAATAGGCGGTGTATGTCGATCTGTTTTTCATGGGTCTTATTCAAGATTTGGCGCAGTATGAAAATCTGGCCGATGGTGGATTTACCAGGTGTGAATCCACACTGATATGGTCCAATCAGGTTGTTGAGCATGGGCTTCAACCTTTCACACAGTACGCTCGATAGAACCTTGTATGCGATGCTATTCCACGGTAGTTGGCGTAAACTTTAAGGTCTCCTTTCTTATGTATTATCGGACATGCTTTCATCCGACCACATTCTGCTTATAAGCAGGTACATGCTGGTGAGCGAATCATCGCCTCCAGTCTTAAAGAATTCGGGGGGCAGGCCATCAGCACCTGCAATTTTGTTGTTTTTCAGCCTAGAAATTGCCTCTCTGACCTCACCATTGTTGGGTGGTGGAACATTTACACCATCATGCGTGATTGGGGAGTTCGGGAGATCTCCTTCACTGGCGGGATTGTTCAAGGCGTCGCCATTCCGTAACGTAGAGAAGTGTTCTCTCCATAAGCTCAGTCCACTCTGGACATTTATAATCAGATTCCCACTGTTGTCACGACAGGAAGAGACTCCGGGGTTTAAGCCGCTACTCAGACGTCTAATCTTCTCAAAGAATTTTCGTGTCTCATTCCTGTTTTTACACATCTCTATCTTCTTACACTTGCGTTTTTCCAGCTCTCTCTTCTTACACCTGAAAAGAAATCTTTCCGCACTCCGCTTCTCTCTGTACCGCTCCTTAACAGCTCGCGTGGTACCTGCATGCATGGTTTTTGTGTAGGAGGCGTCTTTCTTTACGGTATCGTCACGACACTCCTGGTCATACCACTCATTCCTTAGAGGCCAGTATAAACCGATTACCTTAGCTTATTAACGTCAAGTGTGGGACTTCGTTTGTTCTTTGTGACACATATATGTGTTCGCAGCTTAGCGACACTACGGATCGATTTTTCGTCCATTACACTAGAAGCATGCCTTCTGTCAATCACCAAGTGATCAATTTGGCGCTGAAAAAAGCGCTGAAGGAAGAATCGTCCTTCTCATCCGTCGGAGCGAAGCCTTCTCCTTTTAGGTTGTTGTTAAAAAATGTTGCCTTTGTGTGCAGTGTTGCCAACCGCTCTTTGACAGGTGCGAACTGCGAGACCAGATGTCTCCGCTGTTCTTCCTAAATACCAGTAGCTGTGATGGTGTTAGTATTTTCAGAACTGCGCTTAACAAAGTGATGCTTCTGTAGTTGTTCGTAATCTTTCGGTCGCTTTGTTTTAAAATAGTTTTTGCAATTCTGTGCTTCAAGGCTGCTGGTATCTTATATTTAAAATATTTTGTGAACATTTGTACATATATATATATATATATATATATATATATATATATATATATATATATATATATATATATATATATATATATATATATATATATATATTGTAACGCGTACATTGTTTCCAAGTCACCGAGACTAAATGAGTGTTCGGCTCGGTATTAATGGGACTACTACTTCGTTGTATTGTGATCTTTCTTTATTCCGTTTCTATCTTTCTTTTACTATGATACAGGAGTTTCCTGTATCCAGCACCCTGGCCTCACACCTAGAAGAGGGAGACCTTTATAGCAATATATAGGAACATACAACGAGGTGGCGGATGGTTGCTCCTGGTATGTGCGGTTGGTCAAAATGACCCCGGGCAGAGCTATGGCTCGCAGGCGGCTACTATAAGTGAGCCGTCGAAAACAGACAGCCTCGCTTAAAGCAAGAACTACTTATAGTCGTTTAGCGAATTACTGCCTGCCCGACTATAAGAGCACTCGTTCGGATAGCAAGCTATTCGAACTAGCCGATTCCAAAAATTATAGTAAGATCGTTTCAACTAGTATATCGGGTCACGACTTACTCGATCAAACATTGATTGGTTTTATTACGTTTTTTCTCATGCCTTAGGTTGGCAAGTGATACCCCTTTTAGTATGTATTCATTTATAAAGCACTTAGGAATTATGTAGTACAAATTTCCTATGATGCTACATTTTACGTTCAGTGAAAATTCATTTGATTGCTTCTTTCTCTGTCGTCATAGTTACTGACTACACGAGTATGTGTATGTGTGTATGCATCTTCTGATATTATTCTATGACGACAATATAGAGAAGAAGGATCAAATGAATTTCTCTATGATACGTATATTTGCTATGGTTTGGTTATTGTTGGTATGTTGAATATTAAAATGATTTATGGAGTTTCGTATGTAGATATGTAAAAGGTTGTAACAGGCTTGTTTTTAGTCTGTTACATTCCCCCCTTACTTACGAGAAAAATTGCCATCCTTAGCAGTGGGCAATTTTTGAATCTATGTGGTGTTGTTTTATACTTATATAGTTACAGGAAGGGAAAAAAAATAATTTAAATGTCGTAACAAAATGTCGTTGGCACAATTTCTACCCATTTGGTAAATTTGTCGACGAAGCCCAAATGGCTGTTAATGTAGCCGTATGTACCATTGGGGCTGATTGTGGTGCTTTGTATGTCGCGCATGTTTGACACGTTTTGATATGTTGAACAACATCGTGGTGCATTCCAGGCCAATGATATCTATCTTTGATTCGTCTAAGAGTTTTTAATACTCCAAAGTGGCCTGCTGTAATCATATTGTGATTCTCTTCTGATATCTTATGGTGTTGTTTTGGTGGAACACAGATTACTTTATGACACTCTTTCTTCCCTTCATTATTGATATTTTTGTAAAAATACAGTTTGCCATTTTCTATTTTAAAATGGTTGTTGTTCGATTTGCTGTTAAATGCTTGTTGCCATTTTCGATCGAACCATTGGTATACTCTCTTGGCAGCAGAAACATTGTGCCTGGTGTCTCTTGACAAGGCGTCGGCAACGATGTTTAATTTACATTTTCGGTATTCGATATCGAAGTCGTATTGTTGTAGTTCGAGGGCCCATCGCGCCAATCGAGCAGATGGATTTTGCATTGAATGTAGCCAACGCACTGAATGGTGATCGGTCACGACAGTAAATCGATAACCCTCTAGATATGGTCGTAATTTGCGCACACCCCATAAAATTGCCAGACATTCTTTTTCTGTTGTACAGTATTTGCGTGCGATGTTTGTCATTGCACGCCTTGCATATGCGATAACCATCTCTTGTTCGTTGTAACGTTGTACCAATACAGCACCTAGCTCTGTGTCGCTGGCGTCTGTTTGCAAGATGAACGGTTGGGTGAAGTCGGGACAGCATAGTACTGGTGCTGTTGTTAGTGATGTTTATAATTCGTTGAACGATTTTTCTTGATCATCCGACTATGAACATCGTACGACCTTTTTTAACAGGGTGTTCATTGGAGTGACGATTGTGGCAAACGCTGGCACGAAAAGCCAGTACCAAGATGCAATACCCAGTATGCTTCGTAATTCTCTTACATTGGTCGGGGCTGGCAATTCCTTAATGGTGGCAACTTTCGCGGGATCTGTATGTATACCCTCCGGTGTTACCATATGGTCAAGATATGTTAAATTGTTTGTTCAAAATTTGGATTTTTCGTAATTAATTTTTAAGTTTGCTTCTCGTAAGCGTCGAAAGACCGTTTTTAGATGAGACAAGTTTGCTCGTATGTTCGTATGTATCACGACTATATCGTCTGAATAGGCGAACTCATATGGCTCTAATTCTGGCCTAATCACTTGATCTAATGCCCTTTGGAACGTAGGTGGTGCTGAATGCAAACCGAATGGCATCACTTTCCATTGATGCAACCCACGTCCTGGTACAGTGAACGCTGTATATTTTCGAGAATTTTCTTCCAAAGCAATTTGCCAGTAATCATTTTTCAGATCTATAGTACTGATGAATTTGGCTTCTCTTAATTTATCGAGGATTGCCTGTATCTGCGGCATTGGATAGGCATCTTTAGTAGAAATCTTATTCAATTGGCGATAATTTACGAATAGTCGCCATGTGCCTTTTCTCTTTTTCACTCGGACGATGGGTGAATTGTACAAACTTTTTGAATTTTCAATCTTTTCTTCTCTCACTAATATTTCGGTCTCGGCGTCGATGATAGTTTGCATGGCTGGGTTGCGGGGGTAATACTTCTGTTTGAATGGTATATCGGTCGTCAAATTAATTCCATGTTGATCTATTCTGCAAGGACCGACCATTGTCTCAATCAATCGTCGTTCCTTTGATAGCCATTCGTGTATTCGCTCGTTCTGTTTGTCGGATAACAAAGGGGAGTGAATTTTGTTGCTAGCAGCTGGGGACGAAATTTGATTTACGGAACAAGTGCAGAATACGGACTCAGAAGGAAAAAAAAATAAAAAATTGTCTCGGATAGAGCTTCGTTTTGTGAATATAAAAAGTAAAAAATTTGTCTCTGCAAATGCCCATACAAGGCGTGGTTCAAGGTCAAAGTTCAAAATTGAGGTCGAGATTATTCGATAGAGACGTAATTTTTTTCTATAATATGGATATCATAAGAAAGGTTTTTTAAATACCTTTCTACTGATATATATAATTTAATGCCTATTTTTTACATTTTAAAAGTTATTATCAAAACTATAAATTTGAAATTTTTTTTTTCAAAAACCAATTTTTTTTTCGAAAATAAGCCTTATTTACCTATCGAAAATTTAGTACCATACTAAAGCTTGTACAATTACCTTTACAACGGTGTATAAAACATATTTTTCCAGAATTTGTATGCATTTCAAAAATTGTTTTCAAGCTGATACTTCATCAAGTGTTTCCAATATGGACGGCTTTCGATACAATAACCTGCGTGTCTTCAAATTCAGTATCGCAACCAACAGTATTTTAGGACAAAAGCTTTTTTGATAGCCGGCCTTCGGCCGGGCGCTAAAAAAATAACCCTTATAGGACCGACGCCGGCTTCGCAACCAACAGTATTTTAGGATAAATGCTTTTTTGATAGCCGGCCTTTGGCCGGGCGCTAAAAAAATAACCCTTATAGGCCCGACGCCGGCTTCACAACCAACATTATTTTAGGACAAATGCTTTTTTGATAGCCGGCCTTCGGCCGGGCGCTAAAAAAATAACCCTTATAGGCCCGACGCCGGCTTCGCGACCAACAGTATTTTATGACAAAAGCTTTTTTGATAGACGGACTTCGGCCGGGCGCAAAAAAAATAACCCTTATAGGCCTCACGCAAGCTTTGCGACAAACGTTTTAGCATTGAAATCTCTTTGTAATTTTTACTATTGAAATTTTATTAATTAGTTTCGATATTGTATTCACCATCAGGGTAATCTACAACGCAGGGCTCTAACGGATTGTAGAGATTTCCTGTCATTTTAAAAAAGTTAGTCGATTCAAATAATATATTTATTTTACACAAATTAGGTTCACTCATTTCAATTTGTATTAAAAATCCTTGCTAAAATCAAATCAAATTTGTCTTACTTGAAGCTAATTCGTAACTTTTGAAATAACGGGACTGAACAGTGTAACCTAAAATTTTTGTATTCGCAATTAACAATAATTTTGCTGGTTTGGCCAATACACAAACAATGTTGTCTTTATCTGATTAATAAAAGAATTAGTTAATTATACTATTTCATCCTATTTTTCCTT